>OW240914.1:221773840-222049758 GCA_933207985.1 Pelobates cultripes
GAGGGTTGAGAGGACCGACTATAGAGGAAAAACAGACTGTAGTGGTGCAATAAGGCTTTTGGAAAGACCAATTAGGAGAGGGTTACAATTATCCATGCGGGAAATTACTAGAGCATGGACAAGCTCCTTGGTAGCATCTGGCGTAAGGAAGGTGCGGATGCGGGCTATATTTTTAAGGTGGAATCTACAGGATTTGGCAACATACTGGATGTGAGTCTCAAATGTGAGGCCAGAATCAAGTATGGCGCCAAGACAGCGCACTTGCAAGGATGGACTTATGTGGATACCACTAATTAGAAGGGAGAGCGAAAGAGGAGGATCAATATTAGGAGGACGAAAGACAAGAAGCTCAGTTTTAGAGAGACTGAGTTTCAGAAAGCGGGAGGACATTATTTATATGTGTGTGTGTGTATGCATGCATGCATGTATGTATGTAGTGGTCGAAACGTTGATTTACTTATGCGAATCTGAATACACTGAATTGAATTTTTTTCACCAAATCCAGTAAGTGCACTCATCATTTCTGGGATGTATATACTGTATATTTCATTTTTAGTCTGTGTGGGGAGACTAACCCCTCTAACCCTGTCACACTCACCATCTTCCCACAATCACTTGTTACACTTACCAACCCCAACACTGAAACTCACCCATCACACCTACTCCCCAAATCCCATCACACTTAACCAAATGAAGTGTCTGTGTGTATGTGCCAGTGTGTGTATTTCTGTGTCTGTGTATTTGCATGAATGTTGGAGTGTGTATCTGAATGTGTGGCAGTCTATGTGTGTATCTGTGTGTGGCAGTTTATACAATACAAAATGCACACACATACTCCATACAAAATAATGCTTACATTCAAACACACAAACACTGCTCAGTGCTGAACACAACCCTGCAAGGATGGGCAATTTGTACATTCCAAGCTAAGCATTGTAGACTTGTACAACAGATGTGGATCTACATTTTGGCCTAAATTCTTGCTCCTGTGGGCCCATGGCAACTTGTATAATGAAGAGGGGGTTCAGCACACGCAATGTTTAGCTTCCAGAAGCTCTCCCCAACTCTCGAATGCCCCTGGCCATCAGAGTGCTGTCGCGGGTCACCATGAGAAAATGCAGGGATTACATTACAACCTAGGAATACCTCTATTGGCCACTCCTCAGACAGCCACTAGAGGTGCTTCCTGGGTCAGTGATACTTTGAGACTAAACTTTCCCTATAGAGATGCATTGATTCAATGTATCTCTATGAGGAGATGCTGATTGGCCAAGGCAGCATTTGACCAGACGCGGCCTACTTCCTTGGGAAAGCACTGGAATGCTGGAGATAATCAATTCTGATTATGTCAGCCAAGGAGGTGGATTAAGGCACGGCGCTGAAATTAAGGTATGTTTTCTTAACTTTTAAGAAAGGAAAGGAAAGGGGGGAGCCACCTAAATGGTGGTTTTAACACTAAAGAGTCAGGAATACACATTTGTGTTCCTATCCCTATAATTTTTCCTATAAATATAAGTGTCTACATGTTTCATTTGGAATTTAAATCAATAGAAATAAATATTTTGATGCAGGGGTACTTAGGAATAATTATTTTAGACCTGCAGGGCTACCCCTCCGTAAAAGGTTGAAAAACACTGCTCTGTCCCCAAAAAGACACTCTTGCAACAGTCCCACTTTAAAGTAACAAAGCAACTCTTCCTTTTTGTAAGGCCATACCACATCTTAATGTGCAGAAGATTATATATATATATATATATATATATATATATATATATATATATATATATATATATACATATATATACACATACACACACACACACACACTTTTCATAGATATGTCATGTGAAAATGAATGTACAAGGCTAAAGACATGTAGCAGGTGCAAGCATTAAGCCCCATTTGGATGTACTGGCTGCTTTGCAAGGGAAAAAAAAATATTTTAATTGATTCCATTAACACTGGATCAAAACAAGTCAGAGTCACTGATTGAGCAGTACGTAACATAATGCAATATTCTTTGGGAGGTCACCAGAGGACAATGTGCCAGTAAACACTGTATGGCGGAGAGGAGGGGTGAGAAGCATGTGCAAGAGTCAAAATGGAGAGACACTGAATGGTACATAATTCATAAGAAATTCTCACAAAAAAGAGAGTGGGCAGGGGTGTGAAAATAAAATAGTACTAAGGACAGAGATAGGATAGCTAAAAGTACTGGCTCTTTTACACAGATATGGTGTAGCCATTAAAGAATATGGTGGGAGAAAAAGCAAAAGAGATTAGGCAGATTCACAGCCTGCATGTAAAAATTTGAATAAACTGCATCATTAACAAGTCTCCCCAAGGAGGAAAGACCTATATTAAGTCCTTCAAGCGGTTCCTAAAATAGACACCAAATGAACAGCCTGGTTACACACACGCTAAGACTGAGTGAAGAAATGCCTCTACTGCAGGGGTTCCCAGGTCATATTTCCCGTGGAACCCTTTGACTTAGTGTATCAACATCAGATACACTGAAAGATACACAAACCTTAACACACAGATACTCACAGTGACACTTACACACAGACACACACAGTGACATTAATACACACACGTAATTATATACATGTTGTCTGCAGGAGGGTGACTTGCTGGCAAAGGCTGGTGTATGTGGGGGGGAGCAGCTCACTCCTGGCTGCTGCCTCTCTCCCTCCAGCGCGGCGTTTTCTATATAAAACTGGGAGGAAGTGATCAACATGCATCCCATACTATGGGAACTGGGTCACGCTATCAATCGGCCACAGCGTTGACCGGGTCCCTGTGCAGCCGGTTCCAGCACCAACTGGGAAACGCTGCTCTACTGCATGCTGGCCAGCAACTGCAGATCTATTCAAGCAACCGCTCTTTGTTCAAAGGAGGAATCCTATTATCGTTGGGGAGTCACAATTTTATTTATTTTTTTAGCATCTTGAGGCACAACTGGAAATCGCTGTAAATTGTGGTCTTTGCTTTTCGTTCACCAGCAAAAAAACGTAAAATTTTGAACTTGACTTTTTATTATTTTTTTTTCCACCCTAGATTACTATGTAACAATGGCTAATGTTAAAGCACATCCTTACAATTAAACCATTTTGTGTACAACAGGAGTGCATGGAAATGACTCAATACAGTAACCACAATAATAGCACAAAATAACCATCCCAATTTTGGCAGAACAGTCACAATTTTTGGTTTCTGTCACTACTTTGTTTCCTGGTGTCTGGCTTTTGGGGACACCAGAAAACTGTCCCTAACAAGCATAGTGCAACCACTCCACTCAGGACATTAGGAGCCTGAAACAGATGCTCTCTTCATGGGTCATCCTCGGTGGGCCGGTGTTCTATCAAAATCCCCCACCCTCGTCACTCATGCTACTCCTCCACAGCCAGGTCCTGGAAGGTAAGTAAAACTATGGGTAAAATTATTTCTCTGTACATTTAATAAAACCCCACTATTGAGGGGAACAAATCCTATTCTCGAAGCTTTTATTTTTAGTATTTATTTTATAACCTCCCAAGCCTATTAAAGACCGCTTTTATATTAAAGGGACACTATAGTCACCAGAAGAACTACTGCTTAATGTAGTTCTTGTGAGTATAGTCAGTCCCTGCAGACTTTTTGCAATAAACAATCCAGTGGCCTGGGGACACCTCCAGTAGCCACTCCTCCGATGGCTACTAGAGCTGCTTCCTGGCGCAGTGCTGCTGATGTTCAGTGTCTCCAACCTCTGAATGGAGACACTAAACGTTTCTCATAGATGCATTGATTCAATGCATGTCTAGGAGGAGATGCTAATTTGCCATGGTGGCGTTTGGTTCTGCCCCTGGCCCACCTACTTGGCTGAGATCATCAGAATTGACAATCTCCGCCAATGCAATGCTTTTCTATTTGAAAGCATTGTGATTGGCTGAGATCATCACTTCTGATGCGAGCCAAGGAGGCAGTTTATGGGCAGAGCCAAAACCAGCAAACTGGAATAAATGTACAATTTTACTTTATTTAGGGGGCAAGGGAGAAACAAGAAGCTAGATAATGTTTTTAACACTATAGAGTCAGGAATACATCTTTGAGTTCTTGACACTATAGTGTTTATTTAATATTGTTTCGCTGGTGACTGCATGCACAGGCATCCGATCTCCAAGACATGTACACAGCATTCCAGAGTGCATCTTCACATACTGAGTATTGTAGGATGTTGTTTTGAATGCCAGCAGAACCAAAAAAGCCGCATGCGCTATCAGAGATGAAAAAAAGGAATCATGAGTGTGACGAAGTTCCCTTCGCCACTTGTGCCTGGAGAAGACTAATTACCAGCCTCTTGCCGTATGACTATGGTCCCTGGGAGATTTTGCCAGTTAGAAACACCATTTGGACTTATTGGTGTTTTAAAAGACTATTCTGGCTCTTTAAATGGTACTGGCACAGTTCTGCAACTTCCAATAACTGTTATATATTCAAACACTGTGTGACCCTTTTTAACTCATTTTGTTTTCCTCTGAGGAGGAGTTTTGCTGCATGAGTGCTGTTGCTTTTGCTTTTGTGCAATTCATAACAAAACCGAATACAGAACACATGTAAAAATAAATAAATCAGTTGTCTGATTACAAGAGGATTAAAATCCTCATGACTGCGCACTCTGATCCTGTATCTCAAACACATGTCAAAGGATTTAATTCCCAAATGCCAAAGTTGAAACCCACCAGTCTGTAATACACCAGAATGCAGCGTTAAAGGAAGGTCACAGTTGGCTCCCTAGCTATTAGCAGAGAAAATCTCTCTGCAGGTGCAATCTGCCTAATGTGAAAAAAGCAGCCTCCGTTAAAGGGACACTGTAGTACCCAGAGGGTGCACCCACCCTCAGGGTCCCCCTCCTGCGGCACTGAAGGGGTTAAAACCCCTTCAGCTACTCACCCCTTTCCACTGCCGGGCTCCCTTACCTCTCCTGCCCCGCCTACGTCAGCATCCTTGTCTGACGTCACTGGCACCAAATGCGCAAGCCACTAGAGGCTAGATTAACCCTAATGTAAACATAGCAGTTTATCAGAAACTGCTATGTTTACATCAGGCAGGGTTAACCCTAGAGGGACCTGGCACCCAGACCACTTCATTGAGCTGAAGTGGTCTGGGTGAGTATAGTGTCCCTTTAACTTTTCAGAGTTCTGTAAGGTTTGCAACATGCAGCCGACTTAATATGCCAGTAACCACAACAATATTACAGTCCTTTCTCTGCTTTGTGTGGTACCAAAAATACTTTATTTCATAATTTGCTGATACTGCCTGACCCCTATATGACTTTTTAATGGGACACTAGAGTCACCAAAACAACTTTGGCTACATGAAGCAGTTTTTTTTTTTTTTTTGTATATATATATCATGGCCCTGCCAAAAGAAAAAAAAAAAATTATATATATATATATATTTTCCAATAAAAAAAGGTATTACAAGACACATTTTATCTGTTTTTTACATATACATTTTCACACTATATATATATATATATATATATATATATATATATATATATATATATATATATATATATATATATATATACACACATACACATACACACACATACACACACACACACACACACATACATACATATACACACATATATACACACACACACACACACAAAAAGAGTAAAGAACAGGGGTCACTCAACCAGTCAATAAAAATGTCAAGAACCAAGAAATAAAACCTGAATGGTAGGTTCCAATCTGAATAAAAAAAATAAAAAAACATGGCGCGCATCCAACCATACTTAACGCCAGATGCGACCAAGGTGCTGGTCCATTCCATTGTCCTTTCTCGCCTTGACTACTGTAATCTGCTTCTCAGTGGTCTTATGTACTCCCAAGTTGCGCCGTTACAGTCCATAATGAATGTGGCAGCGAGGCTCATCTTCCTGTTCGCCCGCACCTCCCATGCCTCACCTTTCTGTCAGTCCCTACATTAGCTTCCTGTAAGATATAGGGCTCAATTTAAAATTCAGGTTCTTGCTTTCAAATCTCTAGGTCAGGGGTAGGCAACCTACGGCACTTGAGGTGTCTTTGCACGACACTCAAGGCTGCTAGAGCCAAATAGGCTCTGGCCTATCAGGAGTCCCAGTAAAACTTCAAATATCTGCTAATCCGAAAAGGTGGTGAAGGACCTCAATTTATGCATTGCAGCACAGATCACTTCCTCCCAGCACTTGTGAATAGGAATCCACACTGTAGTAGAGCAGCTCGCAGTTGCTGTTGCAGCTCCTGTCCTTGACATGTACCTGGCCAGCCTGGTCCCCACTAGAACCCACCCACACTGCTAGATATACACAGAAATGTAGAATAACCCTCCCCTCATACAAATAATACGGACAGCCCACACACAAACATGCACACAATCCACACAAATGAAACACCACTAAAATCTTACCTAACAGACACTCTAAACAGTGAACAATCTGGGTTAAAATTGCCAAGCTGTTTGACCTGGTAGATAAGATGCATTACCAATTAACCTTGTGTTTTCAAAGCTTCTAAATGCCCATAATCTTGATATATTACACAACTAACCAGAGGTGGGCAGCCTCTCTAAGACACAGATGAGTTCTGCCATAGCCTTCTCTGGCCGACTTAGAGAAGAAATTTGGAGAGAAAGGAATTAGATGTGTGGTGCTGACAGAGGCATTGTTTGGAATTGGCTACCAGGGCTCACATGTCCAGACACAAGTCTACAGCCTTCAAAAGGCCGTAAAGGACCACTATAGGCAACCAGACCACTTCAGCTCAATGAAGTGGTCTGGGTGCCAGGTCCATCTAGGGTTAAACCTGCAGCTGTAAACATAGTTTCAGAGAAACTGCTATGTTTACACTAGGGTTAATCCAGCCTCTATTGGCGGTCTCATTGATAGCCGCTTCCACGTTTCTCACTGAAAATCACAGTGAGAAGACGCAGGCGTCCATAGGAAAGTATTGAGAAATGCTTTCCTATGGACTGATTGAATGCATGCGCGGCTCTTGCCCCGCATGTGCATTCAGTACTGACAACCTTCAGTACCCCAGATGTTGTGGACTATATTTCCCATAATGCTATTACACCCGTCATGCTGTGAAAACATCAGAGGAGATGTAATCAAAAACATGTGGACTAATGAAGGCTGCCTAGTCCTGAAGAAAGTGGTTCAGACAGTGAGCAATGCAAGCAGTCCTAGGGAGAATGTCTTCAACACAGACTACCTTAAGAGAAACACTATGCATTCACACATTCACATAATTTATAGAGCTTTTGAGGAAAAACATTGGGTGTAGGCCAAGGTAATTCCAACCTAATCAGAACGAATTGTAAAAGGGAGTTCTTCTTGTAGCCACCAGTGCTCTTTTCCAATGGTTCCACTTCAACTTTGTAACCCCATTTTACATCATCTCCGTACAATCTGTTCTTCTTTCTCAACTCAATCTGTACCCCGAGGCAAATCATTCTTTCTATAGTTACATTTCACTGCTTTTGCATTTTATACTTTCACTCCTTCCATAGCCAGAGCAAATGGGGAAGATTTATCAAACAAGTATAATTTGCTCAGACATAGTACAGAGTAATAAAAGTGGGGCAGTCACCATGTAAACCAGTGGGGAAAAAAGCCAAAAAACTTTTCATTGATGACTGTTCCCATTTTATATCTTTGCACTACTTTTTAGAACAAGACAGTGAATTCAGCTCCATTGTCCTTTATCCAACCTCCCCCTATTACCTGTGGTCCAATACTAGACGAGAACAGATGCCTTACTCTAGGAATATAAAAAACACACACACTAAAAGTGGCTTTTATTATCAAGTTATTTTGCACAGAAGCCCTAATTATACATTTAAACCTATTTCTGTAAGTTTTTTGTGCTCTCACACACTCCAGTCCCTCCCACCCACAAGTAGAAACAAAAAACAGACCACTGTATGTTAATCCTACAGCCCTCCATTTATCAAGGTGAATTTTATGCCTGCCCAAACAGAACCCCACATAGGTCAAATTCCTAATTTCCACATGATCAGCACTGTACCAAACTATGTCAATAACACACACAAAGAACATGTGAAAAGTAAGCACTAGGGATACAGACATATATAAAGAGTATACTTGTGAAATGCAGATATTGAATGCCAAATACAACACAGTCATTTTTTTTTTTCTTCGAAAGCCAAACCCATGCAGAAATGGGCCTCCTGTTTTTGTAAGTGATAAACACACTTTGTTAGAGCATCTCCAAAATGGCAAGTCTTGTTGGGTGTTCCCGGTATGCAAGTAGGCCCCAGTCTAATTAATGCACATGGGGAGCGAAGGCTAGCCCATTTGGTCCAATCACACAGTAGAGCTACAGTATCTCAGATGGCTGAAAAACGTAATGCTGGTCATGATAGAACGATGTCAGAACACACAGCGCATCAGAGATTTCGGTGCATGATGCTGTGTAGCTACAGACCAGTCAGCGTGTCCATGATTTTTGCCACGCATGCCTTTATTATGGGAAAGCATTGGATTGGCTGAGATCATCAAGACTGATCATCTCAGCCATGGAGACGGAACCAGGCGTGCCGTGGGAAAAAAGGAAAGTAAACTCACCTTTTCACAATACAGACAGGGAGGCCAGGGACCAAACAGCCACACCAGCACTACAGGGTCAGGAACACATGTTTGTATTCCTGACAATATTGTGTTCCTTTAATGGTATGACTATTTAGGATGAGATAGCAGGAGGGCACTCCTGCACCACTACAGTGGCTTGTACTCATTAGGACACAAGGAGTATTCTTTTACACTTTCAGATTAGATACATTTTGTCTAATCTGCAAGTTGTAGGAGTTTTGTTTCTTGGTCATAAGTCGTCTCTACAGACTCAAGCACTACTGTCTCCATGCAAAATATTACACTAGACAAAGTGATTTTAAGTTCCTCACCATCATGCTGTAGCACACAGATCTAACTCAGAGAAACCTGGTCTAGCCCAGATTTCACAAGGTTTTCAGCAGTTCTCTTAAATCAATCACTCTCCTTGCAGAAACATCACACAATATGCAAACACCAGCACCTGACCTCACATGGTCCCAAAGGCTTTTTGTGGATGATTGAAGACTCTGTTTTATTCGGTTTCCAAATGTGAAAACCAAACACGAGCTAGACATAACGTGTCCTCAGTTCACAGCTTCTCCTGTATCTCTCTGGCAACCTCTTTAGAACACTTCTCTTCCATTTTAGGCATTTTAAACCTGGATAATAGCTGATGGGATGGTTTTGTGTACACACCCTAGGTGTGAAATGATTCCATGCAACACAAGGCAGGTCTCACACCTTAACAGATCATAAAGGATGCAGACTGCTTAAATTAGAACATTAAATAGTGAATATTGCATTAGGTCAATGGTAAACAAGATGAAAAGAAAAACGGAGCTAAAAATGTTTTACTTATTCCTTTGCTTTCCAATATCCATCTAACTTGGACAAGTATATGCTTTGCACATATTTCCCATCCTGGTCACCAGCACGGGAGATCAATGCACAAAGGCTGATTTGCCAACATTTGAACCAAGTTGTAAATCGTCAAATCTTATTCGTGCATTTCTATTCCTACCATGTAATGAGTGGGCGGCTGAACCATGATACACACAAATGCAATTTGAGATAAGAAAAACCTAACACACACCAGAATGAAAGACCTCTCATTGGTGGAGCCTCTTCCTGGTTAGGTAGGGCCAGTCTGCTACTGCAAGCGAAGTGGTTTATAGAGTTCAAATGATTTTATTATTTTTCCAATTTGTTTAAAAAAAATTTTCCCCTACACTTTAATGCATTATCTAATAATGGATAATGCTCCCGAAGAGGCTCCTCTGTCAACTGTAAAAATGAACAACACAATATAGTCTAAATAACCCTTTCCTCATTACAACACAGCAAAAAGATGAGAGCTATTCATGATCCATATGGTCTGGCTAGGAGTCCCTGGGTCTGACACATGTGATGCATTATTCGAATTTCTTCCATATTTAACAGGAAAAGATTTTCATTACATTGTGACTAGCACTAATTAAAAACAAAAGCATGTGATCTTTAAAAGCCATTACCAAATAAAAATAAAAAAATGGGGATTGAGGTCATGCAAAATGGGATGTCAATGCCAAATGGAGGTCAAAGAGAAGTAAAAATTTTTATTATACAATATGGTTTGTAAATTGTATACATAGAAGAAAAGGTAATTGGTGATACACCCAGAACATACAATTTTCAGCAGTGGTGCTGCTGTGGAGACTAAAATGTATACAAAATACAGATAAAGGAACAGCGCACACACAAAAGTACAGTTTTAATTTGTATTTTGTAGATGGAATACAACCTGATATCCCTCATCACTTCTTCCAGTTTTCAAACGACGTAACCACAAAACAGACCTGACGATCTTTTGCAAACAAGACAAATACAAATAGAGCAGAAAACTTAACTTAAAGGGACTCTCCAGACCGTTTTCCTGGCACTGCAGGTCCCCTCTCCCTCCCACCAAGTTGTCTTTCGGCACTGGTTCAGGGTCCGCCCACACTCCTCCAGCGAGGGAGACCTGTTGCGCATGCGCGGCAGCATTAGACCTCCCCATAGGAAAGCATTGAAAAATGCTTTCAATGCTTTCCTATGGGGATTTCAGCGACGGTGGAGGTCCTCACATAGCGTGAGGACGTCCAGCGACGCTATAGCACACGGAATGTGTGCTATACACATGGAAGTGCCTTCTAGTGGAGGAGTTAACCATGCAAGGTAAACATTGCAGTTTATGAAAACTGCAATAATTACACTTGCAGGGTTAAGGGTAGTGGGAGTTGGCACCCAGAACACTCCAATGGGCAGAAGTGGTCTGGGTGCCTGGAGTGTCCATTTAAGATTAGTGTATTTTTAACTCCACCTAAATTGTTATATAAGGCTAAATAGAAAACTAGTATTCTCTGCACTGTTATGCATCATACAAAACTGTTAAGGGACACTGTGAGCACCATAACACCAAATCACAGAGACACAACATCTTTGTGTACTTGTTATGCTGCTTACAGCGTCCTTTTAAGAACACATATTGCACATAGATGTAGAGTAAAGCAAAGAGAAGCAGCACTGGTTAGTGAATTAGAACTTTTCAAAAATATATTTAAGTTGTACTTGGCACTGGCTAAATTCCTAGCAAACGTATAGATTCGATATGGTAATGCAACATAATAAGGGACAACATAATTACTACAATTCCAGTTAGCATACCAACCAAGTGTCCCTATTTTCAAACCAAATCCCTCTGTCCCTCTTTTCTAGGAGCTATATATTGTTGGTGTGTCTAAGTGTATAACAAAGCTTGACAGCAATAATACTCCTGGTATTGTATCATTAAACTACAATGAATGTGTTTACAAATCAGTCTGTGTAAATACGTTACATTGTTCTACATTACATTTTAGGTACATTATTAATAAGTCACCTAAAAAACAGCTCACACCCCTATTCGCATCTGTAAAGATAAAGTGTCCCTCTTTGTCTATTTAAAATGCTGGAAGGTATGTATTAGGACAAGGGCTGGGTTAACATAGGGGCTGGTGGAGCTGCAGCTCCAGGCCCATACCAGGGAATAGGCCCATTGATTTATTTAAAACACTACTATGGAAACTTAAGAGGGATGTATGGGAACAAAACTTGTGTGGACTGGATGACAATGAAATTAGTCAAGGTAATGCTGACTTTGTTCTCTCTAACTCTGTGACATGTTCCCTTTCTTCTACACTCAGTACATACATCTTTTCTCTGTCCCAGACTGTATACCATAAAGAACTTCTGCCTGCTAGTAAGAAGGTAAGGAGACGAGTGGACATGTGAGTGCTAGGGGACAGTCCTTAGAAAGCGTTGAGCGAGCACATCATGAGACACATTTATGCCAAGTTCCAGGTGCTGTCTGCATAGTATGCCCTTAGTTGGCCAGCCTGCATGATTGGCAGGCAGCCTGTCATGCATTCTTGCCAGGCTGGCCTTCCAATTATTTGGGCAGACATGCCCCCTTTTGGCAGTTCTGGTTACGTGATTCATGTCAATGGCCCACCCTTTTACCCCGCCCATTGACGTCCTGCTTCACTGGTCACTGCTGTTAGAGAGTATGGATTTACTTGAAAAATTAAAGCATAAATTAGAGAGAGAATAGCATAGGGTATGTGTTTTCTTATAACTGCATCATATGAAATGAGGCTTGGGAGGTATAACGGTTTTAGGGTTTTCTGTCATGAAGTTTCTGTCATTAGGCCCATCATAATTGTCAGCACCAGGCCCACTGGGCTCTTAATCTGGCTCTGATTAGGACAACACATGCAATTAGATTAGCCTTCTCTAGGACATAAAGGCTAAGAATTCTGGGCAACATATAATATATACATATTTTCAAAATGCTTTTATCTTCCCATTCCAAGGGTTAACATCTATTTATGGGCAAACCATGAATATAAACCCACATAAAGATCCAATGAGGTCATAAGTAACTGAAATTTACACATCTCATATCTCATGCCAAAGAAATGCAAAGTATCCGTGTTACATCAATATGGTGCAGCAAACTGATCTGCAGTATCATAATACAAATGCTATGTAAATGGAAACTTGCTGGAGCTAGCATTAACCCTATACCATCTGTTTTTGGCTATAAGAACACAAAGTGCATGCTCCTCACAGTATGAAATATACAGATAAATGAAAAGCAGAGGAGAGATCAATAGAGCAATACGACCTGACTGCATCCTGCAATACTTTCTGGAAGGCATTTTATATTTACCAAATATAAATAAATACACCAACTGTGAATACAAGGGACATTAGAAAAAATTTTTTAAAAAACCCACCGATTTGTAAATAAAGAAAAACTCCAATCACCATAATGCGCTGTATTACTAGTAAAGTTCCCTGGCAACTACCCAAAGTAAATGGTCAAAATTTGTTGCTGGAGTCCGCTGGAAACCACTCCCAGTCTTAACTACATCAGATGGAAAGTTGGAAATTTTCTGTCTGTCCAGCAGTTTGTCCAATGAGTGCTTAGCTCATTAGCTGAGCGCAATCAGCTGATGCTTTCAAGCCGTGAGCTAGGCCTGCACTGCCAATGGCTCTCTGTTAGCAGTAGTGAAGGCAGGAAGCAGAACCCAGCAGACCCCAGATAAGAAGTCAAGCCACTCTAAAATGGTTTGAATATTAAGAAAGTTGGGGGCACCAGTGCACTGACTCTAGGCACCATAAACACTGCAGTGTGATGTAGTGGTTATGGTGCTTGGAGTGTCCTTTAACTGCAACACAACACCGCTTATCATTTCACAGGTGCCGTTAGCAATAATTGGCAGATTCTTCCTCCACAAATCTTTAAAGGACCACTATAGTGCCAGGAAAACACACTCGTTTTCCTGGCACTATAGTGCCCTGAGGGTGCCCCCACCCTCAGGGTCCCCCTCCCGCCAGGCTCTGGGGGGAGGAAGGGGTTAAACTTACCTCTTTCTCCAGCGCCAGGCGGAGAGCTCTCCTCCTCCTCTTCGGCTGAATGCGCATGCGCAGCAGGAGCTGCGCGCGCATTCAGCCAGTCTCATAGGAAAGCATTTATAATGCTTTCCTATGGACGCTTGCGTCTTCTCACTGTGATTTTCACAGTGAGAAGCATGCAAACGTCTCTAGCGGCTGTCAATGAGACAGCCACTAGAGGCTTTCGAGGCTGGATTAACCGATTTATAAACATAGCAGTTTGTTTATAAAAAAAAAAATGGGTTAACCCTAGCTGGACCAGGCACCCAGACCTCTTCATTAAGCTGAAGTGGTCTGGGTACCTAGAGTGGTCCTTTAATATGCCAGGCGTCCCTAAACATCACACAGGTGTAATTTAACAAGCAATACATAAAGAGCACACTTGGTAAGATGCTTATAAATGTAAAGCTCAAAATATATTTTGATTAACCAAATACAGTATGCTGAAGAAAACTACAGGTCTTCAATGTTCGGTCACCTTTGGATAACTAGTCTAAGTATTTTTTTTACTACTATACAATGCAGCCACAGTTCCACTATCACTAGGGCACAGTATATTGTGGGTAAATCCAAATCCTGAGCCCATTTCTGAGATGCATTTATGTGGAGAGGAGTAACATTTGGAGGAAGGAGAGAGGCTGACAGCACAGAGCAGACTTTACATCAGCAAAACAGGGCCTTCATTTTGCCTGCTTATACTCACACATCATCTTCACCATCCACCCACATCCTCTGCACTGCCAAGACAAGCCTAAAATAAGGGAGCGGCCTGGGGATGGGTGCAGAAGGGTCATGGAGGGGATGACGGGAGACAAAGCTGTGACTGTTTACAAACACAAGAATGAGGCCCCGGATTACAGCATCATCTTAAAATAAAACACAGTTCTGGGGCACAGACATTAGAGAAGACAAGAAAGCTGCCTGGGCCTGTGCCCGTGATAGAGATAGATGCCAGCTGATAAATTTGGCACAGCTTCAGTGTCTAAATATAGAATATTAACCTCTTGCTGCCCCTCTTTGCTTACAGAGAGATTAAAACATTCATCTCTCCATTGCAAGCCAGGATTCAGCTTGGGAAGGGTATACGTTTAAAACAGACAGGTAATGCTTTTATGCTACTTTAGCAACGGGTTCAAGAATGTAGACACCCCGCTCTCCTGTAGAGGGAAAAATGCGTGTGCTTTTAGATAGAACATAGGAAACTATACTGGCCAATCTGCTGTTATCAAATGGCAAAATCTAATACACTAATTAGTTGCACCTACAAGGCTGATAACGCTTCTTTTCCACCCCTAGAAAATCGCTAACATGCACCTACAAAATAAAGAATATAAAAAAAATAATAATAATAAAAACAGCACTGCAAGGGCTGAAAGGCAAGTAAATACCCTGTTCGTAAAAATGTTACCTGTATTCCAGTCAGTTGGTGCTGGCTCTGCCCCGATCTACCTCCTTGGGTGACATCAGGTGTGATGATATCAGCCAATCACAATGCTTTCCCATAGTAATGCATTGGATTGGCTGAGATTGTGAATTTCTAATGATCACAGCCAAACTGGTGGGCAGTTGAGGCAGAGTCCTAAACAATCAGCATCTTCTCATAGAGGTGCATTTAACCCCTTAGTGGCCAGATCGTTTTTCAATTTTCTTACCGTTTGGGACCAGAGCTGTTTTCACATTTCTGCGGTGTTTGTGTTTAGCTGTAATTTTCCTCTTACTCAGTTACTGTATCCACACATATTATATACCGGTTTTATTCTAAAGATAGCATTGTTTTCATCATATAATCATTTACTATAAATTTTTTTAGAAAATATTCAGAAAAATGTAAAAAACTAAAATTTTAATGTATAAAAAAACACACACCTTTTCTAACTTTGACCCCCAAAATCTGTTACACATCTACAACTGCCACAAACACCCATGCTAGTTTCTAAAAAAATTTCCTGAGTGTAGAAATACCCAATGTTAACATGTTCTTAGCTTTTTTGGGAAACTTACAGGGCAATAAGTACAAGTAGCACTTTGCTATTTCCAAACCATTTTTTTTTCCTTTTCAAAATTAATTAATAAGTTACATTGTACCACTGATATCTGTCAGGAATCCCTGAATAATCCTTCACATGTATATATTTTTTTTAAAGAAGACAACCTAAGGTATTAAACTTGGGGTATTTTGACTCTTTTCATGCAACCATTTTACCACCAATCTATGCCAAATGAAAAAAATTTTTTTTTAAATAATTGGTGATTTTTTGACACATAGCAATTTAGGAATACATGTACAAAAAACTTTAAGGCTTACTGCCAAAAAACACCCCAATATTATTATTATTTTATTATTTATATGGCGCCATCAGATTCCGTAGCGCTGTACAATTAATTAACTAAAGGTTTAACGTAACGCTATTGTGTTAGGAATACAAATAGTTTGACATTCAGTGTCTCCACCCTCTGCATGGAGACACTGATCTGTCCTCATAAAGATGCATTGTTATGTGTTCAGTGATACCCCCCATGTATAGGTGTGTCGGGTTCTCTGGGTGCTAAAAGATCTTATTTGGAGGGTGCGCATTCCAGTTTTCCAACTTGGAATTTTCTCAGCTGGTCATCATGCACCCATGTCCTATTTGGGACATTTTTGAAGCCAGACAATGTAATTTACCCCCATCAAACCATATCTTTTGGAAAAGTAGACACCCTAGGCCCTGAACACATATTGGGGTGTTTTGTCAGTAACGCATAAGAGGAACTGATATTCCTTGCCTAAAGTACAATGTGAGAGAAAAAAAAAAATGACTACCCAAAAGTTTGAAAAAGACTGGTGGTAGAATCAGTGCAAGAAAATTGTTAAAATCGCACCATTTGAAATACCCTCGAGGCACTCCGTACAGGCAGATAAACGGAAGCCTGCCTGATGGCTTCTGATGCTCTGCCTCACTGCCGGGCTCCACGTGGAGCAACCCGTAAGTGATCGCTCCGGGGGGAGTGATCACCCAGTGTTCTCCAGCAGCCACCAGCAGTGAGGGGGGGTATTGCAGCGATGCCTCAAAATTGAGGCATCGCTGCAATACCATTAAAGCTGCTGGAAGCGATCATGATTTCTCTAATTCCTTAAGGACCATTTTTTGTCTGACGTACCGGATACGTCCATGGTCACTAAGGGGTTAATTGATGCATCTCTATGAGGACAGTTCAGTGTCTCCATGCAGAGGGTGGAGACACTGAATGTCAGAAACTATTTGTATTGCTAACACTTTAGCGTTACTTTAAACCTTTAGTTGATTAAGCAAACAACCAGCTGGCAGGCTAAAAACCCATTGAAGGGGTGGTCAAGTGGAAATTATCAGGAACTTGCAAACCCCAACTGAGGCCATCTTTTCCCATTCTTAGTAGAATTTGAGGACTTGTTTTCCCATTCTAAGTAGAATTTAGGAGCCAGTTTAAAAGTAACAGTAATATACATCATTAAATTAACCAAAATTTGCCCAGCCCTGATGAAGCACTAAAGAAGCCAATAATACCTGTGCTTGCCAGTCTATGTGCTTAGGCCTTTCTTGGAGTGAAGAAGACTATGCGGCATAATCAGTCTCAAAATGCACCATGTCTTAAGGGAACACTTTAGTGTTAGGAATACATTAAAGATGTCGGGGTCGCACGTGCATTAGGCGTTTCCCATAGGAAACCATTGCCTCGCTAGTTTTCTTTGTTTTTTTTCAACATGCTGAACATACTCATGCAAAGCGAGAGGACATCTAGCGTTGTTTCATGGAGTCCAACTGTGAAACTGCAACAATTGTCTCTAGTGTCTCTCTGGGAGACAGCCACTATAGGCAGTCTTAAGCCTGCAATTTAAACATTACAGCTTCTATAAAAGTGCAGGACTAAGGGAACCTGGACACTGCACTCAGATCACTTCAATGAGATGTAGTGGTCTGGGTGTCATTAGTGTCCCTTTAAAGTGTGAGGAAGCCTTGACAGACAATTGTATTGCTGCATGCACAGAGCATCACTTCTTGATTTTGAGCAAAGCAGCCCTAAATTCCTCAAGGCCACCACTTACAATCAGTGCATCGCATACAGGAAAAATTTCAGTTTTAATTATCCAGGCTACTTGGCTAAGTACTCAAACAATGCCGATAAACAAGTAGTGGCGCATATGTTAGTGCAAACATACATTTCCTGCCAGTCAAGCGGTTATGGCAACCAAGGAAAGTCCACCATTTACTGAACTAAGCTTACTACACCTTTAGAACTGGGGAATAAAACAGAGAGGCCCACACCACAGTATTATTAAATAAGGGGGAAAGGAGTAGACTGTTAAAGGGACACTACCATCCTGTCCTAATGTGTCTTACACCCCACCTCCTATAGAATGTAAGCTCGATTGAGCAGGGTCCTCTTCAACCTATTGTTCCTGTAAGTTTATTTGTAATTGTCCTATTTATAGTTAAATCCCCTTTCATAATATTGTAAAGCGCTACGGAATCTGTTGGCGCTATATAAATGGCAATAATAATAATAATAATAATAATAATAACACCCCACCCTCCCTACCCAAGCAGTGTTAATTTTGGCATCAAATTTCAATTTAGTTTTAATAATCTTTTTACTAAAAAGCCATTTTAGTTTTGGTCTATAGTCAACTAAATCCCCAGCAGATTTTAGTCGACACAACTAAAATTTCATTGGTTTAGTTACAGCCGCTGTCTATTTTTCCCCTTCCACAGCCCCTCTGTCTCTTTGCGTCCTCCCAGACACTCTAGGTAGCTCTCTTCCAACTCCTTGTCTGTCTCTTTTGCCCTTTCCACAGCCCCTCTGTGCAGTGTTAATTTTGGCAGAAATTTTTAAATTTAGTTTTAGTCAGTCTTTTGACTAAAAAGCCATTTTAGTTATCTGAATTATTTTAGATTTAGTTGACTAAACCTCAAAAAGTTTAGTCCACTAAATTATATTAAAATGGTTAGTCAACAAAATTAACACTGCCCTAAACTCCCTCATTCGTACAATTCTAATTAACAGTTTGACAACTGAATGACCAGGGCTATTATGTTTAACATTATGGATATTGTTGTATAGAAAACCTTCAAAAAAAAAAAAAACACTGGGGTGAAACTCTGAAAAGCAATGGTCAGTGAAAAAAGTAAAAAAGAACAGGACATTGCTAAGTAATATAGTCACAATCACATTCCACTCTTATGGACAGGATACACATTAAATTCTTCAGGCACAACAGGATATTATACTAGCAGAGACAGAAAGGCCTTAAACCTTCTTTGTGCAAAGAGAAATGGAAGACGAACAGTGCCTACATCCGATCCATGCTAATGTCAGCATAAATGTTTAAACTGCAGGAGAGTGGGCTCTGAAAAGTGCCGAATGCTCAATTAGCATGTTGCCCTTGATGGGATTGCAACGTTAGAAACTTGAACAGAAGCAAAAATTTAATTATAGATACTACAAACCTCCTTTTTGACTCCACCCCAAGCGTAGGGACAGTTATCTACATATTAGGGTGTTTGTCATCTCACGTCACAATTTTAACGGGCACCTGTCATGCCCAAACAACTTATGTGCTGGAGGAGGGAAACAGGGCCTTTTGAGAGTCCTCAAATACAGGTATATAAAACCCACAAGTTGGTGCGCAAAATATAAAATAGTAAAAAAAAAATTAAAAAAAAAATAAATACATAAAAAAGTATAAAAATACTTAGACACTATAGTCACATGTACAACTACAGCTTATTGCATTTGTTCTGGTGAGTATTATCATTCCTTTCAGGCTTTTTGCCATAAACACGGTCTTTTCTTAGAAAATACAGTGTTTACATTACAGCCTAGGGACACCTCCACTGGCCACTCTTCAGATGGTTACTAGAGGTGCTTTCTGGGGCAGTGCAGCACTGACATTCAGTGTCTCCACCCTCTGCATGGAGACACTGAACTTTCCTCATAGAGATGCATTGATTCAATGCATCTCTGTGAGGAGATGTTGATTGGCCAGGGCTGTGTTCGGCTTGTGTTAGCTCTGCCCCGATCTGCCTCCTTGACAGTCTCGCCAATCCTATGTGAAAGCATTGTGATTGGCTCAGAGAATCACTTTTGATGATGTCAGCCAAGCAGGCAAATCAGGCGCAGAGGCAGCAGCTGCAGACTTGAATAATGTACAAGTAAGATTTTACTGTATTTAGGGAGACAAGTTGGTGGTTTTAACACTATAGGGACGGGAATACATGTTTGTGTTCCTGACCCTATAGTGTTCCTTTAACAGTGTTTCGCTTTACATGTTCTTCGGCTGCACCTTTCAGACAAAATTAAAACAAATCTAGTACAGAGCATGCATATGCTTTGATTCGGTACAATCAAACACTTTTAGTATTAAACTCACAGTGTCAGAGTGGAATAAGTGTCACTCACTTTAAAAGCGTTGAAAGGATCAGCTCCTTGTGTGCTATTGATTAAATTAATTTTACTGGACTGGAAATGTGAACTGTTCTCTCTTAGATAAACATTTAGACATCAAATTAAAACAAATAGAAAAAGTTCATAAAACCAGAGAAGGTAAAGCCATGTAATTAAACGATGCAGCGTTTTTGTTCAGCTTAAAGTCTCCAGCACAAACTGCTCAGACCAATGCAGCCGCTTCCTTCAGAGCAGTAGCACCTTTTTTGCACAACGCGTTTCACCCAAACCCTCAAGGCAGGGCCAGATTAAGAGCCCAGTGGGCCTGGTTCTGACAATTATGACGGGCCTAATTACAAAATCATATCGACCAAAAACAGTAAAACACTCCCAAGCATCATATACCTGATGGAGATGGTGCTGGAGAGAAAGAAAACAGCAGCTATAAGAAAACACATACCCTAGGCTAATCTCTCTCTAATTTATGTTTTCATCTTTTAAGTAAATCCATAATCCCTAACAGCAGTGTCCAGTCAAGCAGGAAGTCAATGGGCACAGTAAAAGGGTGTGCCACTGACACAAATCACGTAACCTGCCAAAAGGGGCGAACATGCCCAAAAAGAGGACATGTCTGCTCAAAGAATTAGAAGGCCAGCCTGGCATGAATGCATGTCAGGCTGCCTGCCAATCATGCAGCTGGCCAACTAAGGGCATACTATGCAGACAGCACCCTGAGCTTGTCATAAATGCATCTAATGATGTGCTCACTCAACGCTTTCTAAGGACTGTCCCCTAGCACTCGCTGGTCCACTTGTCTCTTTACCTTCTTACTAGCAGGCAGAAGCTCCTGGTACATGGACTGGGACAGAGAAAAGCTGTATGTAGTGAGTGTAGAAGAAAGGGAACATGCCACAGTGTTAGAGAGACCAAAGTCAGCATTACCTTAAAGGATAACTATAGGGTCAGGAACACAAACATGAATTCCTGACCCTATAGTGTTAACAACACCATCTAGCCCCCCTGGATCCCTCATGCCTCCATAAATATAGCAAAATCTTACTATATTCAAGCCTGAAGCTGTAACTCTGCATGCTGTTAGACTCAGAAAAACAAGCAGTCTGCTGACATCAGAAGTGGTGGCCTGATCCAATCACAGTGCTTCCCCATAGGATTGGCTGAGACTGACAAAGAGGCAGATCAGGGTCAGAGCCAGCATGATTCAAACACAGCCCTGGCCAATCAGCATCTCCTTATATAGATGAATTTAATTAATGAATCTCTATGAGGAAAGTTCAGTGTCTGCATGCAGACGGAGGAGACACTGAATGTTTGGATGCATTTTAGGCAGCCATGGCCCAGGAAGGATCTCTAACAGTCATCTAGGGAGTGGCCTGTGAAGTTATCACTAGGATGTAATGTAAAGACTGCATTTTCTCTGAAAAGACAGTGTTTACAGCAAAAAGCCTGACGGTAATGATTCTACTCACCAGAACAAATTCAATAAGCTGTAGTTGTTCTGGTGACTATAGTGTCCCTTTAACTATATTCATTGTCAGCCAGTCCACACAAGTTTTGTTCCCATACATCCCTCTTAAGTTTCCATACTTAATTAAGAGTATGTGAAAAGTAGTTAGGGTTGCCACCTTTCTTGTAAAAACATACCGGCCTTACTAATTTGCATAATTAAATATGTATGGATGACATCACATGATGTAAATCACAAGGAGTGACATAAGAGAAAATGCTGTAAAATCACCAAAAACTACTTAGTTTGATTCTGCTGTATAGATGGATTCCTCCCAGTGCCCTCATGACTCAGTGCCCCCATGTGTCGATTACTCCAGGTCTCAGTGCCCCAGGGGACACTTGAAGACATGGGGACACAGACACAGACATTAGAGACACTGGCTGGGAGACATTGAGACATGGGGACACAGACACCGGGGCCACAGACACTAGGGACACTAGCTTGGAGACATGGGGACATTGTGACACGTGAGGCAATGAGAGACATGGAGGCACTAGGAGACATGGGGACAGTGAGACACTGGGAGACTAGGGGTCACAGACACCAGGGACACTGGCTGGGAGACATGGGGACACTGTGTCCCCATGTGTCTGTGTCATAATATCTCCAAATGTCCCTTAGTGTCTCAGTGTCTGCCATAATGTCTCCCAATGTCCCTTAGTGTCTGTGTTCCCATGTCTCCTTGCAGCCTTTCCCCCATCCCTCACTTCACTGAGCTGTAGGCTGTCTCTGCAGGGTGGGAGTTGCTGTCTGGACTCTCTGTAGCTGCTCCCCTGCAGATCAGTGAGTATAGATGGGCAGGGAGGGATATGCTGGAACTTCCTATCCCTGCCTGTCTCCACACACAGCGACCCCTGCTGGCCAGTACTGGTTACTTGCATCGTAATCTCTTGTTTATACTGATAAAAATACCAACATTTGTATTGCCAGTATTGCTGCAATATTGGCACCAGCCAGGCAGCCTCAAATGCTGGCTGTGCCAATAAAATAAAAGCCAGGTGGAATCCCTAAGAGTAGTGTGTGAAAAAAATCAATGGGCCTATTCCAATGGGCCCTATGTTAATCCGGCCCTGCCTCAAGGTGTATTCTGTATAAATTGCAGTGATTTAAGGTTCCATTACAGGTTCACTTTTTTTTTGTTTTTTATTTATTTATTTTTTGTGTGCATGAGTTTAACAGACATTTTCTTCAATGAAACAAGACATTTCAGTTACATGGCATTTGAATATACAGCACAATTTTTGTAGAGTACAGACTAAGCATTACATGTCTGGCATACTTAAAGGACCACTATAGTGCCAGGAAAACATACTCGTTTTCCTGGCACTATAGTGCCCTGAGGGTGCCCCCACCCTCAGGGACCCCCTCCCGCCCGGCTCTGGGGAGAGGAAGGGGTTAAACACTTACCTTTCTCCAGCGCCGGGCGGGGAGCTCTACTCCTCCTCTCCTCCTTGGTCGCGACGTCATCGGCTGAATGCGCATGCGCGCACATTCAGCCGGTCGCATAGGAAAGCATTTACAATGCTTTCCTATGGACGCTTGTGTGTTCTCACTGTGATTTTCACAGTGAGAAGCACGCAAGCGCCTCTAGTGGCTGTCAATGAGACCGCCACTAGAGGCTCTGGAGGCTGAAACTGCTATGTTTATTAAAAAAAAGGGTTAATCCTAGCTGGACCTGGCACCCAGACCACTTCATTAAGCTGAGAGGGAGAAATACTGAGCTATGCAAAGTCATAGACATGGTGAGCAGTAAATTAGAGTGGGGTGTAAAGCGTGCTTATAATAGTGTGTAACTAGTCTCCAGGTATTCAGTGGTAGTGCAAGAGACAGTAGGTATACCAATTAATTTGAGTGCAGCTAGGAGCTACTGACTAAACAGTGGTAATAAGGATCAGTATGATTTGTGAGTATCTCATCCCTTGGTCGTTTATACTACAGAGTATAACTTAAAACTGGAGTAGCTATGATGTGTGTGAGGATTACCAAGTATGCAAATGATATGACATAGTAGTTTCTCACATTGACAGTAGTAAGCTGAGGGACGCATTGTTTTTCCCCAGCATAACGCCTGAGTTATCTACACATTTAATCATATAGGTTGTGAGTAATGGCAGGCATAACAGTGTACATAAAATACGAAGAGAAGAATAATAATATACAAGCTAAACATGCTATCTGTTTGCATATTCTTTCAGGCATGAGAATGGTTAGATAGGCATGTGAAACAGAAGAAATAATACTTCTTATATTGATCGTCATAGAAGCCATTAAAATAACTCAAGAGTGAAACAACAACAACAACAAAAACAAAAAAAAAAAAGGAATGGTGCTTACGAGGTCCTTGAGGTCAAGAGAAGGATGGTGCCAATGTCCTGGGGGGAACGTGGATGGTGCCAATGGGGAGGGGGGAACGTGGGCTCAGATTCAAGCAATTGGTCGTCAAGGGCGACGGGGGAGCAGCTGCCTCCCCCGTACGGCCATGCTGGTAGGCCTTGGTTAGCCGTGCCCGGGCTTCTGCCGTGGTTGCCACATGTTTGGTGTCGGCGTGTAACCCTTGCCATTATCTCCTGGTTGGTGGTCCATTTAGTGAGTTTAGGGTTTGTATTAAGCATCTAAACCAGGAAAGTTTGCCTCAAGGAGCCGGAGCAGCTCTATCCTGCGTCCGCTTAGTACTGCGGTCAGGCCCTGCCCCCCACAGGTTCACTCTAAAGGGGGCATTTTGACAAAAGTACACTGCAGGCCAATATGAAAGCAGATCTGACCCAACAGGGCTGCTTAAAGCAGCAAAACCTCATACAGCAATCTATGTTATTTACGCAAAAAGACATGCAACCTTACATAGTGTGTGTTATGTATCTTTTATTTAGAATTCCACAAGCATAAAACCATTTACAGATAAAGAAATTGTATTGTATACACCCGTAATTCTTAATTTAACCTAAAAATACAACGCTGCAACACACACACACACACAAATTAAAAACTGCAATTTCCTGAAAATAACATCTTTGAATTTTCCATTTTCAAAAGTGTAAATGAACAAAACAACAAAAGAAAATACGAGTGACACGTCGCTTACTGATGAGGTCTAAAGCATGTGACTAGCAAGTTTCTTTTTTTCTCTTTTTTAAAAGTGGAGCAGTCATCATGAAAACCAATTGCCACACTGATGTCACTCTAAGTATTACATTGGCCCACAGTTGCTTTATATAGACATGACGGTTGACATATGTGTGATCCTTAAGCAAAACACTGTCCAGAAAACATTCACAGCAAAGACAAGTATATGTCTACAGCAAGCATGTCAGCTCAAAGGCTAACACGGGCCAAATATGCAAGGTTTAAGTTTGCGTGGGGGACGCAAAAAACCCCCAACATTTTATAAATAGAAACCAGCGGCGTAACTAGAAACCGGTATGAAAATTGCCCTGGGTTTCCCCTCACATGCCTCATTCCACCTCCTCCGCCACTCCCCTCTGGTACCTGCTCGTTGCGGTACCCATCTGAAAGGAAGTGCTCTCTCAATGAGCACTTCTTGTCAGACCACTCAGCCACGCAACATACAGTGGCAGGAAGGGAACAGCAGGGCGCTTCCCTCCTGCTGGTAACCCGACAACCGTGGATCCCAGACAGCAGTGGAAGGCGTAGCTAGACCTCTTTCCTCTCGGGGAAGTCCCTGACTTTGCAGCTCCTCTCAGCCCAGCCTCATCACTAAGGCACTGCTGTGCAGTGAGGTATACAGAGAGAAGGGATATGAGGTCATTTATATCCCCTCCACACAGGCTACGGCATGCTCCAGAGCTGGTGGACCGGACAGAGATACTGGCAAAGCTTAGCCATGGTAAATTAATTGACCGTCAGGAGAGGAGTGCTGTGCGCTCCTCTATGCTAGTCACTGGGACATTGCGCCCCGCGGGTTATAATGGCTGGGAAAGGTGTTATTGCAGTACTTAGAACTGAGCAGTGTTTGTATGTCTGAATGTAAGCATGTTTTTGTATGGAGTATGTGTGTGGATGTAGGGGTGTAGTGCTGTGTCTATGTACTTTTGCCATTTGAAATCAATGTATTACTTGTGTGTAGTGTTTGCCTTTGAATGTAGAGGTGTGTCTGTATGTAGTGTCGACATTTGAATGCAGGGGTGTAATTTGTGTAGTGTTTGAAAGCACATACTCATTAACACAGATACACAGGAACGGAGGAGAAGGGAGCTGACAGGAGCTACAGGAAAGGCAATTAAACACTCCCTGCACACTACACACTCATACAAACACACTCTGCATTATATATACACACACTCATACAAACACACACTGCATTATATACACACAGAGTGTGTGTATAATGCAGAGTGTGTGTTTGTATTTAATGCAGAGTGTGTGTGTATATAATGCAGAGTGTGTGTTTGTATGAGTGTGTGTGTGTGTGTGTTTGTATGAGTGTGTGTGTGTGTACATAATGATAAAAACCACAGAATTTCATAGCCCCAAGTTTAACCATTGACTTATCCACGAGGCATAGCATATTTCACAACTGCACTCGACTAACAGGGAGCAGTCAAAACTGCACTCGACTTATACACAAGTATATACGGTAGAACAAGGCCATGAACTGGCCAAGTGAAACAGTATCTCTGCGGAGCAGAGGCAAGAGATATTCTCTTGTAGCACAAATAGTCATTTCCAGCTATCCACTAGACACAAATGCCAAAGTGCTGTCGTAATCAATCTGATACCCTGATGGGTAATGCTACTTTGCATAGAGATTAGGAGTTATATTTAGGGCCCACAGTGGCATTAAAATCCACTGCCAACAAACAAGATAGGCTAAGCAAAGAAGGCAAGCTTGAAAAGGTGGGACCAGTAACTATTAGGGGCATAGACATAAGCCAAAGAATACTTATGGCCTACAAGAAAGCCCTTCAGAAAGATGGAACTGCCCTCCAAAATTTCTTTCACAGCCCAAATCCTAAAATTTTATTTGCGATGAAAAGAGAATTGCAACAACTGCCCTTTTTGCCCCCAACATATTGCCAAAGATGTACTAACATTTCCATACAAACTAGTATTTCCTCATTTAACACATCAATCTTCTGTCTTCCAAAATCATGTCAACTAGTTTATAGTTCAGAGGTCTCTATATACAGTCACAATGAAAGGATAGAGGGTGGGTTCTAAAGGTCCTACTTCACAAAAACTCAAGCCCGCGGCACGGAAATAATACCCTGTGTTCCTTTTCTGTAACAAAAGCCCTAGCAGGCATTACAACTGACAAACAGGAACAAGCAGCTGCAAGGACAGAATATGGCACTGGATATCTGCAAAAACACACAGGGAATAGACATGTTGAAACCTAAGTTAATAGGAAATCATTCCCCAGATATCAACCTGATGTAATGTGATACTACCCAAAAAAACACATGTATATAAATACATATAATACATGGATATACTTTTTTTTGGGGGAACTTACCTTTCTTTAATCGATTCCTCTTCTCTTCCTGTGTCAGGATCTGTTCTTCATTTCTTCCTGTCTGCTCTAGTTTTCTTTAAAACATAAGACAAAGTAGGGACTGCTTTGTCTTATTGAGGCTTCCTACGCTTGACCAGGAACAAAGAGTGCTCCGTTTCCTGTGGTCAAAGCAATTTTCCACCCCCTCCATTTTCATTTAGGGCCCCCACCCACCACTCCGGGGTGGGGGGAGGACAATAGGTACCCCCCCCCCATTGTTATTTAGGCATTTTTTAAAACAGTGCACAGCCACTGTTTAGTACACACGCCCTACTCACAGGGGCATTCGGGAGATTTTAAGCTCCCTTATGCCTTTATGGGGGTCATATTGACCCCCATAGAGTGAGGGAGGACATGGGGGGCTTCGGAAGTGGCGGGGAGCACTGCTCCCTGCCGCTTCTATCTTTAAATATTACAAGGAGGGAGCTGCGCGCTGGTAGCTCCCTCCTTGTAATGAACCAAAACGAGCAAACGAAGAGGTCTTCGTTCATTCGTCTGAAATTTCTATTCATTGATCATCTTTCTGACGAATGAATGGATGAAATTCCTGTTCTCATGCCCAAGTGTTTAACTGAGAATGCGCAGGAATTTCACATCGTTATCTAGTGTAGGCAGATGACGTGTCCCACAGGGACTTCATTTACCCACACAAAGTTGGCGGCGCCCAGGACCTAGGTTTGGGCAGAAAATAAAGGTTCAAAAAATAGGTAATACGGGGGGTTTAGGGGCACTTGGGGGTACCTAGGGGGACAATTAGATATAGTGGTGTCGGGAGGGTGGGGGGAGAAAAAAAAAACTGGAGTTAGCCAGTTTAAGGGGAGCTTCTGGCTCAAGGGAAGGTGGCAACAAGTGCTCCGCAAACCCAGTTTTCAAACAGTTTTTTTTCTTTAACGGTTTGATGACTTCCCTTTGGAGGGCAGAATCGCCAATCTCCAGAATAAAAAGTTGATTTCAGAGTTGTAGGAAATTACTTGGCAATGGAAAATCTACCCTCCCAGTCTTGTCTTGCTTCTATCCCTCTGTGCTGCAATTGGCCTTTTTGGATTTAGATTAGAAACAATTACCCAAGCAGAGCAATACTCTTCAGGGACCCAGACTCAGCAGCTTCACTACAAGAAAATCAGCATTGTTACAGGGTGATTGATCAATCCTCAATATAATTAATTCCCCCAACAAGCATGAGATGCTAGAACATTTGAGAGAATCATTGAGAAAGAATTTTTTTTAATTTTTTTTTTTTAATGGCAGTGCCAAACATTAAACCATTAAAATAATGAACTGAAAATATCAAGCATGGTCTTGCTCGAGCAGGACTTGCACATCAGATCCCCAATGCTCCTCTATGATGAGAATTGGATTGGACCAATAACAGAGGAGACCATGCATCCTCAATGACATTAAGGGCGGCTCGGCATTGGAAAAGGCAAGACTTATTTTCAATAGTGCTTTAGGAATACAGGTTTGTCACTACAGTATAATCAGTTTTTTGTTTTATTGAGTGTGGGTCCAGGCAATGTCAAAGCCAATGCAGACTTTGCACAGCGCTACGGAATCTGATGGCGCTATATAAATAATAAAATAATTATAATTTCACAAAGAAAAACAAAGCATTAATAAAACTATTATACCGGTCATATATAGTAAGACAAAGAAACAAACTAAAGAGAACTATGGCAAAAAACTATGATTGCCTAAAAAGTTAGTCTGAATCGCATGTTCAGGCTCAGTGATATAATGGTACATACTTAGAAGATATGAACCTGTTTTTTTCAATAATAAAGCTACAGACCTTACTGAAGTTAAAAAACAGGTAACAAAAAAGAAACTAGGTGGAGAGGGGAGGTAAACATAAGTGGGTAAGAGGTGGAAAGAATAAAAAAATAAAAAGGAGGGGGACAGTAAGCTGCTCAAACAAAAACCATTAACAGTAGCTGAGGTTATCCACCTCACAGGGCTTGATAACTATATGGATAAAAACAAATAAGGATGAATACCTTGCAGCTCACCAGCTGTATAAGTCTACAGTGCTTACCTACATCTCCATAATAGATATACAGATTGAGGCAATCACTATCTACTTATGCAGCTGGGCAGCAACAGGGCCTGGTGTGAGAGGAGCCTTCTACAGAGAATTCCTGACTACATCAGAGGGTGCATTCATGACTGCAAGAGATGATTTAAAAAGTGTCAGAATGAAGGGGGTGGAGGGAGAAGGTGTGTGATAACTTAGAAGGGAGGATCAGACTCCAGCAAACCACTAGATCAACATAACGGGGAGATGCGGTGCCAGTGTATAAACAATCAGATATTCAGGGCACTATTCCCATACAAACAAAGAAGTTTGTGTGTCATTATCTGATTTAAAATAGTCTTCCAAAAACACTGCCGTAAGAAGAGGGGGATGGGGAGGGGGGAGTTGCGGAGAAAATACCCACGATACTAGACATGCTAGAGTTTGAATCAGCTGTATACATGCATAACATTTTCTTGTTTTAGTCCCAAAAGGGACAGAGATGCCATTTGAAGAGTGAGCCCTTTATTCTGTTATTCACTTTCACTACAAGGACAGAGGACATGTCCGTCTATGTGGCGGTGCTCCTGGGAGAGGTACATATACTTATCCGAAACAATCTCCCCCACTCATTAATGTCACCATTTCCTTCTTGGTCTTGGCAGGGTCACCTGCCAGGAGTCTCGAACGTACAAGTTGGGGGGTCTATGGAAGATTTCAAAAGACCTTTCACAGATAATTTTGCTGACATACAAGTATTGCAAATTAAAGTGCTGCTTTAAACAATTACATTTTAGACTGCATACCTGCAGTCACAAATATCAGAAGCTTCAGAGATTTAATCGCCTTCCACAAATTATTTCAACTGTCACTTCCCTGGATTACTAATAGGCTGCTTACTCATCTCTGGAGGAAAAAAATAAATTTAAAAAAATGTATTTGTAATGGGTGAAAAATTAAGTTAAATGTAGAAATCCATACCTCCATTTTCGCTCCCTGTTAGTCATTGTTAGAAGCTTAGTCATCTGCACCTGGCAGTCAACAGAGAAAAAGCATACAGAAGAGAATAAACTGAACAATGTTTTCCTAGTTCTTCTCTTCATTAGTTTACCCAGATTTGCCTTGTTGGCACTAGATTAAAGGGACACTGTAGGCACCCAGACCACTTCAACTAATTGAAGTGGTCTGGGAGCTGTGACCCATTTGCACTTAGTGCTGCAACATTGCAGTTTCAGAGAAATGCAATGTTTACATGGCAGCTCTAAATCTGCCCTAAGGGCTATCTACCAGACAGCCACTAGAGGGCTTCCCAAATCCAAACTGACTTTTGGTCAGTTATCTGACGCTGGACATCCTTGAAAAATACTTCTGGGGAGGACTAATGCGCGTGCGGCCATTGCCGCGCATGGGCCTTATGTCTCCCTGCCGCCATAAGTTTGCTGGGGAGGAGTGTGGGCTGTACCTGACCGAGGGACATTGGTGCTGGATTCAGGGAAGTTGCTAAAGGGATTTAAACCCCTTCAGCCCCGCGGGAGGGGGTGGGGGCACCTATTAACCCAATAGTGCCAAGAAAACAGCTGTGCTTTCCTTGCACTATAGGATCCCTTTAAGATGTTATTTGCTCAACTTTAAAGAAACACTTCACTGGCCCAAAAAAATATTTGAAAAATTTAAATAGCAATCACTGTTTTATAGCTACACCGCCAGGCCAATGAATGCATGTATGCTTTTATTTTCATGCATGCATTCATTCATTGAAGGTATACCATAAAACAGTTTGCAAAATCTGCAATTATGAACTGCAGCCTTTGCATGCACTCACCTTTTTCCCAGAAAGCATCCTACTCAAGGAAAGGCTTGAGAATCTTCTGGAGGTTTCCCTCTGTGCACGCACATACCCGGCATGCGTCGGCTTGTGCATGCCCACGATCAGCATGCAGGTGTGAGGTGTGTGGACTGGTCTTAGATAGGAGGTATGTAGGGTGGGCGGGGCCTTTTCACTCAAGTAGAGGGAGCCTGCCAATCTGCTAGCTCCTGGGAGATAAGGGAAGCCAGAAGAACCCCTCTGGCTGTTTGGTTGAAAGCCAGGGGGTGTTTATTTATAAAAGTGCCATTTTCTAATTATAGGATACTCCTCATCCATAAAGCACTTCAGCAAGCTTATCAGTGTAGAGTGGTCCTTTAATAGAAATGTAAATAAAAACTGAACAGCTCATGAAAAAAGAAAAAAATACAGGTTATTTAAAATTATTTAATATTCCAGTGAATGGTCAGTTCCACTTTAAAATGTACACTCTAGGGACCCAGACCACGACATCTCACTGAAGTGGTGTCTGTGCACTGTCTATGTATTAAACGTTCGTAAAAAACTGTAATGTTTACATTGCAAAGCTAAGACAGCCACTAAAGGCGCTTCCTGGCCTTTCATGGACTTTAACTCAGTGAAACGACACTGTTTGTCCTCACGCTTTGCATGAGGACATCCAGTGGCTTTAAAAACCCCATTGGAAGACATTGATTTAATGCTTTCCTACAGGAAAGGCCTAGTGTAGGGCATGCACATTAGGTTCCCCCCATTGGCTGGGAGAAGGGCAACAGCTCCAAGGAATATCAGTACTTGAGTAACGTGAGTGACTGAAAGGTTTTTTTGGTTGTGTTTTTTTTTTTTTTGGTCTTTTGTTTTTTTAATCCTTTAACCCTGCCTGGCCAGGAGAGCAGCGGGACACTTTAGTGTTAGGAATGCATATTTATATTCCCAACACTAAAGTGTTCTTTTAAGACAGGTTTGAGAAATATAAATAAAAGATTTTTATGGTTTTACATTTTTCTTACATCGAGGAGAGTCAAACCTAAAGTCCTGAATACATTAAGAGAGCCATAATGTTAGTTGTCAGGAATCAAAACAGATGGAAGAAGAGGTCACAAAATGTCATATGAACCAATGGTAGTAAATAGGTGGATAGCAGGTTTTTCTTGTTTCGTTCGTGCATGGACACGAAAAAACAACAACAAAAAAAAACAACAACTATGTTTTGAAAGGAAGAACTTTTACTTCACATTAGCTAATGTGGGTCAAAAGAGGATGGCCATTGCCATTTAATTTTGCAAAAGAACAACTCCGCCCAGTGCAGACAATTTCTAGATTATTGGTTTCATGTGCAATTGCATTACGACCAAAGAATCTGCAGAACATAACTACATAACAACTATAACTGGTTACATTCGAGAGGATGTGTCCCAAAGTCAAAGCATTACGTCATGACGAGATTATGAAACGGTTAGGTAGTTTGGTTTTTTGAAAGGATAAGAGATGCAAATCCATCGCATAAATCCTTATATAAATTGTTATAGCAAAACAATAAAAAGCATGAGACAATGAAAACATATGGTTTTATAATGAGCTTGTTAAATCAAGGCTCAGAGCCAGCTTATGGCATTGAGGCGCCCGTAGCAAAAATCTGTGTCTGGCAACCCAGTCCCACTGGTTTACCCTACCCCCTCCTTAAATGAAATCAGTCGAAATACATTTTTAATAAGAGATAATTCAAGCTCAAACACAAGTATTAACTAAAAAGATAGCCAATAACAATTTAGCTGGTGTCGTCTAGATGAAAAGACATTGGCTTGCTATTGAACTTCAAATGAAAGCAATCACACCACACGTGTTCACTTTTCAAATGTATTTATTTTAATGCTTCAGATTCTTTTAAAATGTATACATTTTGCAAATGACTTTGGAATCCAGTGCAGTGTAGGCAAAGCCAGGACAAACACACAAATGAAGTGGTAAAACAAAAACATTGTGGGTTATGTATAGAAAGTCTCAGAGCAATTCTTTTCTTGCCTTTTTCCTAAATTCCATATAAGCATCTAGATATAATTAGCTCACAGCAATGACTAACAGGGAGCTAAGATGGAGTGCACTTTCAGAACACAATATGGATTTCTACAATTAAAGGACCACTCTAGCTTAATGAAGTGGTCTGGGTGCCAGGTCCAGCTAGGATTAACTCATTTTTTATAAACATAGCAGTTTCAGAGAAACTGCTATGTTTACAAATGGGTTAATCCTTCCTCCAATTCCTCTAGCGGCTGTCTCATTGACAGCCGCTAGAGGCGCTTACGTGATTCTCACTGTGAAAATCACAGTGAGAACACGCAAGCGTCTATAGGAAAGCATTGTAAATGCTTTCCTATGCGACCAGCTGAATGCGCGCAATTCTTGCCGCGCATGCGCATTCAGCCTAATGGGAGGAACGGAGGTGGATCGGAGGAGGAGAGCTCCCCGCCCAGTGCTGGAAAAAGGTAAGTTTTTACCCCTTCCTCTCCCCAGAGCCGGGCGAGAGGGGGACCCTGAGGGTGGGGGCACCCTCAGGGCACTATAGTGCCAGGAAAACGAGTATGTTTTCCTGGCGCTATAGTGGTCCTTTAATATTATTTTAAAAATGTTACTTCTCATATCACAAATACATAATTGCCATATACAAGGCCATGTAAACTTAATATTAAAAATCCTTAAAAGTGACAGTTTCCCTTTAAAGCGAGGAGTGTTTGAATTATACTGCAGAAAGTCAACAAACAGCCACTGCCCATTTATCCATAATATTTTATATTATTTAAATACCGTAGGTTACAGCTTATGCTTTTAGCACTATTGTTTCTTGACTGATCGAAAACTAGCAGGCAGCCCAGGTAATGATCCATTAAGTGCCCTTTAGCATTACTGACATTATTGTGCAATGACCTTCTTCCACTCAGAACCTGAGGAGGCAGGCAAAGCTAGCCGGATCAAGGGGCATGTGTCCTTCCCTCTCCCCTGCCATTTTATAATTGGCTAGGAACTGTTAAGCTCCCTTTTGCTTATGTTTGTGCAGATTTTCCACTTGCCTTTAGCCACAGCAGGCGGTTGTCCTTGCCAATCGTGGGTTGGACTGGGGAGTTCAACGGGTGTGAAGGGAATAGGGTTTGATCCCTCCCCTAGCCTCGGTGAAATTAAGGTATGGTTTATTACAGGTCACTGTAGGACCCGCTTAGGGGGGTCTGCCTTTACATTGGCAGGCGGGCATTCCCTCCAATGGCCATTGGAGCAACTAAATGACCTACATTTGTCTAAACATACATAGAGATTAAGGAGAGAGCGCAGGTAACTTTTTCCCCTTTGGTTTTTACTATATGTATTGGGGATGATGTGTACTGTGGTCGTTGCTGCTTCCCAGGAGTGATTGGGATGAGCGCAGGACTTTTCTTTTTGTATTCACTTTTTGTATCACACAGCTTTGTTACAATGCTGCCGCCCATCCCATGTGTTCCCTATTAAGGGTTAATAAGTATATAGGGGTGTATATAAAAAATACCCCTCTCTGTCTCATTAGAGAGATCTTTGCCAGAAGCTTGAGGAAGCAGGGTGAATGGTCAGTGTAGGACCCGCTTGGGGGGGTCTGCCTTGACGTTGGCAGGCGGGCATTCCCTCCAATGGCCATTGGAGTAATTCAATGACCTCCATCTGTCTAAATATACATAGGGATTAAGGAGAGAGCGCAAGTAACTTTTTTCCTTTGGTTTATTACGGACGTGTCCACTAAGCCAAAGGGCGGCTAGTGGTCAGCTTGGTGTAGGTGGAAGGCCAGGTTTTGTGGCCAGCGTTGGTTGGAACGAGGGGGGAGGACAAGTGCCCAGGAGAGTTCTGAGGCAACGGCAAATTGGTTGCCAAGGACTGGTATGTTTCTGTAATATATTTTAAGTTATATTGTTATATGTTCAAAGTTAATAATATTATATTTATGTTTTTGGATAAAAAGTTAATAAGGACACAACAGAAATATTCCGTCATGATTCCCTTTTATTCGAGAAGTTGTGTCCTTGTCCTTAAGGGGTTAATAGTGGTAATATTGATTAGTGAAATAATTTAATAAACACTGTGGTGGTTTATTTTTACCGGTTACGTTTCATGTTGTGTTATTGGGAAAATAAAAGGGCACTACAGAAATCCCCACTACTTGCACACAAGATAGCTGAATACTATTGCTACATTTTACCTATGCAATTCTTATATAAGGGAGTGTTAAAAGAGCACCTACAGCTTCACTATTTGAACTACTAGTCTGCTGGTTTGATTTCGGATGTACTCTGACTACATTGTACATATATTACATGACAATTACAATCCAAAAAAAACCCACCATGTTTCCCCGAATATAAGCCCTAGCTTATTTTGAAGAGATGCTTATAATATAAGCACTAGTCGCTAGATGCTTGAGAATTTTCCCCAAACATAGATTTGCGGAATTCCATTCCTGAGTAAGCTAATCTATGTTCGAGGACTTTTCCCCGAACACAGATTCACCGTATTCTATTAGCGAGTAAGCTAATTTATGTTCGGAAAAGTTTCCCCCAAACAGATTTGTGGGATTCCATGCACAATTGAATTGGTCTATGTTCGGGGGAATTCCCCCGAATGTAGACCTGCTTTCTAGCACGCTTGCTACCTTGTTTCTGCGAAATAAGGCAATCTCTGCGGTTTTTTTTGGGGGGGCGGGGGGGGAATTAATATAAGACCTGGTCTTATTTTCGAAGGAAACCTGGTATCTGATTTAAGTACTCCAACTGTTTTAAAATGGACTCCCTTCTTACAGCAACAGGTATTATGCACTCTGAAAACCTTTGTATTATATTACGTGAGATCTCTCCACCAAAACTGCAGGACAACATAACATTTATTTTCGGTAAATATTATTTTAGAGACTACCTTTACCAGTTTGAGACAGCACCAAGCAAGTCTATCTGCTATTGATATTGCACGTAATGCTCTGTTAGAATCCATCTCCAATTTGTTATAACAGCGGTAAGTGAGCAGTCCAATGAACGTTTTGGGTCTTTTGTTCAAAATACAACAGTTTCTCGCACCACAATACAAGACTATCCATAGTTATACATTGAAGTAAGTCAATCCAAAATAACATGAAACATGTCGCCACAATCACTCATACATGGTTCACCCAACAAATAACGAGTTAAAAAGGTGTGATAGAATAATCCCAGGCTTTCAGTGCCTCGACAGCTGAGGCGTGATGGGGGGCTCAATAGGTTTATGACACAAGATTAGCTGCCACTGAGTCACACAGCCAAGAGTGCAGGATTAGTATTATGATCCTAAACTTTAGGATCACAGCTACAGAATTTCACAATTCCCACCTACAGGAAAACACACACACAGTATATAAAATTGTTCCCTGCAAGCACTTTTTCCTAGTAAATGGAGCAAAACTAAAACATTAAAAGAAAACTATTTAAAAAGGGCACAACATAAATAAACATGAAATGAGCACAGTTACAAAATGCACACCGAACAATATGATCATTAAATATCCACTTTTTAGCAGTACTGGATATCTAGTAAAAAGTATTAAGGGAATAATACTTAAAGATTCAAGAAACTGTAGCACAAAGTCACAAAAATAACAAACTTAAAGAAGTAAATAAGCTTTATTCTATTTGTTTTTCCAAAATCAAGTTGTATACATCACAGTGCACAGTGGGCCACAAGGAGAGAGACGCCTATGCACTTAGTAACAAAAAGGAACCTCCTCAGAGATCCCTAACCCAATATACAGCACAGGTTATAAAGGCAAGTCATTAGTTGAAAACACTCCCCCAACAGTAGAATTAGCCAATAGTAGTAATGCAACAATTACCAATTCTACTCTAATTACTAGTGTATTAATAAGTTTCCAGCGACACCAGCAGACTTTACATACAAATACCAGAAGAATGAGCTTGAACAGTAAGTAAACTTCACTTGGGAGTCATCGATGAAACAGCTGTAACTATAAAAGACAAACAAAAAAGGAAAAGCTATCCTAACACCATAAAAAAGGTAAAATTGGAAAATTACCACCTTCTCCTAACAGCCCAACGCATATTCGCACGGGCGTGGAAATCTTGTAACACCCAGTCTATAGAAATAGTTCTCTCAGAGTTGGACAACGAAAAGATTTATAAACAATGTTTCAATAACATATGTCCACCTACCGAAACGACCCTGGCAACCTGGAGGGCCTGGGACACATGCACACCCTAAATAGAGGGTTTGTACCCCACCCTGTACTGATACTGGAGTCAACTATCAGAAATGTACTAGACAGAGATTATTAGGAAGATACTAGACAAGATTTATTTATTGTACAAGCAAACAGACGAATCAATGTGTACCTATTGTGGTTTGGAAAAACTTGGATGATACTAAGTCCCCTCCCCGCCCCTTCCTTTTTTCTGAACCCCCCACCTGTTGTGACGTATTGAGAACAAAACCAATAAAAATTGTCAAATAAAAAAATAAAACGTGTAACATGGGGCAGGGCCTCACCGCAGAACTGAGCCTCAGCAGCTCTGGCTAAAGGGGACAGAAAAGGCTATATTAAACTACTAAAATGACAAACAAAGGCCGCCCAGTGCAAGGTGCACACGTAGAAAACCTCCAAGCGATGCTTTAATCAACACCGTGGCAACCAGGCCTACCAGCATGGCGAGCGTGGGAGGGATGGCCGCTCCCCTGCCGCCAAGAACAGCCAGAAACTCGACCCAGAACCCTCGTTCCCTGCCTCTATGGCCTGGCGGGGTTATCCTGGACCACCCCTACACTATCCCCCTGAAAAGCTGCATTCTAGTGACGCAACCACAAAGTCTGGAGGACACTAATGAGGCCTACAAAATGGCGGATGGCCCACACACACAGTAGCCATGTGCAGAGCCAAAAGGGAAACAGAGCTCCGACTCAACAGCATCTTCAGCTCATTCTGGGAGAAGTTGGAGGCTCTCATGAGCCATCCGGTACCGGAGATACTGCCCGACGACACAACACAGGGCCTGACAAGGGCAGTCAGAGAGAGGGACACAGCAATTCCCCCAGACGGGCAGGCACCGGACACAGGCTGCCCCGAAAGCAGAGGCATGGAGCCCCACTATGAGCAGATGCTGCCCAAAAAAGGCCATCAGGGTTAAGGAGACACCTGCGAAGAAGCGCCAAAGACCACATAGCCCACGTGCAATGACCCAGCACAGGCCTCTGAGGGGCACAGCCCACCTAGAACGACCAAGGAGATGGCGGAGCATGAGGCCTAACGTGGTGGCAGCAGCAGATCGACCACAACCGGTACTATACCCTATCTATCAAGCGAGCCAGAGTTCCACAATGGGGTTATTCTCCCCTGCAATCCTGGGCCACCTAAAGCGAGGTACAGACCACCACACCAGGAAGACACTGGTACTGCTGCATGGCATCGGCTGACTGCCAAAACTTACGGGCAGCTGCAAGGACATTGGGACAGCAGCTTCCCACATAAGTGCTCAGTCCTAGGGGACCACCACACACATCTGCTGGTCCATGGCAGTGTCCAAGCCCTCTCCATGCACCTACACCCACTAGGCCTCAGACACTAGAAAACTACATTAACCACCCAGGGGACCTGCGGGGGGCACCACTACTACTTTTCCTACGACAATCAACTCCACCCTAATGCAAGACACCACATACCCGTAAGCTTCATCCCACCGTCAGATCGCATAACCTATACACACACACACACACACACTAAGATATCGAAGCGATGAGACCCACCAAAATCTGATGTTCTAGCCTGTAACACAGTCTATCGTTAGTACCAGCTACTGTTATTCTTCTCTTATACATAAGGGACCCTTGCAGAAACCATTTGCTCTACATCCTGTTATAACGAAGCTATGCACCTTCGTTATAACAGGATGTAGAGCTATCGTGTTATATGTGCTCCTAGATAACATTGCCTTACCCTCGAGTTTCCTGCTTTTCCCTACCTGAAGTACACGTGGACTTAAAAGACATGGAAGAGGGTTGCGGATCACCCTAAGGATCCAAAGGCGCAACACACTCGAGCCAGGTGACATATTAGCTCTCTCCTTGTGAGTGTACCATTTTATATCAAGATTCTTATTTTATGATTTTATACCATCTGCACTATTGTTCTGCTTTGATCTCTTTTACAGATTTGTACTTTACACTGTTTACCAATATCCCTATCATTTATATGCAGGTTTATTTTTAGCTCCACTTATGTTTGTGCACATACTTAAAAATGTTCCTGTTCTCTCTAATGCTCCTACTGTTATGCATGACAATATGCTTGAGGACTGTTGTTGGGGAACCACGAACTTGATTGTTATTACCAGTATGCACAACAAAAATATAAATAAAAAATATATATAAATAAAAATAATGTGCTATTTATGCATGCTGAAAGAACAATACATTGAAACCTTTTCCAAGAAACCAAAAAGGTAAAAATGTAAATCAGAATTCAAAATGTCCACTTAAAACTAGCGAGTATGCTATTGTTTGTAGTCACAAGTAACTTGATTTTGCAAAAGCCTTTCACACAGTAGACCATAACATTCAACTGCACAAAAAAAACAAAAACAAAAAAACACTCAGGTATTTGTGATTGTCCGCTAACCTGGTTTCGATCATATGTATCAGATCGCTCACTTTTTTTTTTTAATCATTTACAATCTTGTGCTTTCATTCTGAGACTGAACCTTGCTTTGTGACATTAAAGGGAAACTATAGTGCCCCCTTCTGTAGCCCCCCTTCTCATGCATAGCCTGAGGACATCCAATAGTCGCCCAACAACCCAGATGTCCCTCTAGAGGCTGTCTGGTAGTTGAAGTGGTCTGGTTGCCTATAGTGTCCCTTTAAGAGTTACTCCAACTCTATGGGAGGGACATTTCTGGTGAAATATGCCCTATTGGGCATTATGTATTAGATCCCCTCTGTTTACAGACAAAAAAAAAGAGTAGAGATGCCATTAAGCTCCAAGGCACAAAGTAGGGTAGTAGGCTTTTTTGCTACTATCATTAACAAAAATATTTTTTTCTGGGACAAATTACACTTTAAGACTATAAATAACAACTACTTTCTAGAACAGTAGTTAAATGAGCATTGCCTAAAAGAAAAATTAACAATACAGATAGAGAGTGTGCCAAACAAATTTAAATAAACAAAAGGACACAAAATTTAGATTTCAGAAAGGAACACTGTGTAGCCTTTAACAAGGTCACTGTGACCCAAGTCACTAAAAACAGAACATTTTAAGAATTATTTCATTTTGTGTTTTTAATTTCAATTACCGTATATACTCGAGTATAAGTCGACCCGAATATAAGTCGAGGCCCCTAATTTTACCCAAAAAAATCTGTGAAAACATATTGACTTGAGTATAAGCCCAGGGTGGGAAATGCAGTAGCTACTGGTAAATTTCTAAATATAATTAGATCCCCCAAAAATTATATTAATTGAATATTTATTTACAGTGTGTGTATATAATGCAGAGAGAGAGAGTGTGTGTGTGTGTGTGTGTGTGTGTGTGTATGTGATGCAGAGTGTGTAACCTTGGTGGGGGAGGGCATTTTTATTATAATATTAAATTTTTTTTTTAATATTATTACATTTTTATTATAATATTAATAAAAAAAATTCTGTCCCCCTTCCCTGCTTGATACATGGCCATTGAGGGGGGCTATATTATGCCCTGGTGGTCCAGTGGATGGGCTGTGCAGGAGGGGGGCTGGGAGCAAGCTGTTACTTACCTTTACAGCAGCTCCTGTCAGCTCCCTTCTTCTCCGTGCCGTTCAGATCACAGTGTAAGTCTCGCGGTCTGCGTGCCGCGTTGCCACGGTAACCCATGGCAACGCTCTGACGGGCACGGCTCTCGCGAGACTTACACTGGAGCTGAACGACACGGAGGAGCCCGGCGGTCCTGGTCTGTATTTTGGCAATGTAAGTTGCCATAATACAGACACTGACTCAAGTAAAAGACGAGTGGGGCTTTTTCAGCACAAAAAATGTGCCGAAAAACTTGTCTTATACTCGAGTATATACCTTGCTATATGATATTGGTCCCTTAGTTCTACTGATAAACGCAGGATTTTGTACATATTAGAGGTTGAGAGGTTCAAACGATATATTTAGCCCAACATAGCAATCAAACCTCTACAAAACTGGGGTTGGGGGGGATTGTATTGGCTTCTTTAGAACGTGAGCTTGTGTGTGTTTGTTTATAATAAATGCAGAGTGTGTTTTGTATAGGTATGTAATGATGTAGTGTGTGTAAAACGTAAAAGTGGACCATTTTTATTTTTGTAACTAACATTTTGTTTTAGTCCCCCCCTCTCTACTTCTTACCTGGCCAGTGGCATGGACTGTACAAAGCAACCCAGCAACACTCTCGGTCTGCGTGCCGCGCGGAGCCATGGTATAGCCGTCGCAATGCTCTCACAGCCGCAGGACTCATGAGATTAAGACAGGAGGGCTGAAGGGAGATGCTGGGAAGGTAAGCAAGAGTGTGCTGCAGAGATAGATAGGTGGGAGCAGCATTATGTAGAGACTTGAAAGCAAGAACCAGAATTTTAAATTGAGCCCTATATCTTGCAGGAAGCCAATGTAGGGACTGACAGAAGGGTGAGGCGTGGGAGAATAGGAAGATGAGCCTCGCCACTGCATTCATTATGGACTGTAACGGCTCAAGTTGGGAGCACGTAAGACCACTGAGAAGCGGATTACAGTAGTCAAGGCGGGAAAGGACAGTGTCAAGGCCAGAATGGACCAACACCTTAGTTGCATCTGGCATTAAGTAGGGTTGGATGTGCGCAATGTTTTTTAGATTGAAGCAGCAGGATTTGGCGATAGACTGGACATGAGGTGTTAAGGAGAGGTCGAAATCAAAGAGAACACCTAGGCAGCAAGCCTGCATGGTGGAGATGATGGTAGCACCGTTGACTTGGAGGGAGACAGACACAGGAGTAAAGACCAGAATTTCAATTTTTGGTCAAGTTGAGTTTAATGAAGTAGGTAGCCATCCAGTTAGAAATAGCAGAGAGGCAGTCAAAGACACTAGTCAAGAAGGCCGTGGAGAGATCAGGAGAGGACAGATAGATTTGCGTGTCATCCGCATAGAAATGATATTGGAAGCCAAAAGGAGCTAATGAGTTTACCAAGGGAGGCAGTATAGATGGAGAATAGTAGGGGATTGAACCTTGGAGGACACCAACAGAGGAGTTGGGGAGAAGAAGCTAAGCCAGAGAAAGAAACACTGAAAGAGCGCTGGGAGATGTAGGAGGAGCACCAGGAGAGAGAATTTTCTTATAGACCTATATTGCGGAGGATCAGAAGAAGCTGTTGATGATCAACATTGTCAAAAGCCGCCGAAAGGTCAAGGAGGAGAATTAGGACAGGAGTAGTTACCACAAGATTTTGCAGCGAGTAGATCATTGGATACTTTGGTTATTGCAGTTTCCACAGAGTGCTTTGCGCGGAAACCAGACTGAAGCAGGTCTAGCAGAGAGTTGGACTTGAGGAAGTCTGTCAATCTCGCATACACAACTCTTACAAGGTAATAGGTCACAAACAGAGACAGTATGGTCATCAAGCTGTAGAAAATATAAATATTCTAATAGTGCCACAATAGGCACTAGAACATTAGCCAAGAGTATTTAGAAACAAATATTTAGTGTGAGAGAGAGAGAGAGAGGGAGGGAGAGAGAGAGAGATAGATGAATATGAAGTAAATCAGATCTACTGAGACTAATGTAAAAGCTGCACAGTTCTATACAAAAAAAAAAAAATACCTATAAATGATTAGTCTTGGCTAAGAGACTCCTTAAAGGAGATTTCTTTACAAAAATGACGAGAACCCCAAAGTGCATTTTAAAATAAACATGATAAACTGAACATCCACATATTTTAAAGATAAACAGGGTTTTGACGTGGAGGGTACAATGCTGAAAATGACATTTTTGGCAGTAATACTTTGATTGTCAGAAACTTAGGCCACAGTACACAGAAACTTTTCTTTAGAGGCAAAGTATGATTTATTTATATATAGTATCTGCTTCAGGAAGAGGGAAGATATATTTTCTAAACCCACTTGAACCACAGTAAAATTAGTATGAAAATGAATGGTCTTTTCCCAAAAGGATGTAATTACCTTGATGCAATGTCTCTTTATCCAGTCTGTCGAGCGAGACTGCCCATGTAAGTCAGTTTTCCCGAACTCCTTTCAAAGTCTAAATGCATGTCCCTGCCTGAATATAAACACAGGGCGGAGGAACACTTTGAGACATTATCTGTCAACCCAAAATGAAATTAGACTTCTCTGCCAAACCACAATCTCCCACAGGACTGTCACAGAGAAAGATATATTGCACGTATGATAAGAAGGCAGATTTATAGAAAAGGGGGCATAACATGGCATTACTGGGTAATTGATTAGTTAATTAAAACTGTTAGAACTGCAAAATTGAGTCCAACACTATTTAAAAAAAAAAAAAAAAAGACATATTAAGGCTACAGTGGAGGACTTGGGTTATTAACTGTTAAAGTACCAAAACAGCAAGAAGGGCATGTGGCACTTAATTGTAATTTTCCTCTAAATTGCAATTAGGAGTATAAACATCAGGCACAACTTTAGTGGATTAAAGTGTGATTATTGACTTAAAAACATTTGCAAAAGTTACCCATCCTTTTTGGCGCATTAAATGTGACCAAGCCCCCTTTTAAAGGTACTGCATGGCTTAGAGAAGCAGGGACCTTGTACGACAATGTAGAAAGAAACCAGAGACTAGGGTAAACAGATCCAACAGAGATAATACAGTAGATTTTAGTTTGTCTTTTAATACACAATTCAATAGCAAATCCAAATTAAAAGAAAAAGCCCTTAATAAATGTTGGCCAGTCCTATTGCAAGATGATGTTTTAAAGGAAATTTTATCCCCTAGACCTAAAATCATTTATAATAAAGCCAGGAATTTGAAATCTTATTAAGCACCCAGCCTTTTACCACTCTGACAAACAATTCCACTTTCTTCCCTAAACCTAATGGGTTTTTTAAATGTGGGAGCTGCAAGATGTGTAAACATCTTCCCAGTTCAATCAAGGGATTTAGTAGCTCGGTTACTAAACAAACATTTTATAAATTGTTCTACTAAAAATATGGCTTACTTATTGCCATGCCTCTGTGGGGCGCAATATGTGGGACGTACAGAATACTTACAGAGCATATTTTAGAACATCAAGGATGATGATCAAGAAGCATGAAAAGCATAGTGTACCTAGACACTGTACAAATTGCGCTCTTTTTGATTTTTTGAAGTTATGTTTTGGGATTGTTCAACATGATAGTAGAAAGGGTGAATATAGTGAAAAAGGTGTGCCAGCATGAAACCCAATGAATATACAAGCTTAAAGGATCACTATAGTGTTAGGAAAACAAACTCGTTTTCCTGACACTATATCATCCTTAGGACCCAACCTCAGGGTCCCCCTCCCTTGGCGCTGAAGAGGGGTTAAAACCCCTTCAACCACTTACCTTTATACAGCGTCGGGTTCTCTCGGCACTGGTGACCTCTCCTCCCCCGCCGAGGTCAGCTCCCGAGTGGAGCGGATTGCGAGTGGATGTTCTGCACGCTGGATGCGAATTTCGCATCCAGAGTCGCAGTACCGCCTCTAGCGGCTGTCAGGAAGAAAGCCACTAGAGGTTGGATTAACCCTGCTATGTAAACATAGCAGTTTCTCTGAAACTCGTTTTCCTGGCACTATAGTGCCGTGAGGGTGCCCCCACCGCAGGGTCCCACTCCCGTCGGGCTCTAGAGGGAGGAAGGGGTTAATCCCTTACCTTACTACAGCACCGGGTCTCTCCTCCCTCAACGAGACAGCCACTAGAGGCTGGATTAACCCATATGTAAACATAGTTTCTCTGAAACTGCTATGTTTACAGCAGACAGGGCTAACCCTAGAGGGACCTGGCACCCAGACCACTTCATTAAGCTGAAGTGGTCTGGGTGCCTATAGTGGTCCTTTAAGTCCTTATGGGGATACTGATAATAATAAATAACAAGTTATTTAATCAGGAAAAGAACATTCAGATTACTCTGGTTTTCAAGTACTTCCTGGGGATGTTATCTTAGCCCAACATCCAGGGGGTTGTTACGATTACCCAATTTAATGGTACTCATTATACTGATGATGCATTAGCCCACTAAGCTATCTCACCGGCTTTATTACAATGAGTGGGTTTAATATTTATCTTTTGACGAGTACTGGATGTGTAATCTATATTGTAAACATTCATAGACACCAGTAATTCTGATCCTTTATCACATATATATATATATATATATATATATATATATATATATATATATATATATACACACACACACACACATATACATAAATACACATTCTTTATGATTGTTTTATGGGCCGTGAGCCCTCTTTCGCATTTTTCCATTTCGCTTCTTTGGATTAAGTCCGCTAGAGTGACATACATAGAATATACACGTAATTGTATATTTTTATTATTATTATTTTTTTTTAAGATTTCGCGCATGCGCAACAATGTTGTCGCTGCTGTACTTCAGAGTAGCCATCCTTTTGGTGTCTACGAATGGCGCTGGTGTAGATACCGGGGATGGATTTTGATGTTGTGATATGCTGATTTTAAGGTTTTTTTCCCTACCCGATGGCCTGTCTGTGAAATGAATTCCAGGGCTAATCACTGGATTTTATATCCAGAAGACGAAATCTAATGGCTACCTAAATGGTCTCCATAGATGATCACGGCAGCCATTTTTTCAGTGGAAGTCTGATTCCATAAACACCTGATTGGGTTCAACCTGGGTGGGGAACCCAGGTGCACATTGATTAGTGGGGTTTATAAAGCTGAATGGCATGGACTGCATACAAGCTCTACCTTGAAAAAGTTGTGAGGACGAAACCAGTCGTACACATTTGGAGCTTCTAATACCTCACACTTACTCCATTTGGGGCATCTTCATACAGAACTCATTCCTTCACAACTCCTTGAGATCCGAACCTTTGTTTATTTAGGAACTGACTCAGAACATACTGGAGTCCCCTTGTGACAGGTCTTTTGACCTATTGATGTGCCTTTCTGGCCACTATTAGTGGCGTATCGTTTGTGAGTGCAATCATTACCTTATTTTTTATCATTGTACCAAACTGTTTTACGCTATGTTCTGTTTTATGCTTATGTTTTTAAGTGATTAAAAGCTGGAATTACTATTTCCTAACTGAAGTACTACCAGTATATTTCGGGAGACTTATAACCAGTGTATGTATACCATTTTATTGGTTATCTTCACATGTTGGTATAGCACACCACACCATCTCTTTTTGCTTTCGGTCAATCAGCAGTGGCTAAGGCCAGTAAGGTATTGTCATGCATGAAAAAGGGCATTATTCTTATTCAGAGAATTATCATTTTGCCTCTTTATACATCACTGGTAAGACCACATCTTGAATATGTTGTGCAATTTTGGGCACCTGTTCTAAAGAAGGATATTATAGCACTAGAAAAAGTGCAGAGGCGGGCTACAAAATTAATAAAAGGAATGGAACATTTCAACTATGAAGGTTAACAAATTTAAACCTATTTAGTTTAGAAAAAACGTCGCCTGAGAGGGGATATGATAACATTATACAAATATATTCGGGGCCAATACAAACCATTGTGTGGAAATCTATTCACAAACCGGACTTTACATAGGACACGAGGCCATGCATTTAGACTGGAAGAAAGAAGATTCCGTCTAAGGCAAAGGAAAAAAATTTTGCTGTAAGAACAATAAGGATGTGGAATTCTCTGCCTGAAAAAGTGGTTTTATCAGAGTCCATACATATGTTCAAACAGCAACTAGATTCATACTTGCAAAAACAGAATATTCAAGGATATAATTTTTCAATGTAGAGTAATAGCTTCTTGATCCAAGGATTAATCTGAGTGCCATTCTGGGGTCAAGAAGGAATTTTTTTCCTAGTTTGTTGCAAAATTGTAAATTCCTCAAACTGTGTTTTTTTTTTTGCCTTGGATCAACAGCAAAAAACATATGTGAGGAAGGATGAACTTGATGGACGCAAGTCTCTTTTCAGCTATGTAACTATGTCAGTCAGAATTCCAGTGATCAGAATTGATGTTTGTAATCACTTGATCTGCAAATGGCCGCCACACATTACCAGAGCTGTAAGCAGGGTTTGCCCAAAAAACCAACTGTGCATGACGGAGGTGTTCTCTCTGATCGGCAAGGAGGGATGAACAGAGGTGTGCTCACCAAGTGCGCGCACATACACACACACACAAAATTTGGAGAGACCATGGACATTAAGCAATAAATAAAATGTATCCTTGGACATCAGAAAGTCAGGGGAGTCAAACTTTAAGGCCAAAGTAGCTGAAGTATAGCTGACAGTATTTTCCCAGTTCCGCTATATTGACCTTAATTTTGAAATTTCACTTTGAATTCTCACTTTATTGAATAACCATGTAGATAACCTCTACACTGAAGGGGTAAAAAAGGTCCATTGCTGGATTGTCCCATTCTCTCTAGTGGTGAAAACTGCATACAATATGCAGCTACAAATTATTTGCTCAAAAAATGCCATCACACAGCTAGTTCCTCTATTATTTTAAGTGGAGAATATTGATAGTTTAGGTTATCAAAAAGGAAGAATTATAAAAGCCACTGCCCAGTCTTTATTGTGCATCAATGTACTTGGCAAGACTGTATAATAGCTTTGGGGAGGGGTAAATATTCTACAAGCTTCATTCCAGGGTTAGTAGTTACAAATTGTATGACGGGGAATAATTTAAGCCGATATGCTTCCCATGGTTTTGATGGATTTAATAAAAATTCAAATGGGAACAAAGTGGGCGTGCTGGTGGGATAAGGCAGGGCAAATAAAAATAAAGAATCATTGCTAGAATAGGGTTCTACCCACAAGTATATGAATCTTAAAAGCTACTTCAACCCACGGAGAGGAGGGGGGGATCATACAGTAATGAAAGAGACTAAAGACTACTTAATAACATTAATATTTATGCCCATCAGAACCATCCATTGTTCAACATAAGCTGATAATTTATTGGAGGTGGTTTGGGGAGATTAGACTTGCATACGCTAGAAACAAAGAAATTAAAATAATTTTACTAAGCTGTTCTGAAAAAGAAAGTTAATTACAAGTAGCCGAATTTATTTACATTACTAGTAGCTATATGTAAATAGTTTCACCAAGGTAACGGTCAAAATAGTTTAACACAATGGCCTTATGTGATTGAACTTTCTACTGCACTTCAGCTTGCAATTTGAGAAAACCATCATTTAATTGCATCAGACTAAAATAGAAATAGGTTTTATGGAAGGACTTTTCCCTTTATCTTACATCCATGCATTCAGCAGTCAGGATCTCCTATGCAGTCACTGGAATGCACACATTAACATACCCTTTATCAAACAAAGCACTACAATTTGTCAACAAGAGAAAGTCAGGAAGAAGGGAAAAAAATATATATAAATAAAACACACACACACACACACACAATACTCCTTACTCTTTTCCTTTTAAATGACTTCATCTGCAATAGTAGGATCAAGAAAAACAACTTATACAAGATTTTGTAAAGCAAGTCTCTGACTTTGATGGAGAGCAATGAGAAGATACTGAGAGGTACTTCTTGCCAGGGTAGTTGAGTCAATGTGTATTCTTAGATTAAATAAACACATTTTACTTTGTGCTTTATAAATTGCAGGCGCATGCAGTTTCAGTGTGGTATTTTAATATTCTTCTGAGATTTTTATCTATGAGCAGCTGGAAGGCTTGCGTTCAATTTTTAATGCAGGTACTCACTGCAAAACAATATTTTTTTCACCTTGGAAAAGATTTTATTAACTTTGAAGAGAAATGAATTACCAAACAATATCTAAGCTTGCGCTACAGATAACGGTGCAGTGTGTACTATATGTCACACATTTGTCAAAGAACCATGGAATATGAAAAACACAAACATCTGCAGTGTGAAGGGACAATTTAGATGTGTTGCAAAGACACAGCACACACAAAGTTAATACAACAGACATATTTCACATCTGAAAATATTACACTTTTAGAAACTATACACATTTGAAAGATTTCATCCAGTCCAAGATCAAAACCTCTTAGATATCCCCAAATGAGACACATGTTTACATCACTTTACATGTATGATGCATCACAAAAAAAAAAAAAAAGAAGGTTTTGCACATCGTATTTACTTCTTCCAAAGCACTTCTCAGAGGCTTTCTAGATGGTTTATAAAGGTTAGTAAATGACGGAAATTGGAAATAGTTTTCTAAATCCACTTTAGAAAAATTAATGCAAAGATACTAAATATTAACTCTGAAAGATGCATTAGATGCTTAACTATCACATTTTGGAATTTACAGGAATCCCAACATGTGCCGAGACAGGAATATCAGCAGTAAGATGAGAGCAGACTGCACATATACAGCCATCAATAATGCTACATTATACATCATGCAATTAGTATTTCTAATAGTGAACAAAAAATAGATTGTGTAGTTTTATCATATAAGCAAATAGTATTTTAGTAATTAGTACATGTCACAACATCCATAGAATTCGAAAAGCCATCTGATAATTTTTTGCATAAAATATTAAAGCTGTATTCCTGGCACTATAGCTCCCTTTGCCTCCCCCCTACCTTGTGCCAGCAGTGGTGAATAAAGAGTTAAAAATCCTTTATTTGCTTACCTGATCCCAGTGCTGCTGGAGACAGGAATTAGTCCTTTAAGAAGCAGAGTATCTATATGTAACAGGTGAAACTGACACTGTCCATGGATCTTTTAATCTTTTGGAAAAGTTTTACATATTTATTTATCTTACTCTTCTTAACAACTACCCCTTTGGTTACTTTGCAGACCACTAATATATATATATGTACATGAATTTTTACTGCAAATTGGCATCCAACATAAAATCAGCAGCTGGCTGGCCACAAAACTGCAACGCAGTCCATGCATGGATCATTCTTTACAGTTGGCTCCAAGCCTCCATGGAAACCTAGGTCTCATCAGTTAAAAAAAAAAATTTAAAAAATTTAAAAAATGGTTTCTACAAACAAAGTTAGGAGAGAAAGAATGCTGTGGACAAATATGGATTTTATTTATTTTTAAAGACAATGTCCTTTAAGGTCGCAGTTGTAGGGCACCATCATCAGCTGATGCCAAGAATAATTTACACTTCCACCTTCTGGAATGTGGTTTGATAACAAAACAAAAGGGAATTCAAATATTAGTTCGGTTTAGTGTTGAGAGTGACCTTCTTTAGGTATGAGTTCCTAAACACATTAAAATAACACGAACTACCACATAAAACAAAACACATACACAATCAACACTCCAGAGGCACAAAGGCATGCTAATCCACAATGGATGGACTTAATTCTTAAGCACTCAATCATCATATCAGGTTTTAATGTCCTTTTACACCAACTGCATAGTCTAAATGGTAAAATGGTCACAAGCAAGGCAGCAGTTGGATAGGGTGTACAGCTGGTACTCTATTACAGAGCTTGGTCGTGCCCTAGGGACCACATTGGAGCCTGGTAATATTAGGTGGTTAAGTGGGGGTCTGTTTGCAAGGGGCCCAAGTGTTACAATAGCAGCCTAATGCACAAGTTGACAAAAGTATGCATGTATGCTAAAGGACACAAAAGTTCAACCTCACAAAAAGGTGTGTGAGATTCGGCAGCAAGTGAATAGTCAGTTCTTGAGTTTCACGTGTTGGAAGCCGGAAAAATGGGCAAGAGAAAAGACCTGAGTGACTTTGACAAGGGTCAAATACTTATGAGTAGATGACTGGGTCAGAGCATCTCCAAAACAGCAAGTTTTGTGGGGTGTTTACAGGATGCAATGCTTAGCACCTACCAAAATTGGTGCAAGAAAGAACAAGTGGTGAACCGGCGTTCGTGTCATGAGTGCCCATGGCTTACAGATGTACGTGGGGTTCAAAAGCTAGAACATGTGGCCAGTTACACAAAAGATCTACTGTTGCTCAAATTGATGAAAAACATAATGCTGGCCATGATTGAAAGCTGTCTGAACACACATTGCATCGCAGTTTGCTGCAAATGGGGCTGTGGAGTCACAGACCAGTCAGAGTGCCATGGTAACCCCTGTCCACGTCAGAAGAGCCTTCAATTGGGACATGTGCATCAGGACTGGACCATGGAGCAATGGCAGAAGTGTGATGAACTGCCTTTTCTTTTAGATCAAGTGGATGGCCAGGTGCATGTGCATCGAAAAGAGATGGCAGCAGCATGCACTATGGGATGATGGAAGACTGGCAGGGCAGTGTAATGATCTGTGCAAACGTCTGCTGGGAAACCTTGGGTCCTGGCATTCAAGGGGATGTTACTTTGACATGTACCACCTACCTAATGTTGCAGACCACATATGTCCCTTCATGGTAGTGGCCTCTTTTGAAAGGATAATGCACACGGAATTTTCAGGAATGGTTTGAGAAACATGACAAGAGTTATAGATATTGCCTTGCCCTCCAAATTCCCTAGATCTCAACACGATTGAGCATCAGTGGGATGTGCTGGGACACGTTCAGAGGTCTTGTGGAGTCCATGCCCAAACATATTAATGTTGTGGCTGAACAGTGTATATGTGAACTACATTTGCCAGAAAGTTTCAGTATCCAGGAAAATTTGCCAAAAAGCTTGAGCATCCAGAGAAATGTTGAGAAATGTCCCTCTGCTCGCCCTTCTCCATATCACTGATGGGATAAGTCAATTTGGCATTATTTTACCCAAACTATAATATTCAACTTGGATCAAAGATGTCCCTCGTTGGCCAGCCCATTCTCCTGCTGTGAGGCAAAACCAACGGTGAGGTCATCACAGCAGGAGTAGAAGCCTACTGGATCTCTCCCACTGGCCCTGATACATCTATTGCATCAGATTGCTGCCACAGGTAACTGCGGCAATGTTCAGATTTGTTCTCAAGGGGACGCACACACAATCACGGGGTGCAGACAACAACATATCTCACCGGTTCACCAGGTATTAGGATCCCTCCCTCCCTCCCTGGCCAAAGGTAAGCCTCAGGGAAGGAGGAAAAACCTCAGTTTAGTTTTTCCCACTATTGACCCTATACCGCCATTAACACCCCTATACTTCACTACAGCTACTATCCCTCCCTATTACCACTATCGCCCAACTAAAGCAACTATCCCACCCACTGTAGCCATTATGTCCCCCTAGAGCCCCCCTCTCCCCTCTACTAGAACCAATATCCCCACACTACAGCCTCTTTCTTCCACTCAACACACACACCAGCCCCTATGCCCCCAAAAGCACACTGCAGCCCTTTTCCCCTCACTAACACATAAACTACAACACAAATTTCCCCACTGACACTCTGCAGCACCCATTTTTAATCCCAAATGCACAATACCACATATATCCCTCTATGCACCCTGCTGGCTTTAAAACACACACACACACACACACACACTACAGCGCAAACAGACCAACACACAACAATCTCGCTGCCACATATGCAACCATAGAAGCAGCATTCCCTACACACCCACAACTACACAAGCAGCATTTCCCTCACACAAAAAGTCTACAGAAAGTAAATTTCAAATATTCAGGAAACAAAAATGATTATAGCTGAAAATTGTATGCAATAAGTAGACATGTAGAAAATAAACTAGAGGGCTATCAGAATGTCTCTCTACTCTGCCCATTTTACTAAAAAACACATTATGCATAACTCTCCCCCCCAAACCACCAGAAGAGCAGCAGCGGATTGTTAGTTCCTTTGGCAGTGCCTTCTCCACATCTTGTATTTTTGACTCTCAATTTCTGGTGTTAAACAACTTAATGATCATATACAACCTTGGTATTTACTATTGATGGCACTAACCCAGGGTTACACATTTCCCTCTTATAGGAGATGCCCAATTATTTAGTAATTTTACACAGAAAATACATGCATGCATAGTCATTTATGACCTAAATTTCCAACATTTCTTATTCTACCTCCAGGATATAATAGAATTCTTAATGGTCCTACACAAATGGACGCATTTCATACCCTGCATGCTAAAGACAAAAACTTCTCTTTTTTTTTTTTTTTTTAAACATACAGGATGTAGGTCAAATAACCAGAAGATTGTTCCTGACGAGAATGAAAGCTTTTTTTAATCCACATAGGTCATACCCTTGAATTTGGTTTTCTAGTACATGTTGAAAATACAGTAGGAGAATCAACAAACACCATAAAATAAAAGTTTTTGTGTGAAAGTGTATGCTTATCGCGTTCTTACCACTCCCAGGAGAACATCCTCTACTGAGACTAGTGTTATCAAATTTCCAGAAGTGCCCTGGCACTCCCCATTGTAAGTAGTCAACCCATTTTAGAACAGTTTGGGCACCAGCACCACAACCACAATTCTCCTGCTATAGAAGCCGGATGGCCATAGAATAAAGCATGGCTATGCTTCCTGCTCTCTCTCAGCTGTAGTGAAGGTGAGGAGTCTCACTCATCGGACCTCGAGTTAGAAACCAATCCATTCTCAAACAATCAATTTGACTCATTACAATAGGTGGTGCTAGCACACCACAACCACTCCAGCACATTATAGGGGTTAAGGTGCCAGAGGTGCTCTGGCCCAGTGTAATTTATCAAGCCATTTTAGTTCCATAACTTACCTGCGTCTTTTTGGCGACGGCACCACACATCTGGTCTTTTCCTGCAGGGGAACCCAGACAAACGTGTGTCTATAGCTAAACATGGTCAATACAGGTTCACACTTATTTGCTGAGAGGCATCTGCTGACACGCTTAACCAATGAGGACAGTCCTGCATGTAGTGCTTATGGTATCTGGAGCATTCCATTAATTGAACACCCATCAGTATGAACCAGACTTTACCTATACATCAACTTCTAACAATTCAATACTAACACATACTTAGTGTAACACAAATTACTGCCTACGTAATCTATGTGAAGACTCCCCAAATAAGGGGACTATGTACAAAGTTACATTAGACAAAAAAAAATGAGAGAGAGAGAGAAAATAGTTCTTGATAAAGAATTGGCACCACCCTGCACTGAGCGTATTACAGGGAAGGGTCAGTGCTGATAAGGTTACACAGCATCATGCACACACACTGAGCTGTCATACAAGGAATCTCACAGATACAGAAGTGCTTAACTTTTGACACATGAATTCCTGACTGGAGTACAGAGATACACGTCAGGCCTCTCAATGTCCAATGTGAATATGCAAACCCCCCTAGGGCCTAGTGAATCCTCAGCACTATTAATGTCCTGCTTTATATATGACAGTAAGCTGTGTTTAAAGCAGTTAGGTCATAAAGTGCCAGAGAGCCTGTTGCTTTCAAAGGGAAATAAATCCTGACAAACTTCAAATCTCTAGCAAAAGCAAATCGCTTCCTAGAAATTCCACTGAAAGAAAATGGAGTCACAATAATGGTGGTAGATGTGAAAATATTTTGGCACAGTTACACAGAATAAAGAAGAGTGGGAGGGACTATAATAAAGAAACACTATTGTCACCAGAACAACTACAGCTTAATGATGTTGTTCTGGTGAGTATAGCCTGTCCCTGTAGGCATTTTGCTGTAAACAATGACTTTTCAGAGAGAAGGCAGTGTTTACAATGCTCCCTAGGAACACCTCTAGTGGCCACTCCTTAGATGGCCACTGTGGAGTGCTTTCTGGGGCAGTGCTGCACAGTGTGAAGCACTGACATTCAGCATCTACACGCGCTGCATGGATGGAGATAGGACAGAAAGGAGATGGGCTTTAGCACAGTATAAGGGTGTGGAGACGGGGGGAGGGGCAAGCTCAGAACAGAGAAGCTATGTAATGATGATAATTCACAAAATATACAAGTGACGCATAATATTAAATGTATGCTTACTAATGCAAGGAGCCTAAATAACAAAATGGGGGAACTAGAGGCATTAGCATACACTAAACAATATGATATAATAGGCATAACTGAAACATGGTAGGATGAGACACATGACTGGGTAGTTAACTTAAATGGGTACATGTTATTTAGGAAGGATAGGAAAAACAAGAAGGGTGGTGGGGTATGTTTGTATGTCAACCATGATTTAAAGCCAAATCTTAAGCAAATGGAATGCGATGAGGAAAATGTGAAAGCTTTATGGGTAAATATCTGCTTTGGGGAAAAGAAGGGAAACCAACTATTGGTTGGGATATGTTATAAACCACCTAATGTTAATATTGACGAGGAACAACAGCTGTTTGAGCAAATTGAGAAAGCTGCAAATCTGGGTAAGACTTTAATTATTGGCGATTTTAATTACCCGGACATAAAATTGAGACAGATGGACTAGTAGATCAGCAAGGGGAATTAGGTTTTTAAACTTGTTAAATGACACCTTCATGTCACAAATTGTACAAGCACAAAGTAGAATGGACGCTTGTCTGGACCTGGTTTTAACAAACAACGTTGATCTTTTTACCAATATTCAAGTAGGTGACCACTTGGGAAATAGTGATCACAATATAGTGTCCTTTGAAATAAACTCCAAAAAACAAAAGCACATGGGGTATACTAAAACACATAATTTAAAAAGGCCAATTTCAATAAGTTAAGGGAAGCTTTACAATATATTGACTGGCATAAACTCTTTAGTGAAAAGAACACTGAGGATAAATGGATCATCTTCCAACAAATATTAGAAAGGTAAATTTCTCAGTATGTACCATTGGGTAATAAATATAAAAGAAACAAATTAAAACCAATGTGGCTTAGTAGAGAAGTAAAACAAGAGATTAAAAATAAGAAAAGGGCATTTAAATCGGACAAATCGGATGCATCTTATCAAAGATATAAGGAAGCAAATAATGCGTGTAAAAATGCAATTAGACTTGCTAAACTTCAAACTGAAAAAATGATAGCTAAAGAGAGCAAAACCAACCCCAAAGCATTTTTTAAGAACATAAATTCAAAAAAATAAATAAAAAAATGAAAGTGTAGTTACACTAAAAACTGAAACGGGGGTTTTAGTTAATGAAGACCAGGAAAAGGCAGGAATTTTAAATAACTTACTATTTCTCCTCCGTATATATTAAGGAAGAACCCATGGCAATAGATGTGCAAATGATTGCTACTAAAAACTTGCAGAATAATTGTAATTGGTTAACGCAAGACAAGGTGCTGCAGCACCTAAAGAAAGTTAATATAAACAAAGCTCCAGGGCCTGACGATATCCATCCACGTGTACTTAAGGAACTAAGTGTAGAAATAAGTGAACCTCTGTTTTTAATCTTTCAAGATTCTTTAGTTTCAGGAAGTGTTCCGGAGGATTGGAGGAAGGCAGATGTGGTTCCTATATCCAAAAAGGGTTCAAAATCCTTGCCTGGAAATTATAGACCTGTGAGCTTAAAGGACCACTATAGTGCCAGGAAAACATACTCGTTTTCCTGGCACTATAGTGCCCTGAGGGTGCCCCCACCCTCAGGGACCCCCTCCCGCCCGGCTCTGGAAAGGGGAAAGGTGTTAAAACTTACCTTTTTCCAGCGCTGGGCGGAGAGCTCTCCTCCTCCGATCCTCCTTCTCTCCTCCCCGTCGGCTGAATGCGCACGCGCGGCAAGAGCTGCGCGCGCATTCAGCCGGTCACATAGGAAAGCATTCATAATGCTTTCCTATGGACGCTGGCGTGCTCTCACTGTGAAAATCACAGTGAGATGCACGCAAGCGCCTCTAGCGGCTGTCAGTGGGACAGCCACTAGAGGAAATAGGGGAAGGCTTAACTCATTCATAAACACAGCAGTTTCTCTGAAACTGCTATGTTTATGAAAAAATGGGTTAACCCTAGCTGGACCTGGCACCCAGACCACTTCATTAAGCTGAAGTGGTCTGGGTGCCTAGAGTGGTCCTTTAACTTCTGTGGCTGGTAAAATATTTGAAAGGTTATTAAGAGATAATATTCAAGAATTCCTTGAGAAGAATATGGTTATCAGCAAAAATCAGCACGGTTTTATGAAGCACAGGTCATGTCAAACTAACTTGATTGCGTTCTACGAAGAAGTAAGTAGAAGTATAGATCAGGGTGTTGCCGTGGATGTGATCTATTTGGATTTTGCCAAGGTATTTGATACAGTTCCACACAATAGATTAGTGTTCAAACTCAAGGAAATCGGTCTAGATGAAAATGCTTGTTCTCGGTTAAAACAGAGTACAAAGAGTTGTCATTAATGGTAAATTTTCAAGCTGGACAGAGGTGGCAAGTGGTGTCCCTCAGAGGTCTACTAAGGGACCCTTTCTATTTAACATGTCTATAAATGATCTTGAAGACAGCAGTGAAAGTCATGTTTCATTGTTTGCAGATGAGACAAAACTTTGTAAAATAATACATTGTGAGCAAGATATTACTTTGCTGCAAAGGGATTTAGATAGACTGGGGGACTGGGCACTCAAATGGCAGATGGAATTTAATGTTGAAAAATGCAAAGTTTTGCACTTCGGCGTATAGACAACAAACTATGCAACAATGTGCAATGTCAATCAGCAGTGGCCAAGGCCAGTAAGGTATTGTCATGCATGAAAAAGGGCATTCATTCTCGGGACAAGAATATCATTTTGTCTCTTTATAAATCACTGGTAAGACCCCATATTGAATATGCTGTGCAATTTTGGGCAGCTGTTCTAAAGAAGGATATTATGGCACTAGAAAAAGTGCAGAGGCGGGCTACAAAATTAATAAAAGGAATGGAACATATCAGCTATGAAGAAAGGTTAACAAATGTAAACCTATTTAGTTTAGAAAAACATCGCCTGAGAGGGGATATGATAACATTATACAAATATATTCAAGGCCAATACAAACCATTGTGTGGAAATCTATTCACAAACCTTTACATAGGACACGAGGTAATGCGCTTAGACTGGAAGAAAGAAGATTTCGTCTAAGGCAAAGAAAAGGGTTTTTTACTGTAAGAACAATAAGGATGTGGAATTCTCTGCCTGAAGAAGTGGTTTTATCAGAGTCCATACAGATGTTCAAACAGCTACTAGATGCATACTTGCAAAAACAGAATATTCAAGGATATAATCTTTCAATGTAGGGTAATAACTGCTTCATCCAAGGATAAATCTGACTGCCATTCTGAAGTCAAGAAGGAATTTTTTTCCTAGCTTGTTGCAAAATTGTGCTTCAAACTGTTTTTTTTTGCCTTCTTTTGGATCAACAGCAAAAAAACAAATGTGAGGAAGGCTGAACTTGATGGAAGCAAGTCTCTTTTCAGCTATGTAACTATGTAAGATACTGACCTTTCCACGTAGAAAAGGAGATGCTGCTTGGCCGAGCAGGGGTTTGACCCTGCCCGCCTCCTTGACGTTCTCAGACAGTCCAATGCTTTTCAATTTTAAATATGTCAGCCAAGAAGGGGGATCAGGGGTGGGGCCAGTGCCAAACAACTGAGATATGAAAAATAACATCACATAAATCTACAAGTCTTTATCCTGCAACTGGGTGCCAACATCTTAGCTCCCCGTCAATAATTGTTATAGGCTCTGTCCTTTGCATCTTGCAGTCATTGTAGAGAAAGCATGCAGAAAATAGGAATACATCAACGGTTTTATTTATCTTCATTATTATTATATTTATATATAGTGCCAACAAAATTATCAATCTTTGCCCAGAATGTGCCTTGTCTAAACTGGATTATGATGTAATTTGCTAAAAATCTTTAGTATAATCTTAAAAGAAAAAAAGACCATCTTATGAATAGGATAAACACAAATGTAGGTTATTTTCAATGTTTTGTTGAAAGACGTTAATTCCAGAGAAGTAACAATTCCCCTTTAACTACAACAGGCTGATTGACAGGGGCATCACAAAATTCGGTGCCCCTCAAATAACATAGATCCATCTTTAACAATCAAACACATGCCAGTTAAGAAAACTTTGCTTCTGTAGACCTGGCAAAGCATCTTGTGTATCGTAGGGTTAAAAATAGCTTGGGACAAGAGGAATCTGTAGCTGTAGGCAAAGCACCACCTCACTGCCTGGGCAGGCAAAAGAAAAGCATTTTACTTCTGCAAGAATATGAATCATTTATAACTCTAGGCCTTGGAGTTGTACGCATATCCTCTCGACACCAAGGCAGTTCTAGAAAAAAAACTTAACTAAAACAGTAATAAAATTCAGAAATGGGTTTCAGAGCCAGAAATGTTTTCTAGCTAAAGGCAATGAGCTGTAAAAGGGAACCAGTTTAGAACAGAGATGGATTAACATCTCACAGCGCCCTAGGGAGGTTACTAATTTGATCCCCCATCCCTTCATTCAGGGATTGTTAATGGGGTCAAGCAAATTCATGATTCCGATACCCCTGTCTAACCCCTGGACCCTAGACACCCTGTAAGGGTCACATTATACTTAATCTTGCTCTGATTTTAAATGTGATATCACGAAGATAAAATTTCTGACAACACCATCAACAATAATGGCACCAAAACTAAAATTAAATATTCAGGTAGCTAGAGAGTCAATGCTAAATTTACTCTACAATTAAAGACGTCTGCCACAGGGCACTACCATTCTCAGTGATATCTTTTGGTTAGGCAGTAAGGTGTGGTATCACAAACCATTGCTGTAATCTAAGCAAACGGATTGTAAGCTCTTGAGATCAGTCTCAAGAAATTTAAGCTGCTCTTGCAATTTGCTTCAGACCTACATAAAGCTTACAATGATCTATTCTATAGAGAGGCATGTGTGCAGTACCATTCAACAAATTAACATCCCAGTGATATCACACTGCATCATATAGCAGTTAAAGTAAGAATCCCTTAGGTTACATAACATACTAGAGATGGAGTATATCAGAAAATCACACAGGAAACCCCAAGATATATTCAGTGCAGTGCAATGCCACCTATATAAACAGTCGAAGGATGTCATGTTTTCTACAAGCAGTTGATATCCGGCAGACTGTTGAGTCACAAGGGACTTGAGACATAACACTTTTACAGACCTGCAGCACAGAGCCACAAAGAACAGCAGGGGGTGAGCAACAAAAACAATTAGGTCGTACTGCTAGAAAACATATGACAATTTAACCATCTCAGTGTCTGGAGCATGCAAAGTATTGCTATAAAGTGCACGGCTAATCTAACATTCAGAAATATGTTTAACCGCAAATTATAAACAGCAAATTATAATAAAGAAACACCTACAGGTCACAGATGATAGGCCAAGTAGGACATGCATGTTTAAATTTTGCATGTCTGTTTTCAAGTCACATTTCTAAACAATAACCCAAGAAAAAAAAACTTGTTAAATTATCAGTGTCCACATACAAAGGCATTGCCCAAAGAGCTAGCAATCTAATACTGATTATGTACCCAAGACAAAAGGGGTGCCAGAATCCCAAGGTCAAAAGGGAATTGCTGAGGAACCCACAAAACTGTCTACTAAAGAGGGGATCAGATCAACAGTTACATATGAGTGACAGCAGCACATTCTTGCACATGGGTCTCGAGAGGCCACTTATCTCCCCAGCCAACTCAGGGAGGGAGGTTACACTTGACTAATTAACCCCTACTGCATTGAACCAGCTGACACATTCCTGGCACAGCTGGCACCCGCCCCTCCTCTATAGTTTAAGGAGGCATGGGACATTAGAAGTCAAAGGAGGAGGGTCATTATCTGGCTGTAGGGAATAGCAAGCAGTACTAGGGGTTATTAATATTATCAATATGTCCATTGACGGATAATACTGGTGGCTACCACCGTCTCCAGCTTTATTTCCCCAGTCCAACCTCACCTCCTTACAACATCACCGGGAGAACTCCACCCTGCCCTTCTCAGCAATGTCTCACCGTTCCAGAGAGCATTCTCTACTGCAACATTGTATCCAGCAAGAGCAGCCGCAGCGTTCTGAGCAATCCCCGCCCACCAATGGTCGGAACGGCCCAGTAACGCCACGAAGGAGGGGAGGATTACTGTGCTGGTACAGCCCAGGCATCTTCTAACCATTCCCCGGTATTACAGACTGTCAGCATTAAACTATATACAATGGCCATACCAAAATGTAATAGAGGAGAGTGATAAAATAGGAATCCCTGCAGAGAGTATGATGGTACAGTCCACAGATGAATGATTGGTTGACTCATGTGGTATAAAAACTAGGAACGGGGCGGGTATCTTAAATGTGGACAAACTCTCCAATTGGAACGGGTGGCTACCGGGAGATCCCGCCCATGTGTGCGGAGAAATTAATTTAAAGGCGCAGTGATAGCTTTTTGAATTACACATAGTGGTAAGATATATAAATGTATAGGTGCCATTTGACAGGTTAGGCAGTATAATTTATATATATATATATATATATATATATATATATATATATATATATATATATATATATATATATATATATATATATATATTATTTTTTTTTTAATGTCAAAGACTGAGCTAATTTTATTTTATTTTTTTTTTACTTACTAAGGGTTTAGTTACTAAACATCTATCTGTAGAGAATTTAAACTATTAAAATTGCAAATTTTTGTGAAACGGCAGAAAGAAAAATTCTCAGCTATAGTTACAGTTTGGCAGTTTCACCCTGAATTTACAATGATTATTTTTTAACAAACCATGTTTAGTGAATAAATTTTTAATTCAGAATCTATGCTAGGATCAAAAAACACCTGGGGCCCCAAAACAATTTTGTGACCTCTTTGTAAAGACCTAAACCCTACCCATGTCTGCCCCAATTCCACCGCTTAACACTCTTCTTGGCAAAATCCCTGGCACTTACACACAGACACAGCCAGCCATAAACAGGCACAGATAGACACACACAGACAGGCATCGATAGAATGGCTGCTCTGCTCTTCCTACCTGCACTGGTCTCCTGTTAAGCCTGCCAAGCTGCTCTCCCTGCCAGTGCTGGTCTTCTACTGGCTCGTCTTCCTGCCTATGACGGTGAGCAGAATAATCTTAGAGAATGGATTTTGATACTCTATCATATTCCCTGTGTATCTCAATCATTGCGCGGCTCACCAAAGTTCTAGGTCAACTAAGCCCTCTATTGATCAATTGATTGACACCCCTGCCCTCCCCCCTTAATTGACACCCCAGGAGTTGGTACAATAGCCCCTGGAACACTAGCTAATAAGAGTTGTGCCCTCACAGGACTATTTGATTATTAAAAGCACTGGGATATGTGTTGGAAGAATAGGATAGGGATTGTGCAGGACCTTTTGCAGCAAGCAATGTATCAGTTTGTGCTTGGCCTGGTGGTCCTCTATGTTTCCCAAGTCTGGACTTGCCCACTGGGAAATTTCCCAAGAGACTGCAAAACACAGGCCAACCAGCCTACCAGACTATGATTAACATGTATGGTGTCCCTGGAGGTGTTTGTAAGTGACTGCTGGGTGAGATGAGAAAGTGCTGAAGACAATAATCACACATGCTATTGGTAGCAGTCAATTCTTGAGGAACAGCCTGCTTATCTTAGACATGCATAGATGAGTAGGAGATCTGCAAATGCTGTCCATATTGTGATGACTGTGATAGGCTGAGCTTGTCTGCTGATATAACAGAGTGACATCTGTCATAATATTTTCATATTTCTCTAGCAAAACTCAAGATATTTTCAGAACTACATTTGTAGAAGGATTCTCCTTCTCAATGTTATCTCTTGTTTTAATGCTCTCTCTTTCACTTACAATAATATTGTATACATCATAACATACACACTTAACACACTCTCTCATACTGACCCTTAAGCTTCAGATGGGCAAATGTCTTTACTGATTTACTCCCAGGCTGCCACCCACCCACCAGGGATGTCCCCTTTTAGGGGTTTTGTAAAATATGCAAAGACCCCTGGAGGTGACCGAAACACTTTAATAAGCATGTTTCATAATCCTGTCGTCTATCAGAACTGTCAAACTATGTTTCCTCCTTCGACAGAAAAATTACTTCCTGTGGTAATGTATCAAACATAGATATGCATTAAATTCTGAATTTTCAGTAGTTTAAAGTGAATTAAAAAAAAAATCACTAAGCTGTAGCTAATTGAAACCCAACACTTAGTGAACAATTATGCACATAGCATATTAATGCGGGTTTATATTCCTTACTCTATAATGTTCCTTTAAAACAATTAGTCTTTAGAATTCTGCTGGTTTTTTTTTTGTCTTAACATAATTTAAATAAAGGAAGATGTTAATTGGTAAATCGGTATTTCCCTCTAATTTTATGTAGAATGTCATGTTATACCCACTGTCTCTTACGATAGGGTAATTAATTAAATAGTGAAGGCAATGACTGTGGGATCTCCTCCATAATCCGCTGAATTCCCCATAGCAACATCAGGTAGCAACCTTTCCTGTAAGTCCCAGTAATATGATGAAGCTATACATCCAAATTGAAGACCTATTTAGTAACCTTATGTTTGGGACAGAACCAGCATCACAATGCTCACCATTTACTATTCCTTATAGTAACTGCAACAGAGCCAGCTGCAAAAAAAAGTATGTCCATTTATTTGCAATGGGCAGTAGTTGTAGCATCAGATTGCACCCTTTTGCTGCTTAAACTTCTGCATTACCCCAGGAGGAAAGGCAGCACCTCTGGACACTTTTTCAGTATTAAACTATTCAAAAATGGTTTAAAATGTAAAGGTAAGAGAGTGTTTCTTTTAGTGAGTAAAATGGGGACTAAATGTTGCGGTCTATATTTTACTCAAACCTAGCCCTCAAGTATCCATTTGTATAAGTTCCTCTTAGTTAAAAAGGAAATGTGGCAACTGTAAATTAAGTACTTAATCTTTACGTTGATTCTGGGGATTGTAATACAGTGACTGACAGGGTTCCTTGATTTGATGGATTCTCAAACAATCCATGAAGTTATCACGAAGGTAACTTCAGAGGAAAGGGAGATTACAAATATATTCCTGTCTTATTTCCTGCATCACTTCTGTTTTCTTTGGGGTTTTTTCATGGCACGCGGTTGTGACATTGCTTAATTCCGTCTGGTTGTGTTGCTACTTCCAGACGGTATATTGCAAATTTATTGACCTTTTAGATTAGTAGCGTGGTTTGACATAGTGGGGACAGATATACTATTGGGAAGATGTACTAATAACAATATATAGTCTAAATAGTTTCAGTACCACAAGGCACATAGTTGTAATGACATTGTTATGTGCTGTTATGCCACTATATCCTACATCCATCTAGGAAAGCCTGGGCGGATTGTGTGTATCTGTCACCCAAGGGCAATCAGTGGCTCTTAGATGTAATGAGATTAGCAGAACAGAAGCTTCAGTGATAGACCATCTGACGCCTTCACTTAAACTCCAAATCTTAGTCAAGATCAGGGCAAGAAGATTCACTTCATCCACAGAACATTACTCTGTTAACCAACTAATATTGTTAACTCACTAGCTCTAAAATGGGTTAAACGCCAACACATAAAGTCCAGTTGCTTATGATTCCAAGTGGAATTTGTTTACCCGGCTAATAATTTATAATTAAAAAAACAAACAACTACACTGGCCTATCTACTACTATTCTCTGCAGATTGTAAAGGGTTAAAAAGAAGAGTTTAAGAGAAGAAGTTCCAATGCCTGGAAGAAAAATCTGCTTCCTTACATTAAATCTGCAACATTGCACTCTCAAGGCCTGCTGACAGGGATATGTTTTGTGACAATTCTAATTAACTTGGTTTGTTATGTTACTAAAGTAGATTGGTTGTTTAAAAAGTAACTTTTCATTGATTTTTCTAATACCATGGAGCCTCATTTTTTTCAGAATATCAATCTGATTTAAATTAGCTTTGTTCCTTGTTTTAATTTTTCTTTTTCACATCACGAAAGTGATAAAACACAAGAAGGTAACACTTTCTCATTGACATAATAGAGGACAAATGTGCATGAATGAAAATATATAGTGTGAGAGATTGTTGGAATGAAATAATAAACGTAAAGCATTAGGACTGTACAGAGTCATGCAATAGACTACACGAGCGGACAACAGTAAGTAATAGAAAGAAATGTTACAAAAATCACACTCTACCAGGGGAGTGGTCACCCCTCCATTAAATCCCTTTTTTTTCTCCCCTCTCTTTCTTTCTTTTCCTTCATCCTCTTTCACCCTTACTCACCAACTTCCATCCCCATCTAATTAAAGATATGGACCGGAGCAGACCCCCAAAATAACCAAGCCCTACACAAACTACATAGATACTCACACCATCCCTCCCATGCCTCCCCGGGAGGGGACCGCGGAATGGCCCCATCCCTGGAATATCGCACACACACATCCCCAGTCAGTCCACACAAGACAAAGCCACTTGCCGCTTACATACCTCACATATCCACCAGCAAGCAGGGCAAGCGAAGCACGGGAAGCTGCCCATCTTGAAATTGAAGACGGCAAGAGGACGAGAGGTCGGTTGCGACAGAAGGGGGTAGATCTGGTAACATGAACAAGTCAAGGGCAATAGCTGCCCCCAGTATACACAATCACCCAGAATTGCTTAGTGATTGTATCAAGTCTGCTCAATAAACCCAGCCAACATTGCTACGGTTCTGCTTCAGCAGCTACCCCTTTCTATACGCAATCCTATTACATGACATTCCTGTTTAGATATATACTATCAATGACCTTAGTGAGTTATAATTTGTTATATATCCACGTTAAAATGAGCACAATTACTGCTTTACTTCCTCTTGGTCAGCGCTAGACGCGTGGTAATACTGTGTGCGCTGTTGTGCGCTCATGTATATCTGATTACTAATGCTTTGGACCTCTGCGCAGGTTCCTTGATAATTAACACAGCCTATTGTTGAGTTACATAGACTCTGCATAGACAAATCTGAATTTCAACTCATCGTAATCAACTTTATGATTGCTCCGCAAGAAAACCATTTCAAATAAAAATCACACTATATAAACATTTTGCTTGAGGTCCTAGGACCTTTATGAAATACTAGAGTGAACTCCTCTAGACATGGTAAGTCACTTATCCCATTCCTGTCTGATGGGCCTGGGCATGGCATGAGAGGTGCTTAGAAAAGGGGAACCACTAACCAGGGCCAAAGTATAGTTATGGTCGAGGGATCCATGAACCAGGTAGAAAATCAGGCTGTGTTACAAATATACAAAAATAAGTCCCACACTCAAACTTCCACTACTCCTGGCGGCAGCAAAGACCATGGCACACATCAGCACCAATATTTAGTAAATATCAATTTTTAAAAATATGATTAGGAATTTAGCCTAGTGCTCAGGTAACTTTCTTTCTTTCGTAACTTTCTTTGGTTTTTATTGTTTGCACCCTGTATTAACCTGAGAAAGCCAACCAATAGCCCAGATCAGTCAGTTAGGTTTGTAGTATTAAACCCAAAGCACGGTACTTGAACAGCTAGAAAAAAATAATAAAATAAAGTCCAAAGGTCAAATATACAGGCAGCAAAGGTTCAGAAGCGGAAGGGCAAGCCAAAGGTCAGGTAATCCAGGAAAGCAGAACAAGATAGTTGCAGGGAAGTAGCACAGAACAACTAAGCAATGACCGCTCTACTGTTCAGAGTTTAAATAGGGTGTCTCACTATAGACACGCCTCCATATCACCCTATTGGTGTAAGGACTGTCATAGATCTGCGATTGCCATAGCAGTTAAATGAGTTCCAGCCTCGACCACAGAGCTGTACTGCAGCATGAATGTGCGTGCACGTATCCCAGACGTCTATCGTTACCTGGGACATGTGAAGCTAGAAGAGTTCCGATGTCGTAGCCCACCTCTAGCATTCGGATGGCCGAGACTCGGTGGAGCATCTGGAGAAAGAGGGAGGCAAAGTAAGTCATGACACATTCCCAATAGAAGCTGGAGTGGTAGGATGGGGTGGAGAGCAGTGCCGATGCACCAAACTTTGCGGATGTCCCTTCTGTTTTCCTTGGATGCATAAGCAACGGTTGTGCAGCTATTTACTCCCTGTAAGGAATCCTGTCCTATATCTGGATCCTGGTACTGGAATTCATTGCCTCCTTAACAGATTGTGATGTGCATGTATACCACTTTTATTTTGTAAGTGTGTCTTGTATTAAAAAGTGCTTTTATATTGAGAAACTCTGCGCTATTATTTCCTTTTCTCTTATATGATCTGATGTCCTTCATGTCCTGTAGTCGCTACTAAGACTCCATTGGTGATATTGATATGCCTACAATCAATATGGGTTTGTCAGTGAATTTCCTTTTCTTCACACTCCATTTTGAAGACTTGCAATATTTCCCTATGTCTTTCTGTTTCCATTTTGTATTGTAGATAACCTTTTTGGTATGTTCTTATGATGCAGATGGGAGGCTGATCCAGACTTTAAGTCTGCCCTCCTCTCCCGCCTGCCTCTCTGTAAGTTGGGAAGGAATTTACCCAAACTCACTTCCTCATAGCGCCACCAAATTGCCAAGGGCCTAATTGCACTGTTAAAGGGCCACGGCACCCCTGATAAGAGATGCCAATTGGGTGACCCTAACTGTGAGCCCCACCAGCTTGCAATTGGTAGTTCTGCCTCTGACTGCACATAAAGCATCAAATCCAGTGCTTCTCTATTAGAAGCATTCCTTCGACAGCTGGAGTGTGTAACCTTCTCTGGAAATCTGAACCTTTATATAGTGGGAATCACTCTGAGGTGCTTCAGGTGTGTAGAGTGTTCCTTTATATATATATTTTTCTCTACATGCTTGCTGCGGGCAGTTCCCTGATGTCCAGAAGGCCTTGATTTAATACGCTTTCTAAAGTATTCAATACTGTTAGAAAACTTTCCAAATGATTTATATACAAAAATATCCCATAGACTTTAATGGCGCATTCTGTAGATAAATCATTTGGAAAGTTTATTAAATCGAGGGCCCAAGTGGGACAGTGAGAAAAGACATGATAATCTAGTCTGTCTTGCTAGAATTGGGATGGTTGGAAGGCATGATTTATGAAAAGTTCTTTTTGATTGTGAATTTTTTTGCAAGAGTACAATAGTGACAATGCTCCTGTCAAATGAAGTCACCAAGAGCTGAAGAATGATGGCAGTGAGCTTATAAATTCAAATTGCACCGAAAAAAAAAAGTGTTTTGTATTTATGTAAAGTGTTCGTTGCTAGAAATGTAATGTAAATACAAATATTCAGAATGCTGAAAAGTGGTCTGGGTTCCTGTGCCATCTTAACTGAAAAATTGCATGATAATAAAAGGGTTATAGATATCCATATAACATAAGGGGCTAGGTGCTACACTGAATATGAATCAGGAAAAGTTCTCAAGAATATCAGTTGGACAGCCTGCTTTTTTACAGGAATACCTGGTTCACTCATACAGCTCAGAGGCATGCAATCCGCATGTACATAGTAATGTGTAAGTATATGCAAATCTCTATTATTGTAAATCCAGATTAACTACTTGGCAACAAGGAAACCTGCCTAGTATTCAAAGATTTGCAGCCGAGTAGCTGTGGCTAAATCCCTGGTTTACGTTGGAGGCCCTGGTAGTATATCATTCCTTACTTGTGCCTAGTCGTTTTGTAATCCTTGTTTATGAATGCAACACTTGTAGGGTTGCCATCTGGTCTGTATTTCACCAGCACAGCCTAACTCCTTACCCTAACCCTGTAAGTGCAAATTAACCCTACACATAAATTCTAATTTAATGCTTTTTCTCTAGTGACACTAGTCTCTAATATAAAAATTACCCCCTAAATCTAACTCTAATTTTAAAGTCCCATGTCCTGTGCTTAGTGAATGCACAAACTATAATGTAAGTGTGAAACTAGCTTTACTTACCTTCCAGGACCTTGCTTTGGAGGCGTCCTCAGTCTAGCTGATGACTCATCATCAGGAGTAACCAGGGGAGGGCTGGCAGCCTTAAGCCTGGGGGGCAAATCCAGTCAAGTGGCCCATTGCACCAAGAGGAGAGTAAAAACACCTTTCCCATGTGATTGAAAGAGGGGGGGTGCCACCTAAACAGACACACACACACACACACACACAGAGAAAGACACACTGGCATTCTGACTCAGACAGACAGACATACTGACACACACACACATGCATACTGGCTCACACACACACACACACACACAGAGAGACATACTTGCACACACATAGACATACTGACACACACACAGACAGACATACTGGCACACACACAGACACACACAGAAAGACACTGTTATAGGCATACTGATTCAGACAGACAGACAGACATACTGACACAGGCATACTGGCTGACACACACACACACACACACACACACAGACAGACATACTTGCACACACAGATAAGACATACTTGCACACACAGACAGACATACTGACATACACACACAGACATACTGACACACACACACACACACAGACAAACTGGCGCACACACAGACATGCTGGTGCACATACACACAGACATACTGACACACACACAGACACACATAGACATACTCATACACACACATACACCCAAACTTTACACTTTTAAAACCAGTAGACAGGGGCTGAGTAAGGGGACAGAGCTGTAGTGGGGGGACAGGGGCTATAGTGGAGGGTATGTGCTGTAATTGAGGGTTTAGGAAATGTAGGGGGATAGGGGCTGAAGTAGGTTGATGGCTACAATTTGGGAAAGGGGCTGAGGAGGGGTGACAGGGGCTGACTAAGGGGACAGGGCTGAGGTAGGGGATAGGGGCTGACTAAGGGAACAGGGGCTGACTAAGGGAATAGGGGCTGACTAAGGGGGACAGGGGCTGACTAAGGGGACAGGGCTGAGGAGGGGGACAGGGGCTGACTAAGGGGACAGGGCTGAGGAGGGGGGAAAGGGCTGAGGAGGGGGTACAGGGGCTGACTAAGGGGGGCAGGGCTGAGGAGGGGGCACAGGGGGCTCAGTAAGGGCACGGGGCTGAGCAGAGGACAGGGACTGAGGAGGGGGACAGGGGCTGAGTAAGGGAATAAAAAAAAACGAAAGTGTATTCCCCCCTCCCTGAGTCTTACCTTAGGCCAGGGAGGGGTGGGCAGGAACAGCAGCCAGCAGTCAGTCAGATGATGTCAGGAGGAGGGGGCGTGACTTCCGTTGCTCTTCTCCCAGACTCCCCAGCAGTCCTGAGAGAAGAGCAGTGAAAGCCACGCCCCCTCCTCCTGACCTCATCAGGGGAGGCCGTCCAACTCCACTGGCTGCAGGGAGAGAGGTAAGTTGAAAAATCTGAGTCCTCAGCCGGAGGCAGGGCCGGAGCCGGAGGCAGGGCCGGAGCCGGAGGTAGGGGACTCAGATTTTTAATTTTTTTGCCTGATGCGGGTGGCCCTGGGTTTAGGGCTGCCTGGTGGGCAATTGCCTCCCTGCCCCCTTCCCAGCCCACCCCTGGGAGTGACGCGGTGGTGTTATGCATGCTCCCAGCCTCCATCAGACTTCCCTACCTGTCAGAACTGCTAGCACGCATGTGTGGCACACGGAACAGCTGATCCGCAAGACTGGGAAGTGGATAGGGAAATTTGATGGGTAGGGTAATGTGACAGAACACCGGTATTGCCATTCAGATTAGACTGTAATACTGACGCCGGCCAGTAGGGGTCACTGTGTGTGGAGAGAGGCAGAGACCTAATCCGTAGAGTAGCACAGAGAGTTCAGCCAGCACCTCCCAGTCTGCGGACTTGCTATCTGTAGCCTTTGCAAGCTACCCCCTCTTTCCCAGGCATAGCCTGTGCTGGGGAATGCTCTATTTCATGGGTGTCCAACATTCTGGCTTCCCCAGGCCACATTGAGCGAAGAGGAATTATCTTTGTCCACACATAAAATATACTATATAATTAATTTATATAATAAAACGTCAAAAGCTTTTTTCTTAATTTTGATATTTCATTTGTTTAGTAGATGACTCCATTATTTGTTATCCTTATGTGGGATTGCCATATTTAAGGATACCAAATTCGGGAGTCATCTACTAAACACATATACATATGCACATAAACACACTATCACAAATATACACACACACATATATAATCACAGACATATAGACATGCAATCACAGACCTATGCACACAATCACAGACATGTACAATCACAGACACACACAATCACATAAATCACAGATATACACATACAATTACAGACACACACAATCACAGAGCTATACAAACAATCACATACATACACACAGACATAAAAACAATCACAGATACACACACATGCATACACATAGTCACAGACATACAGAAACACAATCACAGACCCACACAAGTACACACACAATCACAGACCTATACAAACAAACACAGACATACAAACAATCACAAACATACACAATCATAAAACCACAAATGTACACATACAATCACAGTCCTTTACACACAATCACATACAAAAACACATAATCAGATATATACACTCGTAAACATACACACACACAATTACGACACACACACATACAATCACAGACACACATAATTACAGACATACATAAACAAAAATCACATTCATACACACACATTTATTAAGTAAGAGGTCCACCCAGTCTCCTACCTTGCTCTGGGAAGGCTTGACTGGATCCTGTTCTTGGTGGCCAGTGGTTGCAGCTATGTTGGGATCTCTGTGCTCTTCCTGCACCTGCTGCAGGGTCAGTGAGGGAGCTGTGCAGGAATAGCACAGTAAGTAAAGGGCTCCATGCCACCCAGCAGAGCAAACTGCAACTATGCTGCATTACAATTAGTTTAGGGCCGCATGCAAGCCACAGGTTGGACACGCCTGCTCTAGTCAGAGGCTTTTCAATGAGAAGGTGCTGTATCCACGCATGCAGTCACACATGATCGCGACTTTCCAATATTTCTCAATGAAGTGTAGTACTGCTAATGGAAGCAGAAGAAAATGGCCTGGCTGTATGAGTGACAGCGAGGACGTGTTTGGCGTCCATTTGTAAAAGTGCAAGTTTCTGTTGAAAGCTGCACTTCTATAAACATTTTTTTTTTAAATGACAAACTTCAGAGACATAAAGCACTTCAGTAAGCGGATTTGCTTTATGTGTCTGCAGTGTGCCTATAACATGCCTTATAAAATTCACCCCTACATGCACAAATACACAAATGCATTCACACATAGCAATATCAAAAACAAATTGCAAACGGCACAGGTTAGAAACTCATTCAAAACATTTAACAAGGTTTGGGATCTATGGGAGCAATATGTCATCATATCCGCATTAGGTAAAGTGGGCAGAAAGGGGGGGGGAGCGGGGGCCACACTCTGGCAACGCAAGGCAGCACATACAACTTAAAGGAACACTATAGTGTTAGGAATAAACCATTTATTTGCTTACCTTAATCCAGCACTGGGCTCCCTCAGCACTGGTGACCTGTCCTCCATCGACGTGAGCTTCCGAGTGGAGCCGCACGTGCGGCCAGAGGCGCGCGTGCATTCAAACCAGCCCATAGGAAAGCATTGCTCAATGCTTTCCTGTGGGATCTTTTTTGATACTGGACTCCGTGAGTACGTCAAGCGTCAAATAAGTGCAATTTACTCTGTGTAAATCGCGGAAGCGGCTGTCAGTGAGACGGACACTAGAGGCTGGATTAACTCTGCAGTGTAAACATAGCTGTTTCTCTGAACCTGCTATGTTTTCAGCTGCAGGGTTAACACTAGAGGGACCTGGCACCCAGACCACTTCATTGAGCTGAAGAGGTCTGGGTGCCTACAGTGGTCTTTTAATCTCCAACCACTATGCTACAGGCACTACTACGTGACTGGAAATCTGGGAGTTTATACACAATGTTTACTCTGGAATACTTTACTGGCCTACTTGTAGAGCCCGTGCTGAAACACCAATGTATATGCTGTTTTCTGTGACATATATAACCAATAAAAAGATATTCACAATTTTGTTTTTTGCAAAATTCAAGCCATAAATTGCCATATTGGGATTATAGCGGACCTGGAGAAAATTCAAATCCATTACTTTGGCTTTAAATTTGTAGTGTGGTCTTCAATTCTCTACACTACATTCTTTAGTTTAGTGAATAAACAACAGAGGTTTAATAATTAAACTGTGAAATGCAGTGAATTTAAATATTCTTCTTAAAATTCTCAAATTTATCCTAGGCACAGCGTGGCTATTTTAACCTACATTTTGCAATTTCAATTGTAATTCATTAGTTTGGTGTTTAATGAATTTACCCCCTGTGTATTTGTATATATTGTCTAAGATGCAGGCAGGAATGTGACGCAGATAGCCTGCTGCTGGGTTCATTGAGTGAGCACTCAGAACAGCAGTCCAATAAATTACAGCATTTCCCCCTTTCCAAATGTATTGTTTTTACTTGTGTCACTCATTCTGATAAACATACTGTGATATCATCCTATGGTGTCACACATTGTCACATATATAATTTATTATGCAATTTAGCATGGCTGCTATTTTTTTTTTCCAAGAAAGTTGACCCTATGTGCACCTTGTATAAAATATGTATTTGTACTGTAAATTGGTGCAGGGAAGGAAGTACTATTATCCAGTTATTTATCATGCACATTTTTTTTTTATTGTGATTTTCACATGTCACATCAGTGTCACATCAATAAGGGAGATGCAGTAAACAGACATTTACACTGTTAGAGTTGTCCATCCATGAGATATGACAAGCTTCTAATTGTGTCCACTGTTAACTGGATGTGCTTTTCTGAATTGTTTTGTTTAATTCCTTTCAGTAACAGAGTTAAATATATCTGATTTTATCTGATTTCCGGCATTGCATAGTTTATTGCAAGACAATGTTTTATGCAATAAACTAAATAAAGATAGGCTATAAAAGGTATTTAAACGCTTTAACAGGCCAATAACTCTTCTTCATATTTATCATAAATGACGAATCATTGTTGTGGTTGAAAAGGACTGTCAGACAAACTAAAAACCCTCCTACTGGAGATTTATGAGAATTTGGATGTAATCATGTAGCAGAGGAGCGATGTTCCACTTGTAGACCTTTGGATCATGAAAATAAATGCTTGGTTGTGAAGCATGTAGAATTTCATACGCAGAGTTGTTCAGAGAGCTGGCTGAGGGTAATGGTAATTGTAGCATGACAGCAGATAGAGAACCACAGTTGACACAAGAAGGGATCCTCCATAGCTTTTGGCTTAATTTAACCTCTTAATGACCAGTAAGTCTATGTTGCTATAACAATCTGTTCTTTATGGATCTTATTTTAAAAAGGATTTTTTTTACGGATGTAATAAAACAAGGCCCTTTTAGTTGTAAGTCAAACAAGCAATATGTCCAGGCAAAAGGGACCAAAATGTGGTGACGGCGCACCACAGAAGATTAAAAAGATTCCAAAACTAATATCAGGAAGGGGTCAATTAATTCAGAGAGAAGCTACTAGACAATGTTTAGCAGGCTCATTGGTGAGATAAGCCCAGTTCCAAAGTCTTTATGAATAAGTTACATTCGAGAACTGTTCATGCTCCCATTTAACATAGATCACATGCTTATAGATGATATATTGTGTAGGGCACTTATATTAAAACAGGCCTGCTGCATACATTTTCCAATATAGTATATGCTTTAGAACTTTTTTAAAAACATATTTATTATTAGAAAACTAAATTGAAATGATACCAGTGTTTTCAATTACTCCACTATGGGATCAGAAGTGTTGTGACAAGCTGCACAAATTTAGCTGCTCTGTTTTGTGCCTTGGTTACAAACCCACTACAACTGGCTTAGCAAAAAAACCTAAAGCAATTTTCCATAATGATGTGATTTGAGTTCTTCTGGGAATCCTGTTGTTGTGCGGCCTCACATTCTGTGTGATTTCGATCTTAGTATAATACTAATTTCAAGGTAGAGTATACGGAGTAGTTCTGATATCCTTTATTACACTGGTATAGCTGGTTAGCTCTCATAAACAAATACTGAGTCACTACCTGAAGGGATTCCAATCAAACTATAATTAAAAAAAAGAAACTGGGCACCAGTAATACAGTGTTGGCAGTACTGTTTAGTAAAATATAAGAGTCACAATAACGCCACTTCCATTATAAATTCCTTTACAGAAATTCCATTGCATAATAGTACATTGTATCACTGCATCAGCTATAACAGTATTTGACATTTTTTGCTCCTCTGAATCCTGGTTATTCTGATCATTTCTTTCACCAGCACATTACAGTATTGTATTTTGCTGACTCAGCTGTTGGATTATCCCAGTTTTCTGAATTTATAAAACAAAGTAAAATTCTTACCTAAAATGTAAGGTCATTTGGTGTCCCCCAGGTTACAGGTGGTACATTTGTTAATTACGGGACACTAGTCACTCGTCCCATGCCACAGGCCAGAAAACTGGTAGCCACACCTAGACCCATGTTTTGATTGCCAGGCAAAACAAGATTATCCCAGAGGAGTGCATCTTCTGTTTCTCACAGCCAGACGTAGAAACACCAACCGCCACTCCCCCCCCCATCTTCTCTTTCTGGTCCTATGTGATGAATTTACAGCTCGTCACTGTTTCCATGGTAACGGAGACGGAGCTTTCCATTCACCTCCCTCCGCTTCACCCCCTGGGACTCCTTGCCAGTACATCTTCATCAGAACAAAGATTCTTAACTGCCTGAGTGCCAGGCTCTGAGAGTATTTATATTGGCTGTTAGGGCAAGCATTTCCACAGGCACTCAAACAATTAATCATGATTTTACTACTGTAATGTCTGGGGGAGGTCTAGACTGCAACGACTATTACCTGTTCATATACTATTTCTGTGTATCCCATTTAGCATCGCTTGGCGCTTGTCGAAATAATCGCAATAACAATTTTCTGTCTGCAATTTATTTCAGCTCCTTCTCCATCAGCCCCACAAACTTTGTAGAAAACATTGGACCATAGAGGTGACATTACTTGACATTCCCACTTTACGTGGAAGTACCAATTAACAATGGATTCACATGGGTTCAGATGGACAGCAGTGGTAAAGTCTGTCTGACGACATGTACCATATTGCCATAGTCTTATTGCTAAAGTGAATTTCAAAATTTAGGCCAAAATAGCCTATTTAGAAAAATTCCCCAAGTCAACTCTGTGTTCATTTTGGCTATTTTTGTCTTACATTTGAAATTCACTTTAAATACCTGGCAATTCTCACTTTAGTGAATAACCCTGTTAGAAGTGTTCTCCTTAAAAGGACACTATAGTCACCAGTACAACTGCAGCTTAATGCATTTGTTCTGGTGAGTAGAATCATTCCCTTCAGGCTTTTTGCAGTAAACACGGTCTTTTCAGAGCAAATGCAGTGTTTACATTACAGCCTAATGATAACTTCACTGGCCACTCCTCAGATGGCTGTTAGCAGGGCTGGACTGGGAAGAAAATTTGGCCCGGGCATTTTTTAATTACAGCGGCCCACTTAAAAGGGGGCGGGGACAGATAGGGTGTGTTTTGTCATCACCAATGACAAGCACGCCCAATGGAGTACATACCGGGGTCGCGACTGCGACCGGGCCCAACCCACCACGGGGCCTGGCCGCCCTGCGACCCAGTATGTACCCACTGTGGCCAGCCTCTTCTCCTGGGGGGCCCAGGAGTTGACGTCCTCAGGGCCCCCGAGGCTGGCCATGGTATCACCCGGCGGGCAGGCTGGCGGGCGCGCGAGGCAGCACTGTCCCCTGTGTGCTCCCTCTTCAGCTCCCTCGCACACTGCACTGCAACCAGAGCCGGAATATGACGCCATCTTCTGGCTCCTGCATCAGTACGCGGCGCGTGAGGGAGCTGAAGAGGGAGCACACAGGGGACAGTGCTCCCTCGCGCACCCGCCGGATGACCGGCCACCCAGGAACCCAGCAGCACCACTGGACCCCAGGGAATCCCCTCAGCACTCCAAAAGGTAAGAAGGCTCGGGGATTAAATAAAAAAAAAAAAACATTAGTGTGTTAGTGTGTGTGTGTTAGTGTGTGTTAGTGTGTGTCTGTTATTGAGTGTGTGTCTGCTAGTGAGTGTCAATGAGTGTGTTACTGTGTGTCTGTTACAGAGTGTGTTTGTGTGTGTCTGTTAGTGAGTCTGTTTGATGTCTGTTAGTGAGTGTGTGTTTGTCAGTGAGAGTGTATGTTTTGTAAGTGAGTGTATATGTATGTCTGTCGCTGAGTGTGTCTCTGTCAGTAAATGTGTGTGTCTGTTAGCTAGTGTGTATGCGTCTGTTCGTGAGAGTGTGTGTGTCTTCAGCACTTACCTTTCTCCAGCGCCGGACTCCCTTGGCGCTGGGGATCCCCCCGCCTCTCAGCTCCGAATGCGAATGCGCGTCAAGAGCCGCGCGTGCATTCAAACCGCCCATAGAAACACAAAACTCAATGCTTTCCTATGGACGTTTAGTGTCTTAGAATCGCGGAAGCTCCTCTAGCGGCTGTCAATGAGACAGCCACTAGAGGCTGGAATAACCCTCAGTGAAACATAGCAGTTTCTCTGAAACTGCTATGTTTTCAGCTGCAGGGTTAAAACTAGAGGGATCTGGCACCCAGACTACTTCATTGAGCTGATGTGATCTGGGTGTCTGTAGTGGTCCTTTAAGTGTGTGTGCATCTGCATGCACTGGCGTACATACCACAGTCGCAGTGGTCGCAGCCCTGCAACCCCTGCGACCCGGTGCCTGCCGCCATGTGTTGCGGCCCCGGCCCGTGCAGAGTAAGCGCGGGGGGCCACGGATCAATTTTTGCACCGGGGCCCCATGGGTCATGTGTACGCTACTGAGCACACCCCATCACAAAGTAAGCATGTTGGTTCAATGCTCTTCCAGGGTAGACCATGCGCAGAGCCTCGGCCCATGGCCACCACGGCCCACCGGGTATTTACAGTTATTTGTATATTGATAATTATAAGCACCAAGTACTTTCTCAGATTTTCCCCCTGCAATTCTGCTTTTATAGTGTACTTTTTAAACTCCCATGCTTGCTAATTTTTGTGGGAAAAACCCAAAACTTCAAAGATAGGTTCAGTATGCACTGTTCCACAATATGGACAAATACAATTGGATTTCTAGTTTACAAACATGTTTATGAAGTAAACCATGGCAGTAAACCGCTTAGAATACAAGCTATTGAAGAAGTACCTAGACCCAGAAGATGAAGAGGTAGATTGGGTTATTCACTAAACTCAATAATGTTCAATAATTAAATCCAAATTGCAAATTTGAGGCAAAAATAGCCAAAACAATATACACAAACTATAAGATGCGCCAATAAAAAGTTCAGTTAGTTCACAATTGCTGGAGTCTGTTGTCAACTGGTACCTGTCCAGACTTCAAATCACGGCCGGATTAACATAGGGACTGATAAAGCTGCAGCTCCAGGCCCATGCTCATGCAATAGGCCCATTAATTTGAAAAAAAAAAACACTACTCTTAGGGTTTTCATCTGGCTGGTATTTTACTGGCACAGCCAGTATTTGAGGCTGCCTGGCTAGTGCCCATATTGCAGTCATACTGGGAATACAAATGCTGTTTTTTTTCTCAGTATAAAAAGATTTTACAATGCAATACTAGCACTGGCCAGTAGGAGAGAGGCAGTTCCAGCATATCCCTCCCTGACTATCTCTACTCAGTAATCCGCAGGGGAGCAGCTACAGAGAGTCCAGACAACAACTCCCAGCCTGCAGAGACAGCCTACAGCTCAGGGAAGTGTGGGATGGGGGGAAAGGCTGCAAGGAGACATGGGGGCACTGGGAGATATGGGGACACTGAGACACTAAGGGACATTGGGAGACATTATGACACAGACACTTGGGGACACGGAGACACTTGGGGACATGGGGACACTGAGACACTAGGGACACAGTGTCCCCATGTCTACCAGCCAGTGTCCCTAGTGTCTCAGTGTTCCTGGTGTCCCCATGTGTCACAGCCAGTGTCCCCATGTCTCCCAGTGTCCCTGGAGTCTCAGTGTTCCCATGTCTCCCAGTCAGAGGCATAACTAGAAACCACGGGGCAAAAATTGCTCTGGGACCCCCCCATATGTCTACCCCCCACCCCATATGTGCCCACCACCATACATCTAACCCTCATCCCATACGTCCCCTCCCCCACACATGCAGACAAACAGATACATACACACACATACATACATACAGACACACATACATACACACACACACACACACATCTACACAGAAACCCATACATACACACACACAGACACGTACATACATACAGACACACACACAGAAATACATACAGACATACACACATACATTTATACATACATACAGACACACACATACATACAGAGACACACACATACATACAGGCATACATACAGACACACACACAGATATACTGATACAGACATTCTCTATCACACACACAAAAATTTACTTACCTGAGAAATTTTAGTGATGGTAGCTGGGAGGCTTGGGGCACAGTGGGTAGGTGTGGATGGCTTGAGGGGGCACAGTGTGGGTAGGTGGGGGGGCAACTTTGCAGTGGGTGGCTGGGGCACAGGTGGAAGCTAGGTGGGAGAGCAAGGGCACAGTGGGTAGCTGGGGGCATTTTAGTTAGGCAGAGCAGTTAAGGCTAGGAGGGGGGTGCAGGGGGGCTGAGTGGAATGGGTAGCTGGGGGGAGCAGAAGGGCACTGTTAGGCTAGGTGAGGGGAACAGTTAGGCTAGGAGGAGGGGTGGGGACTTTAGTGGGTAGCTGGGGGAGCAGGAACACGGATTAGGCTGGAGTGGGGGCAGGAGGCAGAAGTGGGTAGCTGGGGGAGCATGAGCTGGATTGGAGGCTGGGGGAGCAGGGGCACAGTTAGGCTAGGTGGGGAGCAGTTAGGCTAGGTGGGGAAGCAGGGTGCACAGCTGGGGGAGCAGGGGCACAGTTAGGCTAGGTGGGGGAGCAGGGGGCCCAATGGGTAGCTGAAGGAGCAGGGGCACAGTTAGGCTAGGTGGGGGAGCAGGGGCAGTGTGGTGGTAGGTGGGGGAGCTGGAAAAATTTTGTATATCATAGTAATTTTTTTTATCTATGTAAAATATATTTATTTTTAAAAATACTTTTTTTGCAATTACCTTTTAGATAGGTTGGGTCTAACCATTTGTTACCACCCATTCAGGGTTGGGTATGTACAGGTAATATGTAAACTAATTATCTCTAACCACCTGTTGTAGGTTGTGTTTGTTTGATTTTTATTTTTACCTATTTCCCCTTTTTGTAAACACCTTGAGGGTTGGTTAAACCTTGTATGATTCAGTTTTCAATCAAGAACTTTACTCTGGATACATTTAATAAAAACATTGTATGAAAGGTTACCAACTATCTGTGATGTGTGCGTGGCTAAAATGTATTAGCTCTTTTATCTTTGACATTTACTCTCCTCTTTTTTTAATTAATACTCAATAAAGGTTATATTTTCAATTGAACCCTATTTTCTTTGTTTTTCTAGGCTGCCTAGTGCTAATTCAACTCTGAGAACATCTGATATATTCAATTCATAACATTGCAAGTGAAAGGTGAGCTAGATACCTGTTGAATGGACTATACCTAGATGGAGAGCCACACCTTGAGCTTTATTAGTCTATAATGTGACTAAGGGAATATCTACAATGTGTTTACAAGTTGGCTTGGAGACAACTGTCCAGTGAAACCAAAGTCATCAGTCTAAATACAACCTTATATTATCAGAGAACTTTGGATACTAAAAACTGAACCCTAAATAGATTACAATTGGCAATAATGATGTCACGTTGATAATATGAAACCCGAAGTGCAGTACTATAAAATAAAGTCCAAGGCAAGCAAATCTGGCAGGGGCAAGTCAAATTTAAGGTCAGGTAGTCCAATGGACAAATATCCAGGCAGCAAAGATACAGAAATGGCAGGCCAGAGGTCCGGTAAATCAGAGGAAATGGCAGGTCCAGTAAATCAGAGGAAAAGGCAGGACAGAGGTCCGGTAAATCACGGAGATCAGAAATTACAAATGTAGTATTGCAGGGAAGTAGCACAAAACAACTGAGCATTGGGGCGGGGCCGGGCGGCCATGCTAGCAGGCTGCAATACACTATGGCTCCTGGGGAATCCAGCTAATTTTGGATAAATACCCGAAATGCCGAAAGTAAAAGGCACCCACGCGGCCTCACTAAAATGGCCGACAGCGGCGCAACAACTTCACTGGACAAAAAGGATGAACCCCCTGTGGTGCGCTGAAGCAGAGCTCGTGAACCACACAGCCCGAGCTGTGAACACTCCTGGAATACGACTGAAGACAGGCAAGAACCACAGCAGCCTGCATTTATTATACCTACCCACACTGCTGCAGCAATCCCTTGATGCAGGTTCAGTGCCTGCTCCAACTGAGCATGCCTTACCAGTGTTTCTTACAACCGAGGCCATAGACCAAAACTGGAAGAGTACTCAGAGAGGTCATACTCATGCACCAACCCCACTATACCGCAGCCAGCACCTGGACACTGTGGCTTGGAAAGCACCGCACTCATACCCACCCAACAACCAGGCAACCTGTCAACGGTGGTCTGTAGACACTGTGCCCTATGGCGAGACCTTGGGACTCAGTGGGCCTCTTGGGTGCCCTACAGGGTCTCTAACCATGCACGGGAATAGGCTGCCTTTTATTATCTTCAGCCCTGCCAGAGCCGGCGGCGACCCCAGCTTCTCACAACCTATAGCATTTAAGGCACACACTGCGGAATCTACCACCGACAGCCTCAACAGAGGTTACTCTAGCTGCATTTACTGTTAAATGTCCAGTATGTTACGATCTACCTGGTAGTACCCTACCTTAATACCCATCTTAGCTAAGCTTGTGACCATATAATTCAACAAAAATGTCAGTATGTAAATCTGTAGCTGTACCTCGTATGCTGTAACGTGTACCTGACCAGGGTTGCCATCAGGGCATGACAACCATAACGGTTGTCATGGGCCCGGTCCTGGGGGGGCCCGAGCCCTACATTCCTTATGTGCGCACATATATATATATATATATATATAGCGATTTTTGCTATATATATGTGCACAGAGGGCCCCCTGTTACCTGTACATTGAAGAGGGGGCCCAGCAGCACACTCTGTCCTCCTTTCCAGCTGCTCTCTGTCTAACTTTCCTGGGCCCTGCAGCCGCCAGAGCGTTGCCACGGGTTACCGCGAGAGTTAGTCAGAGAGGAGCTGGAAAGGAAGACAGTGTGTGCTGCTGGGCCCCCTCTTCAATGTACCGTGGCTGGCTCCCTCCACCATGCCACTGGACCACCAGGGAATGGGATCTCCCACCTCCCTGGCATGGTAAGAACCAGGGAGGGGGGAATAAAATTGAAATATACACAAATAAATAAAATAAATGTAAATTGGTTAATCAATGCTGGACGTAAACCACAAATGTGATATTCCAGCACTGAAGGACCAACTGTAGTACCATAGAGAGACTCCAGGGGCTTGACCCCAAGACATTCAAAAATTAGAAAAGACACACAGAATATTAGTCACCAGACGTTTTTATATTTTCTTCACTTATGGATATGTTTCACTAGGCATGTTATGGCACTGTTTTGTTTGATGTAGATACTATACTTTATTGAGCTACCTTAGAGCAGTTTGAGGTCTGCATTTAGGAAGTGAGGTACTACCTATTACTTAGACCGTTGGATTTACATTAAATATAGGTTGCTATCTGTCCTCTATATCTTTACCTAAATGACTGCTCTTTACTCTATAATCTATTCATAGATATGTCATTGAGCACTCTAAGCATCATGACATCAATGTTCTACTTTTGGTACTCCTTTTATTATTTTTTCTAAAATTATTTTCGACTATATGGTCGTGCCTAACTTGTAAATATACCTATAGCCCCTTGGAGATAATTACTTTATGTATATACATTATTTCTTATTATTTTATATAATTTTTTAGAGCTATTTCTCTAATCACCATATGGAGCATTTGACCATACTGTATAGTTGGATTTAACTTTAAATTAAGGGGTGCCTATACAATATCAGGCAAACATTTAAGTGGTAGTATCATCTATTCCCTGTTTGGGTCTGGATATATTAGATCCAGATAAATAGCAGTATAGAATCGTTAAGAGCCAGTCTGAATAAAGCACAGAATTTCTATCTATTGCTAAGGATATACTGGTAACATAACTATACCACCCAGGGATTACGATATATATTTGTATCTACTTGACTTTTTAATTCACATCCTGTATGGATACTTTCTTATTTTGTATCAAGTATATTTTATGATTTTCTCCTAGACTACTTGTATATGTCCAGGTTACACAGATAGCCACATTTCGCCTTATGGCATGGTGACTAATATTCTGTGTGTCTTTTCTAAATAAATTTAAAAAAAAATACTCCCCTCCCCCCTATTTTACACACACACTGCATCCTTACAAGCACACACTCTGCACTAAACACACACACTACATTTTACTAAACACACTCTGCACTACACACACACTTCATTCACTAAACACACTCTGCACTACACATACTCACACTACATTCACTAAACACACTCTGCACTACACATACTCACACTACATTCACTAAACACACTCTGCACTACACACACACACTACATTCTCTAAACACACTTTGCACTACACACACACTACATTCACTAAACACACTTTGCTCTACACACACACACTACATTCACTATACACACTTTGCTCTACACACACACTACATTTACTATACACACTTTGCACTACAAACACACACTACATTCACTAAACACACTCTGCACTACACATACTCATACTACAGTTACTAAACACACTCTGCACTACACATACACTACATTCACTAAACACACTCTGCACTCACTACAAACACTACATTCACTAAACACATTCTGCACTACACACACTACATTCACTAAACACACTTTGCTCTACACACACTACATTCACTATACACACTTTGTACTACACACACTATATTCACTATACACACTTTGAACTACACACACACTACATTCACTAAACACACTCTGCACTACACATACTCACACTACATTCACTATAAACTCTCTGCACTCACTACAAACACTACATCCACTAAACACACTCTGCACTACACACACACACACACACTACATTCACTAAACACACTGCACTACATTCACTAAAAACACTGCACTACACACACACACTACATTCACTATACACACGTTTCACTCACTACACACTACATTTACTAAACACACTCTGCACTACATACACACACACACACACACACACTGCATTCACTATACACACGTTGAACTCACTACAAACACATTACATTTACTAAACACACTTTGCACTCACTACAAACACACTACATGCTCTATACACACTACATTCACTATACACACTACATCCACTACAAAAACACACACTCTGCATTCACTATACACACCTACATTCACTACACACACACACTCTGCATCTAATGCATGCATACAAACATTACATACATTACACACAACGTACAATCTGCATCCACTATACACACTGCATCCATGACACACATACCGCATCCACTGCACACATTCTACATCCACCATACACACTGCATCCATGACACATATTCTACATCCACTATACACACACACACACACTTCATCCTTGTGGACGGACTCGGGGCTGGCCCCGGGGGCCCAGATCTTGAGCTCTGTCAGGGTCCCTAAAATTTCTGATGGCAGCCCTGTACCTGACACATAAGATTAACTCTCTACTAAACAACCCTACTGTCAGTTTGTAAAAGCAGTTTATTTTCACGCTTGCCAATGTCGATCTGCTGACATATATTCCAACACTCCCTTAAGTTATCCTGTTGTGATCTTGAACCACTAAATATCTCAAATGTGCAAGTTACACACTATAGTTTTTTTCCTTTTCACCACTGAATTTCCTGCTGTGGATCTAAAATTTGAGTGGGCAAAAGTTGAACTACAAAGGATGTTTCCAAAAATTGATAACCTTGCCTGTAGATTATAATTTGTCCCGTGGAAACAAAACCCTGGCTAGCAGGACAAAGCTCTCTCTAGACAAGCATTAAGAAAGCTAAAAACTTCCTCTTCTCCATCATTCTTCTCAGAGTATAAGCTGTTTTCAAAATAATTATGTTCTCCGCTCAGTGAATCCATAAAATAAATGCAGTTGTTTATTGAAAACAAATAACCTCCTCAAAACCACTATATGAGAGCCAAAACAGAAGTGACATGTGAAGAACGCTGATGGTATGAGTTATGTATTTATAATTTTCCACCTTGATATCTGTTTTGAAGTCCACCTCTTGACATCTTTAATGAAGACTAACTTTAAATTCTAAGGGTCACCAGAACAACTGCAACTTATTGTATTTGTTCTGGGGATTATAATCAGTCCCTTCAGGCTTTTGCAAAAAGCACTATTTATTTAGAGAAAATGCAGTGTTTACATTAGAGCCCAGGGATACCTCCACTGGCCACTCCTCAGATTGCTTCTATAGGTGCTTCCTGGGGTAGTGCTGCACAGTGTGCAGCACTGACATTCAGTGTCTCCATCCTCGGCATGGGGAACTTTCCTCATAGAGATGCATTGATTCAATGCATTTCAATGAGAAGATGCTGATTGGTCAGAGTTGTGTTTGTCTTGTGCTGACTCTGCCCCTGATCTGACTCCTTGACAGTCTCAGCCAATCCAACACTTTCCTCTGGGAAAACATTGTGATTGGCTCAGACAATCACTTCTGAGGATGTCAACCAAGCAGGCAGATCAGGGGCAGAGCTAGCACCAGCAGACTTGAATAAAAGTAAGATTTTACTATAATTAAGGGTGTAAGGGTTGGCCATGGGGGCTAGATGGTGGTTTTAACACTATAGGAATACATGTTTGTGTTCCTGACTCTTTAGTGTTACTTTAAGGCAAATCTTATAGTCAGCTAGCTAGTGCATTGAACATTTGTTTTGTTATTCTTTTTTTATAACATGCAAAGTATCCCTGATTTAGTTCCAAACAATTGTGAACATAGGAGATAAAAGGAGCTATCAAATACCTTGTTTTTTGTTTTATTTTATAGCAATACCACATTTAAACATATATCACTTCAATATTTTACATGTGCATTATTTGTACCGGTATATTAAATTAAGTAACGCTGCATATAAACCCATCCAAAAGTCATTCACTTTTCAATACATTCTTTGTGGTCTGGCAAGTGGCCTCAAGTCCTGTCACCAAAAACCTAGTAATGGAATTAAAGTTATTAAGGGGCAAACCTAGTTATTTAAGATAATGGCTGAGCTTCAGGCTTTGAAATGATCCTCTGAACCATAAACCAGCTTATGTTTGGTACCCCTTTCACTCTTAATATAGGGATGTTAATAAGGCCAAGCTTGGCCAACTATCTTCACAATCCTTTCTACCTAACCCATGGGCCCAGGCTCCTTATGGTTAAATCCAGCTATGGTCTGAAAATGATTAAGTTGGACACGTGTGGTTGGTTTTAAACTAAGAAATATGTCAATATGTTAATAATTTAAGAAGTGATGTAATATCATTCTAAATCTGTGTACATTTTTGACGGGACTCTCCATCCTTAGAGAGGGGTTCCATATATCGATGTAGACAATGGTAGGGAATGTAAACCCAGGTCATCCTCATCTTCACTGAGAATATTCAGACTGCTCTGTCCAGTAGCATAGCTGTACACTGTTTATACGCCTGAATGCTCCTGTCTCACTGCTTCTTGGTTTATTGGTGTCACAGCTAATGATGCTCATTATAGAAGGCTGAAACATTAGTGGCAAGCAATTTGATGTTCTGTGCTGATTGACGATGAACACAAGGGTGTCTCCATGACATCAGTGTATCAGTGATCCCAGCGGAGATACGTTACTATACCCACCCAGTTTGCTTACTGTTTGTCTATTGTTTAACATCAAGCAGCACGTCTTCCTTGACATTTTGGTGATTTTTTTTTTGTAAATATCTTTTTATTAAACCTTTTCGTTTTTGTCAATTTTGCAACATGTCAAAGAGAAACATGGACTCGCAGGTCCCTCTGGTCATTCACAGAAGCTTATACATCGGAAGGCATGTGATGACATAAGTGTCTGGGCGACTCGCAGGTCGCTTTCTTGAGTAAATAGCATGTGTATTGTGGACTCGCAGGTCCGGTGTTACATGGTGGTGCTTAGTACTCTGTTATATTTGATATATACCATTTCTACGTTGGGTGGTTTTGCATGCCCCACCGTGGTTTTGTTTGTCTATTCCCCATGCCTACCCAGTCGCCTCTAGGCAGTAGTGAGACATGTGGCCATGTGGTGTGCAGCCCCCCAGTGACCTTGTGTCCAGGGGACATTTTGGTGATTTTTAATACATTTACATACATATGAGTTATTTTTTTATTTTTCAAATATATTAAAGGGTTATAATGCTAAAATGGTGGAGCAGTTCAATAAGCGGAGACATGTGTAAAACATTTTTTGTATACAGAGATTAGTACAAATTATAGTATCAAAAAAAAAAAAAAAGTACACTTTTTGTTGAAGTAGGTCTTGGCAATTGAGGAGAAGAGAAAAAAAAAAAAGGAGCCGAATAGAAGAACAAGGGGATGCAGTAAAGTAAAATTTGTATTGCCTTTTTAATCAATTTAGGGATTCTAAATAATAACTTTAACACTGACACATAAAATTAAGCCCTGAATTCAAACTCCCACTACCCTTAGGGTAGCAGCAATAGCGGTATTATTTATCAGCCCAAATACACAAAACAAAAGTTACCTGTGCATTATCCGAAACTATTCCTGTTAAGATACACTACGGTCCAATAATACCTCTTTCTATCTCTCTTTCTTTTTCTGCATTTAAGTACCGGTATCTGTTTTACTAGAGCTCCTGGAGAGTATTCAAATATTCCTACAGAAACACTTATTACTCTCAGCCGCATATTATATATCTCTGGATTTTCATTGTGCATAAAGAGGGCAAGACCTTCTGATTTTCAATTTCCATGCCAAACTGTCATAAAATTAGTTCAAATTGCAGGAGATACTTGTGTTAACCAAATCTCCACACTACAACAGAATAGAATGGGTTAAGGTGATCATTGCTATGATTATGTGTTATTATCAGCACATGTTCTAAATTAAAGGCTTGTGTAATGTTAGCAGCCCGACCAATCAGAAGCAGCCAACATGATGTCATTATTTGTTCATATGAACTGTCTTGTCTGTGCGGTGGGGAGAGAGAGAGATGAAATCCAGAATTCATGTTGTTGTAGAGGCACACCAAGCAGGATATCATGGGTGGGAATTCCTGTTATGAGAAAGGCAATGACTCTAGGACATCTAACAATATTAATACATAAACAGACTTACATTAGCGAATTTCAGCTCTGAAAAAAAGCAAAAGCCTATAATTAAATTTATCAAAAATATATACATTTTAGAGACAGAAATGTTGACATTTCCTTATATATTCTGCACAAATAAAGAAAAGTTGGTTGATTGAATCCAACCCTCCGGAGTGCACTCTGTTTGGAATTTATCTATATTTTATATTTTTAAATTTTTTTTAACAATCATCCTGGCATATTCTGACAGTCTAAATAAATTATGAATTTCCAGCCTTTGCTGTAGGAAACACATAAAGCATTTAGCAATTTATGTTTGAGTTATGGCCGAAATGCTCTAGTGCACATATGGGGTAATGCAAAAAATAAATAAAATACTTCTACAGAAACTTTAGGTTAGAAAAGCCCTGGAGGGATATGTTCCTTAACTGCCAGCTGTGAAACCATGTACGATTTTACTAATAAGCGTAGCTGCAAAAAAATAATAAAATTTGCTAAGTTACACTTTGATCCATATTGATTTAATGCTGAAGTGGCAAATTAATTGTTTTCTTCGGGTCACTAAATTCTGTGAAATTATTGTAATTTGCTTGCAACACATGGTTTAGTTTGTAAATGATGCCTGTCAGTTGCGTAGACAGTTTCAATATTCTTTGAGGATCCAGCAGCTTAGTGGCCATGTAGCCATCAAACTTGTGGTGGGTGATTGCTTTTAGAGTTCAGGGAGTTTTAATGCAGATGTCATTGCCTGTCTCAAACGCTTTCTCATTGGATACACCATTTATTTCTGTGGCAAGCCTATGTCAGGAGGACATAATATGTAAGTACATGTAAGTTAAATTTTTCCTTTATTTTTGCCCTTAAAGGATCACTATAGGGTCAGGAACACAAACATGTATTTCTGACCCTATGGTGTTAAAACCACCAGCTAACCCCCCCGTCCTCTCCCCCATTGGCCTCGATAAATACATAGTAAAATTGTACTTGTATTTAAGTCTGCAGCTGCTGCCTCTGCCCTTGATCTGCCTGCTGACATTATCAGAAGTGGTGGACTGAGCCAATCACAATGCCTCCCCATAGAATTGGCTGAGACTGTTAAGGAGGCAAATCAGGGGCAGTGCCAGCAAAAGTCAAACACAGCCCTGGCCAATCAGCATCTCCTCTTAGAGATGAATTGAATCAATGCATCTCTATGAGGAAAGTTCAGTGTCTCCATGCAGAGGGTGGAGACACTGAATGTTGTGATGCACACTAGGCAGCACTGCCCCAGGAAGGATCTCTAATAGCTAGGCCCAGACTGGCCATTGGGTACACCGGCAAATGCCCGGTGGGCCGCGGTGGCCATGGGCCAAAGCCGGCAGGGAAATCACAGTAATGTAAAAACTGCATTTTATCTGAAAAGACAGTGTTTACTGCAAAGAGCTTGAATGTAATGATTCTATTCACCAGAACAAATACAATAAGCTGTAGTTGTTCTGTTGACTATAGTGTCCCTTTAAAGGGAACCCTCCAGACTCCTAAAACACTTTAGCTTGCTGAAAAGCTTTATATGTGAAGAGTGTGTCCTCTGGTTTTTTTTATTTTGCAAAAAGTGCTGGTTTCAGTAGAAATTTACACTTTTATGAATTAACCTGGTTACACCCCCTGGCTTTCAAGCAGACAACAGGTCCTGTTACTTCCTGGTTTGTTTAGCCTAGTAAAGCTAAACTCAAGAGACAACAATTGCTCAGAGCACCTGCCCTGCAAAGACTGCTCATTGAGCTGCATTGGGATGTTTGTCATCTCAAAATAGCCTTGCCCCTGGCCACACTTTCACTTACACCTATAAACTTAAAGTGTCTCTCTGTGTCCATTTGAAATATTGGAAGGTATGTCAGCATGATGTGATGCTGAGAAATGGCAGTACTTTTACTCATGCAAAGTCAGTATAGATCAGCTGCATTCCTTTGTTTGGAAGATTGAACTAACTAGAATATACAATAATTCTTGTTCTAAAGTTTTTTTTTTTTGTTCATTTACATTTTTATTGAGTTTCTTAAAAATATAATAAATATTTTATATATATATATATATATATATATATATATATATATATATCTTTGTCTGCAGGTAGCACGGTCCTCTAGGGCAAAAACATGCACAGTCTTTCAATGCAACTTCATTCCAGGCACTTTATTTGTAAGTTTACATATGAGGCAGCAGCAAATGAAAACATAAATATAACAGGTTTCCCTTTAAACAAAAACCTAGCTCGTCTGAGCACTGACTCACTTTGTATATCCCTCTCTATCAGGGTTAAACTAACAAAAACATATTGCACCAACCTTATTAGATAGCAACACTCTGCTAGCTAGCCTGTTGCTTTCCTTTCTGCACTCCCAGTGCTCCAAGCCAGCCTTGCCCTGACTACTTTCCTTTCTGCACTCCCAGTGCTCCAAGCCAGCCTTGACTGCTTCCTCATACACTCCCAGTGCTCCAAGCCAGCCTTGCCCTGACTGCTTTCCTTTCTGCACTCCTAGTGCTCCAAGCCAGCCTTGACTGCTTCCTCCTGCACTCCCAGTGCTCCAAGCCAGCCTTGACTGCTTCCTTTCTGCACTCCCAGTGCCTAGTCTCCTTGACTCTCTATCTGGAGAGAACAGCCTCTCTCCTACCTGCTTCCTGGGAGGAAGCCAGCAATCCCTCTCCTTTTCCTGCCTAGCCGGGAGGGGTTTATTCCCACTGCAACAGCTCATTAACTGCAGCTGAGCAGTGGGTTGGAGACGGTCCAAAAAACCCTGGCTTGGATCTATGTCTCCCCAGAAAACCACTAAACTGTGGAGTGGAGCATTGGCCCACCCTTCTCTCCAAATGCTCCACCCCAGGGGCCCATAACTAAACAATGCTTTGTGTTGTGCAACACACAAACTACACGTACTTCCCCTGGGGTTAAAAGGCCTATCTGCCTTCACTTTATCACAATATATATATAAATGTGTATGTGTGTGTGTATGTGTATATATATATATATATATATATATATATATATATATATATGTATATATATATAGAGAGAGAGAGAGAGAATATTTGTTATTATTTTGTAGAAACTCAGTATATATATATATATATATATATATATATACACCCCTCACATTTTTGTAAATATTTTATTATATCTTTTCATGTGACAACACTGAAGAAATGACACTCTGCTACAATGTAAAGTAGTAAGTGTACAGCCTGCATAACAGTGTAAATTTGCTGTCCCCTCAAAATAACTCATCACACAGCCATTAAAGGAGCACTATATGGTCAGGAACACAAACATGTATTCCTGACCCTATAGGGTTAAACCACCATCTAGCCACCCTGGTCCCCTCATGCCTCTCTAGATATAGTAAATCTTACTTGTATTCAAGCCTGAAGCTGCTGGCTTTGTCACTGTTTCCTTTAGACCTGCCAACTGTCTGCTGACATCAGCAGAAGTAGTAGTCTGATCCAATCACAGTGCCTCCCTGTAGAATTGGCTGAGACTGACAAAGAGGCAGATCGGGGGCAGAGCCAGCACAATTCAAACACAGCCCTAGCCAATCAGCATCTTCTCATAGAGATGAATTGAATCAATGAATCTCTATGAGGAAAATTCAGTGTCTGCATGCAAAGGGAGGAGATACTGAATGTTTGGAAGCATTTTAGGCAGCTATGACCCAGGAAGGATCTCTAACAGCTATCTGAGGAGCGGCCAGTGAAGTTATTACTAGGCTGTAATGTAAACACTGCATTTTCTCTGAAAAGACAGTGTTTACTGCAAAAAGCCTGAAGGGAATGATTCTACTCACCAGAACAAATTCAATAAGCTGTAGTTGTTCTGGTGACTATAGTATCCCTTTAATGTCTAAACCGTTGGCAACAAAAGTGAGTACACCCCTAAGTGGAAATGTCCAAATTGGGCCCAATTAGCCATTTTCCCTCCATGGTGTCATGTGACTCGTTAGTTTTACAAGGTCTCAGGTGTTAAATTTGGTGTTATCGCTCTCACACTCTCTCATACTGGTCACTGGAAGTTCAACATGGCACCTAATGTAAATGAACTCTCTGAGGACCTGAATAAAATAATTGTTGCTCTACATAAAGATGGCCTAGGCTATAAGAAGATTGCTAAGACCCAGAAACTGAGATGCAGCATGGTGGGCAAGACCATACAACGGTTTCACAGGACAGGTTCCACTCAGAACAGGCCTCGCCATGGTCGACCAAAGAAGTTGAGTGCACGTGCTCAGCATCATATCCAGAGGTTGTCTTTGGGAAATATACATATGAGTGCTGCCAGCATTGCTGCAGAGGTTGAAGGAGTGGTGGGTCAGCCTGTAAGTGCTCAGACCATACGCCACACACTGCATCAAATTGGTCTGTATGGCTTCTTCTAAAGATGATGCACAAGAAAGCCCGCAAACAGTTTGCTGAAGACAAGCAGACTAAGGACATGGATTACTGGAACCATGTGCTGTGGTTGGATGAGACCAAGATAAACTTATTTGGTTCAGATCGTGTTAAGCGTGTGTGGTGGCAACCAGGTGAGGAGTACAAAGACAAGTGTGTCTTGCCTACAGTCAAGCATGGTGGTGGGAGTGTCATGGTCTGGGCCTGCATGAGTGCTGTCGACACTGGGGAGCTACAGTTCATTGAGGGAGCCATGAATGCCAACATGTACTGTGACATACTGAAGCAGAGCATGATCCCCTCCCTTCGGAGACTGGGCCGCAGGGCAGTATTCCATCATGATAATGACCCGAAACATACCTCCAAGACGACCGATGCCTTGCTAAAGAAGCTGAAGGTAAAGGTGATGGGCTGGCCAAGCATGTCTCCAGACCTAAACCCTATTGAGCATCTGTGGGACATCCTCAAACGGAAGATGGGGGAGCGCAAGGTCTCTAATATCCACCAGCTCCATGATGTTATCATGGGGAAGTGGAAGAGGACTCCAGTGACAACCTGTGAAGCTCTGGTAAACTTCATGCTCATGAGTGTTAAGGCAGTGCTGGAAAATTATGGTGGCCACACAAAATATTGACACTTTGGGCCTAATTTGGACATTTCCACTTAGGGGTGTACTCACTTTTGTTGCCAACAGTTTAGACATTAATGGCTGTGTGTTGCGTTATATTCAGGGGACAGCAAATTTACACAGGCTGTACACTTACTACTAACGATTTATGCAAGTAAAATGTAATTTAGAAGAGCAAGATAACTAAAATGTACTATCTTATTTCAAAACTGTTTTCTAAACCCATTTATTATTAGTTTAAAGACAAGTTATTGTAAGAATTATTGTTGTGGAGCTCTGTTATTCACTCAGGAACACCAAAAATAATCAGCACTTACAAAAGGGGGCATTCGGAGAGAAAAGAAGGATTTGGGCCCTATATAGAACCTGTACATCCTAAATAAGAATACTTGGGATGTATGTGCTAGATTGGCCTGTCTTTCTATCAAAGATAATGAAGATGCCAGGATTGGTCAATCTTCATCCCAGCAAGAAAATGCAGTCAACAAATGAATATTCCAAGCATTTGCCCCCAGAGAGGTATTTCTCTGAAGAAACATTGGAGTAATTCCATGAATGGGTTGTAACCCCTAATCTGGACATAGATGATTTAACCCCTTAAGGACCAAACTTCTGGAATAAAAGGGAATCATGACATGTCATGTGTCCTTAAGGGGTTAAATGATCACTATAGGGTCAGGAACACTAATGTTTATTCCTGACCCTATAGTGTTTAAAACACTATTTAGGCCCCTGCAAACCCTACAAATAGTAAAAACTCACTGCCTTTTCTCTGAAAAGACAATGTTTTATGCAAAAAGCAGTACTCAACACAGTAGCATGCAGGTCTAAGCAGAGTACTAAGTGACAAGGACAGCAATAGCGTGCTCCACCAGTTAATTCTCTTACCCTCTGTCACTATGCTACTTCTCCAGCAAGAGTTTCTCATACTTGCATGGGGAGTATCGGAAGTGAAGTCCTCATGTTGGCATCATAAGAGAAGATTCTAATACTTAGGGAAGTGTCGCCAAGTAGGTCAAATCACAGCAGTGAGGAGACAGCAGACGAGGAAGGTTGTTACAATAATGTAACACCCATGAACCTCTGAGATGTGGAGACAGGCAACAGATAAGTAGAACTATTATACTTATTATTATCACTAGGATACATTATTTATTTACTACCTTGGGAGGAGATGATATATGTAAAAAGAAACATGTCATGACAAGTTTACCTTAAAATGATTTACTTTTAGTTATCAAAACGATGTAGGGCATTTTTGAGATTAAACTAAAAAAATAAAAAATAAAGAATACTTTGTTTGTATGTTGAAATGTGTCCATAATAATGAGAAATGTGACAGATAAACACAAGAGGAACTCTTGTTTCCTCATGTCTGTTCACAATTTCCAATCATAATGTGCTGTGACTCATTAACCATGAATGTGAACCTGAATCACACACAATTTAACTCTCTCTCAGGGGAGAGTGATATGAAGTGAGATATTCTGTAGTTACCTTTTGTACCCAAGGGAGCCATGAATCAAGTTATAGTTCTGAAGGTTACTACATTGCATGGATCAGTGATTATTTATTGGTAAAACCATGTTATATCGTCTGCTGCCTTGTGATCATTCACGGTCCCCAGAGATGTCTTACTGATCCTGCATCAGTCTGTGTTCTTACTATCTACCAACCCTTTAATGATATAATAACCATGGAGCTATTAATCCTTCTTTCAAGGAGTTAGCGCATCTTAGAGAGATCTGAGCTTTCAATGGTAAAGATCTGTTTTTTTCAAAGCTCCAATGGTGTGGTTCTACAGTCAAAGTAACCAGTGGGGTATGTCGCTATACTTAGCACAGTGCAACCAGGTACGCCGACCTTTTCTGCTGACCCAGGGAAGTAAAATATAAGCCTGTTGCTTTCTGGGGACTTGAGCAGGAATGTATATGTGCCAGGATAGGCATCTACCTCTAGATAACTGTCTGACGGGAGTGCCTAGTCTATCACTACAAATGTGCTGTTAGGAAAATGGTGAAGGGGGTTATATTTCCCCATGTATTGTCCAGTATACAAAAACTTGTCAGGTACCAGGGAAAGGCCCCTAAAAATAGAAAATTTAAAGTATATGTCATGTTTTATCTTATATATATTTCTTTAAGGAATTCATTACTTTTAAGTGTATACCTTTAAGAGCGCTGTGAGATGTGTCTGTATGCTAAACAGCCTGCGGTAACCATATCCTCCCCTACAGGAACCTCAGTTATGGGCCCCAAAGTGCCCAATTCCACTTAAAATCCCCATTTCCTCAGACTATGTAACTTGAATAGAGCTCAGACCGGACTTGTGTTTATTAAGTTTTCTCCTTGCTTACTGTCTTCAGGTTGCTGAATCTTGGATATAGCCTTTCTGTTTTCCCTCATCAGGGATGCCAGAATTCAGAATAGTCAGGGAAAGCTTTATCAAAAACCAGAATAAACAAGAGAGAAATATAAATGCGCTATTGTGACACTAAGGAACCACAATAGGGCACTGTGCAGTTGACAAATCACACCATTATAGGCTAGGGGTGTTATTGTGGTAACCACAGCCCAAATACACAAGATGATGGTGGAAATTACGCATATTGGCAACAGTGACACCTTGACTCCAGAGCATGTGCATTGTGTCATTAAAAGAGGCATAGGCACAGTGGTTGGCATCAGAGAGGCAAAAGGAGTGAGCATGAACTGGGAAAATGGTGGTCTGCCAGATTGGGGCAACATTTTTAATGACACAAGGTAAGTGCCGGCATGCCCACAAAAGGTAACTCTTGGGAATGCAACCTACTTGTCGTTAAAGGGATACTTACCCTCTATGAATCATTTGCCATTGGAAAGAATATATTCCTGTGCCTTACAACAAAAAAATCAACATCACTTTCTTCCAGAGTAAGCAGCCTCAATTTTTTAAAAGTCATCTTGACAGTAATAAGAACAGTATATGTGGAAAGGTGGTCAAGGAAATGTCAGTGTTATACAAGGTTACATATTTCTGAATTTAATCAGAATATGTATGTATTTAGTTACTCAGCAGAAGGTCGACACAATGGCGGATCCAGAGCCTGATCTCGGGAGGGGCACTTGTAGATTATTTAAAGAAATAATTCAGGCACAATAATGACTGCTCGGTGTAGTAGTTATGGTGCCAGTAGTGCCAGAATCCCAACCCAGAGTAAGTAGTCAAAGAGTTTAAGAACAGTTTGACAACTTACATGGGGTGTGCTGGGATATAGGGCATAGGAGCAGTGGTATGTGTTAGGGGTGAAGTGTGTGTGCGGTGAAGTGTGTGCGTGAGGGCGGCAGTGTATGTCAGGGTTGCAGTGTGTGTTAGAGGGCAGTGTATGTGTGGGGCAGTGTGAGTGTGTGAGCGGTGCAGTATGTATGTGAGGGGGGCAGTGTGTGTGAGAGTTGCAGTGTGTGTGTGAGGCTTGCAGTGTATGTGTGAGGCTTGAAGTGTATGTGTGTTTGGGGCAGTGTGTTTATGGGGGGCACTGTATTTGTGTGTGGGGCAGTGTGTGTGGGGCAGTGTGTGTATGGGGGCACTGTATATGTGTGTGGGGCAGTGTGTGTATGGGGGGGTCGTGTGCATGTGGGGCAATGTGTGTATGGGGTCAGCAGTGTGTGTAGGGGACTGTATGTGTCTGTGTGGCAATGTGTATGGGGGGGCACTGTATGTGTGTGTGTGTGGGGCAGTGTGTGTGTTTGGGACAGTGTGTGTATGGGGGCACTATACATGTGTGTGTGGGGGGGCACTGTATATGTGTGTGGAGGGGCAATGTGTGTATGTGTGGCAATGTGTGTATGGGTGGCAGTGTGTATGGGGAACACTATATGTGTGTGTGGGGCAGTGTGTGTATGGGGGGCACTGTATGTATGTGTGGGGTAGTGTGTGTATGAGGGGTCGTGTGCATGTGGGGCAATGTGTGTATGAGGGGCAGCAGTATGTGTAGGGCACTGTATGTGTCTGTGGGGTAATGTGTGTATGGGGCAGCAGTGTGTGTAGGGCACTGTATGTGTTTGTTGGGCAATGTGTGTATGGGTGTGCAGTTAATGTGTGTGGGGAGCAATGTGTGTATGGGTGTGCAGTTTGTGTGTGGGGAAATGTGTCTATGGGTGTGCAGTGGGGTAGTGTGTGTATGGGTATGGGGGGAAGTGTTTGTGGGGTAGTGTGTGTATGGGGGGAAGGAGAGTAGGGAGGCTTTTTAATAATTTTTAAAACATTTTTATTTAATAAAATAAATAAATGTATGTCCCCCCTCCCTTCTTACCTTTACTGGGAGGAGGGGGGACATTTCTGGATCCCTGGTGGTCTGGTGGGGAATCCCTGGTGGTTCCAGTCGTTAGAGTGAACTCTAGCCTGCGCTCCAGGGCTAGAGTTCACTCTCGTGCGATTTGGAGCACTGCGCGGCAACGCTCCGTGCTCGTGAGAGTAGAACCCGGAGGAGCTGCTCCCTCTCCCTCCCCTGCTAGCTGTCAGCACAGTGCCTGATCTCCCCTCCGGTCCGTGAAGGCACATTGCAGGGCTAGCATTTGGACAGTGCCAGCCCTGCATTAGCCGGCAGGGGAGAATCTCGGGGGTGGCAATTGCCCCATTGCCCCCCCCCCCTGGATCCGCCATTGGGTCGACAGAAGGTCTGCATACATGGACAAGTCAATAGAGAGGAGCAAAAAAAAAAAAAAAACATGTAGAAAACACTCAAGCAAGACAAATCAATGCAGCTTGTTGTACAGGATGGTTCCTACAGAAGAATACTATAAAAGGGACTGGAGGCAAGCCTGGTGCAAGGATTTTTGGCTATACAGACAAATATGCATTTTGCTGCCCCCACCTTAAAAAAAATGTGTCTTCACCTGTGTATCTTGTAAGCCCCCTTTTGATTTTCTTACGCTCTTCAGTGTATTTTATCCCCCCTTTACTATGTCTTACACCCTCTTGTGTGTCTCTTATAACCCCCCTTGTGTATCTTTCTTCCCCCCAACATTTTTCTGTGGCTCTCTCCCCTCAGTGCCTCTTGTGTCTTTTTCCATGCAATATAGACATAGATACAGTTACAAGAAAAAGTATGTGAACCCTTTGGAATGATATGGATTTCTGCACAAATTGGTCATAAAATGTGATCTGATCATCATCTAAGTCACAACAATAGACAATCACAGTCTGCTTAAACTAATAACACAGAAAGAATGAAATGTTGCCATGTTTTTATTGAACACACCATGTAAACATTCACAGTGCAGGTGGAAAAAGTATGTGAACCTTTGGATTTAATAACTGGTTGAACCTCCTTTGGCAGCAATAACTTCAACCAAACGCTTCCTGTAGTTGCAGATCAGACGTGCACAACGGTCAGGAGTAATTCTTGACCATTCCTCTTTACAGAACTGTTTCAGTTCAGCAATATTCTTGGGATGTCTGGTGTGAATCGCTTTCTTGAGGTCATACCACAGCATCTCAATCGGGTTGAGGTCAGGACTCTGACTGGGCCACTTCAGAAGGCGTATTTTCTTCTGTTTAAGCCATTCTGTTGTTGATTTACTTCTATGCTTTGGGTCATTGTTCTGTTGCAACACCCATCTTCTGCTGAGCTTCAGCTGGTAAACAGATGGCCTTAAGTTCTCCTGCAAAAATGTCTTGATATACTTGGGAATTCATTTTTCCTTCGATGATAGCAATCCATCCAGGCCCTGACGCAGCAAAGCAGCCCCAAACCATGATGCCCCCACCACCATACTTCACAGTTGGGATGAGGTTTTGAAGTTGGTGTGCTGTGCCTTTTTTTGCCACACATAGTGTTGTGTGTTTCTTCCAAACAACTCAACTTTGGTTTCATCTGTCCACAGAATATTTTGCCAGTACTGCTGTGGAACATCCAGGTGCTCTTGTGAAAACTGTAAACGTGCAGCAATGTTTTGTTTGGACAGCAGTGGCTTCCTCTGTGGTATCCTCCCATGAAATCCATTCTTGTTTAGTGTTTTACGTATTGTAGATTCGCTAACAGGGATGTAAGCATTTGCCAGTGACTTTTGTAAGTCTTTAGCTGACACTCTAGGATTCTTCTTCACCTCATTGAGCAGTCTGCGCTGTGCTCTTGCAGTCATCTTTACAGGACGGCCACTCCTAAGGAGAGTAGCAGCAGTGCTGAACTTTCTCCATTTATAGACAATTTGTCTTACCATGGACTGATAAACAGCAAGGCTTTTGGAGATACTTTTATAACCCTTTCCAGCTTTATGCAAGTCAACAATTCTTAATCGTAGGTCTTCTGAGAGCTCTTTTGTGCAAGGCATCATTCACATCAGGCAATGCTTCTTGTGAAAAGCAAACCCAGAACTGGTGTGTGTTTTTTATAGGGCAGGACAGCTGTAACCAACACCTCCAATCTCATCTCATTGATTGGACTCCAGTTGGTTGACATCTCACTCCAATTAGCTCTTGGAGATGTCATTAGTCTAGGGGTTCACATACTTTTTCCACCTGCACTGTGAATGTTTACATGGTGTGTTCAATAAAAACATGGCACATTTCATTCTTTGTGTGTTATTAGTTTAAGCAGACTGTGATTGTCTATTGTTGTGACTTAGATGATGATCAGATCACATTTTATGACCAATTTGTGCAGAAATCCATATCATTCCAAATGGCTCACATACTTTTTCTTGCAATTGTATATAGCAAAACAAAAAAAGCCTACAGGCACTCAGTCACAGAGATATGCAGGCACACAATTAAACAAATACAGGCACACAGCCATACAATCTACACATACAAGTACAATGTCATACAAACAGACATACAGACATACAGACACACACACACACACATACACACACATTCAAACACTCATACATACATACACAGGCTTATAGTCATACAGATACAGGCATACAGAGCAGGGGTCGATCCAGAGCCTAATCTCGGGAATGGCACTGGTAGTGGGTTGTAGTGGCTGTAATTGAAAAGTTAGGGCATGTAGTAGGGAGCTAGGGGCTGTAGTGGGGGGACAGGGGCTGTAGTGGAGCGTATGGGCTGCAATTTGGGGGTTAGGGAATGTAGGAGCTGAAGTAGGTTGATGGCTATAATTTGGGAAAGGGGTTGTGGTGTGGGTGATATGGGTTGCAAATGGGGGAGAGGAGCTGTAGTGGGGTTGTTGCGTGGGGGCTGTGGGGGGTAGCTGGCTGGAGCAGGAAACAGTGGCTGGGGGCAGGAGCCGAGAGGGGAAAGCGGGGCTGAGGAAGGGGGGCAGCAGAGGCTGATGAAAGGGTCAGAGGCTGATGCCGAAGGGGAATGTACAAGTAAGAGGAAGGGGGCGCAGGGCAGGGCAGGGCAGAGGAAGGGACAGGCTGAGTAAGCAAGCAGGGGCTGAGGAAGTGGGATAGGGCTGAGGAAGGGGACAGGGCTCGACAAGAGACAGGGGAAGGGGGACCGGGCAGAGGAAGGGGACAGGGAATGGAGACAGGGGAAGAGGGACAGGGCCGAGCAAGGGACAGGGCTGAGGAAGAGGGACAGGGGCGGAGGAAGGGGGATTGTGGGCTGACAAGAGGACAGGAAGGGGACAGGGGCTGAGCAAGGGGACAAGGGCTGAGCAGGGGACAAGTGGCCGAGCAGGGGGGACAGGGCCGACAAGAGGACAGGGCCGAGCAAGGGGACAAGGGCTGAGCAGGGACAGGGCCGAGGAAGAGGGACAGGCCAAGCAAGGACAGGCTGAGGCAGGTTGAGACAGGGAAGAGGGCAGGCCGAGCAAGGGACAAGGGCTGAGGAGGGACAGGGCTGAGGGAAGGTGACAGGGCTGTGGAAGGGGTGGGCAGGGAAGGAAGCAAACAGGCAGGAAGGGGACAGGGCCGGAGGACAGAGGAGATTGTGGGATGAGGGCAGGGGCTGATAAGAGGACAGGGCTGAGGAAGGGGAACAGGGGAAGGGGGAGAGGGGCTGAGAAGAGGACAGGGGAAGGGGACGGGCTGAGCAAGGGATAAGGGCTGAGCAGGGGGACAGGGGCTGACAAGAGGACAGGGGCTGAGCAAGGGGACGGGGCTGAGGAAGAGGGACAGGGGCTGAGGAAAGGGGCTGTGCAAGGGACAGGGGTTTGAGGAAAGGTACAGGGGCTGAGGAAGATGACAGGGGCTGAGGAAGGGGACAGGGGCTGCGGAAGGGAGACAGGAGCTGAGCAAGGGGACAGGGGCTGAGGGGGGGGGCAGGAGCTGAAAGTGGGAGAGAGGAGCTGAGAGAGGGGACAGGAGCTAAGAGGGGCTGAGGAGGGGGACAGTGGCTGAGGAAGAAGGATAAAAAAAACTCTAAAGTGTATTTCCCCCCCTCCCTGAGGCTTACCTTTCGCCAGGGAGGGATGGGACAAGATCTGGAGCCTGCAGTCAATGAAGTTGCACAGCTTCTTCTGATGATGTCAGGAGGAGGGAGCGTGACTTCCATTGCTCTTCTCCCAGACTCCCCAGCGGTCCTTGGAGAAGAGCAGTGGAAGTCACGCCCCCTCCTCCTCCTGACATCATCAGCACAGGCCGGCCGATTCCACAGGCTACAGGGAGACAGGTAATTTGAAAAATCCGAGTCCCCAGCCAGAGGCAGGGAATTCGGATTTTTGCACCCCCTGCTCTGGCGCTCTAAGGCGGCTGCTTGAGCTGCCTTATGGACGCACCAGCCCTGACAAGAGGGAAAAGCTATACTCAAAAAATATTGTTAAGTATGACGAGCGGAAAACAAAAAAATTCAAAAAACAGAAAATCTCTACACCTTGAAGAAGCACTATGTTATAGGATGATTCACTGTAGGAACGTGAGAGGGGGGCCCATTGCAGGCTGGGAGCTGCCAAAGTAACGTGTGCTGGGATGTTGCTAGCCCTTTGCACAAATATGCAAATATCTCAGTTTGCAGGGTTTCCATCAGAATCTCTGCACACCATCCCTGACTGTGAGTTATGTATTCTTCCTACAAACTTCCTGAAAAAGATACAACATTTTAGCTTCCCTTATTTCACAGTGTGTTTTATTTCTTATCTCAAGCTCTGCTAATAGCCTATTGGAACCTTCAACAACCTCCTGTGTCTGATTAAAATTATATTAACCGAGCAGGAGAAATGAACCTCTAAGGTAAACACCCTGTGTTGTGTGATCTGATTGAAAACAAACAATTTTTTTCAGGGGAGGTGTGAGTAGGGCTACATAAACAATAAAAATAAAAAACAAAAACAGTTTAAGTAATAAATGGCAGAGATTTGAGCAGTGAGACTGCATGGGGTATCTATACTCCAAAACTGATTCATTAAGTTCTACCTTTTAAACACCCCTGATATAAAACTTAAAAAATATACAGGGTTATTTACCAAAGTAAGAATGATCTGGAAGTAATTGTGATTTTTTCCATTTTGGCTACTTTGGCCTTAACTTGGACATCACTTTGAATTCTCCACACATCTCACTTTAGCAAATAACCTTGTCTATGTAAGCTAATATTTCCACCCAAATGTTTGCAAACCACAGTCTATTATCTATACCAGAGAATATGGGCATGGCAAGTGATGAGGAGGCTATGGGACCCGACTGAGGGTAATGAGATGCTGGGGTCTATTCATAAGGTAATTAAAGTACCACTATAGGCACCCAGACCACTTCAGCTTAATGAAGTGGTCTGGGTGCCAGGTCCCTCTAGGATTAATGCTTTCTGCTATGAGAAAATGCTATGTTTACCTATTGGGTTAATTAGAATTATTGAGAATGCTTTCCTATGAGACTGGCTGCGCATTCAGCTGATGACGGGAAAGGAGGAGGAGAGTTGAGCCCGGCGCTGGAAAAAAGGTTAAGGATTAACCCCTTCCTCCCCCTAGAGCCCGGCGGGAGGGGGACCCAGAGGGTGAGGGGGACCCAAGGACCCTATAGAGCCAGGAAAACGAGTAGGTTTTATGTAATATTATTGAGTGTTTAACCTAATTTCAAAGTTTAGGCATGATAGAGAATATCTTCAACACACTTACACATCTGTATTCCTACTCATCTATTTTTGCCTAAACTTTGCAAACCTGATCAATACTTTGCTTGCTGATAGTTACATAGTTACATAGCTGAAAAGAGACTTGCGTCCATCAAGTTCAGCCTTCCTTACATTTGTTTTTTGCTGTTGATCCAAAAGAAGGCAACAAACCCAATTTGAAGCACTTCCAATTTTGCAGCAAACTAGGAAAAAAAATCCTTCTTGATCCCAGAATAGCAGTCAGATTTATCCTTGGATCAAGCTGCTTTTACCCTAGATTGAAAAATTAAATCCTTGAATATTCTGTTTTTGCAAGTATGCATCTAGTTGCTGTTTGAACATCTGTATGGACTCTGATAAAACCACTTCTTCAGGCAGAGAATTCCACATCCTTATTGTTCTTACAGTAAAAAAGCCTTTCCTTTGCCTTAGACGAAATCGTCTTTCTTCCAGTCTAAATGCATGACCTCGTGTCCTATGTAAAGTCTGGTTTGTGAATAGATATCCATACAACGGTTTGTATTGACCCAGAATATATTTGTATAATGTTATCATATCCCCTCTCAGGCGATGTCTTTCTAAACTAAAGAGGTTTAACTTTGTTAACCTTTCTTCATAGCTGATATGTTCCATTCCTTTTATTAATTTTGTAGCCCGCCTCTGTACTTTTTCTAGTGCCATAATATCCTTCTTTAGAACAGGTGCCCAAAATTGCACAGCATATTCAATATGTGGTCCTACCAGTGATTTATAAAGAGGCAAAATTATATTCTCATCCTGAGAATGAATGCCCTTTTTCATGCATGACAATACCTTACTGGCCTTAGCCACTGCTGATTGACATTGCACATTGTTGCATAGTTTGTTGTCTATAACAATTCCCAAGTCCTTTTCGCGTGTTTTTAACCCTAATTTGCTTCAATCAAGGGTATACGTTGCTTGTGCATTCTTTACGCCGAAGTGCATAACTTTGCATTTTTCAACATTAAATTTCATCTGCCATTTGAGTGTCCAGTCCCCCAGTCTATCTAAATCCCTCTGCAGCAAAGTAATATCTTGCTCACATTGTATTACTTTACAGAGTTTTGTGTCATCTGCAAACAGTGAAACATGATTTTCTTTGCTTTTTTCAAGATCATTTATAAACATGTTAAATACAAGAGGTCCAAGAACAGAACCCTGAGGGACACGACTTGCCACCTCTGTCCAGCTTGAAAATATACTATTAATGACAACACTTTGTACTCTTTTTTTAAGCCAATGTTCTACCCAAGAACAAGCATTTTCATCTAGACTGATTTACTTGAATTTGAACACTAATCTATTGTGTGGAACTGTATCAAATGCCTTGGCAAAATCCAAATAGATCACATCCACTGCAACACCCTGATCTATACTTCTACTTACTTCTTCGTAGAACACAATCAAGTTAGTTTGACATGATCTGTGCTTCATAAAACCGTGCTGATTTTTGCTGACAACCATGTTCTTCTCAAGAAATTCTTGAATATTATCTCTTAATAACCTATCAAATATTTTCCCAGCCACAGAAGTTAAGCTCACTGGTCTATAATTTCCAGGCAAGGATTTTAAACCCTTTTTGAATATAGGAACCACATCTGCCTTCCTCCAATCCTCTGGAAGAAAATCATTTTTAAAGATTAAAAACAGAGGTTTACTTATTTCTACACTTAGTTCCTTAAGTAGTCGTGGATAAATACCGTCAGGCCCTGGAGCTTTGTTTATATTAACTTTCTTTAGTTGCTGCAGCACTTTGTCTTGGGTTAACCAATTACAATTATTCTGCAAGTTTTTAGCAGCAATCATTTGCCCATCTATTGCCATGGATTCTTTCTTAGTATATACGGATTAGAAGTAGTTATTTAAAATTCCTACCTTTTAGAATCTATGTACTTAAAGAATGCTTTGGGGTTGGTTTTGCTCTCTTTGGCTATCATTGTTTCATTTTGAAGTTTAGCGAATCTAATCACCTTTTTGAACGCATTATTGGCTTCCTTATCGCCACAATGTTATGCTCCTTAGGGTGTATAGGTACGGTACATATCATGCAATTATCAGGCAATTAGTACAAGAAAAAATAGAACAAAATGAAACGATAAAACAAAATAAAACCAACAGAACGAGTGTAACCAGTTGTGGGGTATCACTCAAGACAGTGTCCCAGATGAATCACTGGATACTGGAACCACCGTTAGTAATGAGTGCAGTGGTGCACAGGCTGTCTTCTGTTGCCGTCATGGAACTGGCGCTGGTGCCCCTCTGGCATGTGGAACGAAGGGGGTGACATTGGCCGGATCCCAGGCATTTTCGGGTTGTCTCGGGGTTGCAGTTGGTGTGGTCAGTCCTAATTTATTCAGAAAAGGTGTTGCATCAGCCATGGTGTGGAGAACGTGAGAATTATCAGTCCCTCACCTGTACGGCAGTCCTGCCGTTCGTAATTGGGTGGTAACAGGTCCATAGGAGTTTCTCCATAACAGTGTTGCTCTGGTTAGAGCTTGAAAAAAGGTCAAGGTGGAGTCATCGAAGGCGAGAGGCGTTTTGCCTTTTAGAGCTGTAATTATTTGGATATTATCCTGGACTGTGACACAGAGTAAAATGACATCCCGATTCAAGTTTGGTTTAGTGTGGGCTGTACTGGGAATGCAGTAGATTCCAGCTACGGTCAATTTTCATGCCATTGTGGGAGGCAGAAGAGTGGCTAGAGGGCGCCTTATGTAGTGAGGCAATTCCTCCGCGGATACAGCAGCAGGGACACCCCTAATTTTAATATGTGTGCGGCGGTCTCGGTCCTCCATGGCCGTGATCTTAGCTGCCAGCGTTCTCTGGTTTGTTTGGAGTGGGTGTACTGAGTCCTGCATTGCTGTCATGTTAGTTTGAGTTACCACAATGTCTTCCTCAGTGACTCTTACTCACTGGCGTACATCCCGCAGTCGCAGGGCCCGTCACTCCAGGGGGGCCCGGCCGCCCTGCGGACCCCTGTGACTGGGTACCTGCCGGCAAACCGCCAGGGCAGCACATGCAGGGCCGGTGCAAGGATTTTTGCCGCCCTAGGCAAAAGTAAAGTTTGACGCCCCCCTCCTCCCCCCCGTGACATCGCAATGCCCCACCCATATGACCTGCCATGTTAACTAACGCTAGTGCTGCAGTGCCGCTGTGTTTACATTAAAAGGCCTGCAGGGACAGGCTATAGACACCAGGACCACTACATTAAGGTGCAGTGGTTCTGGGGACTATAGTGTTTCTTTAATGTGAGGTAAATTAGAGATTAGTGCCACGAATAATATACTAGATTACCTACTTACAAGCAGATGAGGATGATGATGGGCTCTAGCTGCAGTCTGGCTCCACTGGTCTGGTGTATAACAGGATCTCTGGAGGCTGTTTGTAACTGTGGTCACACAAATCAATGTTCTGGGAGAACGAGAAGCAGCTCCATTTTTTGGGGGCCCTTTACACAGCTCAAGGTCTGGGTCCCAGGGTCCACCTTCATTTTCCACCAATGAGTTTGTTCACAGGGGATGGAGTGTGTAGGGAATGTCCTGATTTGTGTGTAAGGAATGCATTTTGTGAATCTGTGTTTGTATGTGTAAGGGCTGCAAGGTGTGTTTCTGTGTATGTAAGGGATGAAGTGTGTGAGTCTGTAAGGGGTGCATTGAGTGTGTGTAAGGAATGCATTGTGTGTTTCTGTGTGTGCAAGGGATGCATTGTGTGTAAGGGTTGCATTGCGTGTGTGTGTGTAATGCATTGTGTGTGTAATTTGTGTGTTTTTCTGTGTGCAAGGGGTTCATTGTCTTTGTGTGTAAGGGGTGCATTGTGTGTGATTGTGTGTGTGTGTGTGATGGATGTCAATCTCTCCCCCCTCCCTTGTCACTCTCTTCTCCCCCCCTCCCTTGTTACTCTCATTCCCCCTCCCTCCCCTGTCACTCCCCCCTCCCTGTCAATTTCTCTCTCCCCGTCAATTCCCCTCCCTGTCAATGTCTCCCCCCGTTAGTTTCTTTCCCCCCCACCTCCCTGTTAGTTTCTTTCTCCCCCCTCCCCTGTCAGTTTCTTTCCTCCCCCCTCCCCTCCCCTCCCCTCCCTGTTTCTTTCTTCCCCCTCCCTGTTTCTTTCTTCCCCCTCCTTCCCTGTTTCCTTCTCCCCCTCCCTCCCTGTTTCCTTCTCCCCCCTCCCTCCCTCTTTTTCCCCCTCCCTCCGTTTCTTTCTTCCCCCTCCCTCCGTTTCCTTCTCCCCCCTCCCTCCTTCCCTGTTTCCTTCTCCCCCTCCCTCCCTGTTTCCTTCTCCCCCTCCCTCCCTCTTTCTTCCCCCTCCCTCCCTGTTTCTTTCCCCTCCCTCCCTCCCTGTTTCTTTCTTCCCCCTCCCTCTGTTTCCTTCTCCCCCTCCCTCCCTGTTTCTTTCTCCCCCTCCTGGCTGTTCTTTCTCCCTCCCTCCCTGTTTCTTTCTCCCCCTCCCTCCCTCCCTGTTTCTTTCTCCCCCTCCTCCCTCCCTGTTTATTTCTCCCCCTCTCTCCCTCCCTGTTTCTTTCTCCCCCTCCCTCCCTCTGTTTCTTTCTTCTCCCCCTCCCTCTTTTTCTTCTCCCCCTCCCTCTCTCTCTGTTTCTTTCTTCTCCCCTCCCTCCTTCTCTGTTTCTTTCTTCTCTCCCTCCCTCCCTGTTTCTTTCTTCTTCCCCCTCCCTCCCTGTTTCTTTCTTCTCCCCCTCCCTCCCTCTCTTTTTTTTTTCTTCTCCCTCCCTCCCTCCCTCCCTGTTTCTTTCTTCTCCCCCTCCCTCCCTCTCTTTTTTCTTCTCCCCCTCCCTCCCTCCCTCTCTTTTTTCTTCTCCCCCTTTCCTCCCTCTTTCCTCCCCTACCTGTGTGGTAGTGTGGCCGAGCCCAGTATAGTCCGACCGGTACAGGGAGCTGTTGTTTCCTGTACCCGGCCGGACTAACAGGAAGTGAACACTCAGTGTTCACTTCCTGTTAGTCTGGCCGGGTACAGGAGACAGCTGCTCTCTGTACCGGTTGGACCATGCCATAGAGGGCTCGGCCACACTACAGAGAGGGAGCTGACAGGTGGGAGCGCTGAGCGCTTCCCTCCTGTCAGCCTCTCCTCAGGCTGCGCCCGGGCGGTGCGGTCCGCCCTCATGGACGCACCGCCCGGGCAAAGCTGCAGCCGCCTGAGGCTCTCTACAGAGCGCTCGGGCGGCTGCAGCATGAGCGGGGCCGGCGCTCCTGGCAGCGCCCCCTCCCAAGGGGCGCCCTAGGCGGCTGCCTAGTCCGCCTTACAGGTAGCGCCGGCCCTGAGCACATGAAGGGGTCTGTCGGATGGCCCATGCTGTCAGGGCCACCCGATGGAGATGGATTGTAAGGGGGCTTGGTCAGCGCTGAGCGCTTTAACAGCGCGACCGGGGCCCCTGTGATGATGTCAGACAGAGCCACGCGGGAAGAAGGAGGAGAGTGGGAGATGGGGGGGGCATGGATCAGTTTCGCACCGGGGCCCCATGTATTGTGTGTACGCCACTGCTCTTACTCTTTCGGTAACTGCTTGCAGCTTCATTTTGAGTATGGCTGAGTCTGCCACCAGTAGCTTGTGATTGTCGGCCAGGAGAACCTTCAGGTCTCGTTTTGTGGTCAGGGCTGAATCATCTGAGAAGTCCGGTGCCCGGGACCCAGACACTGTCCGGGCGGCGGTGTGAGGACCGGGACCCAGTATGCCTGATGTTATAAGTAGGAGTCACAGTGTGGAGGTGGATTAGCAGGGTCTGGTGCAGGGTAACCGCACGCCCCCTGGTGTTGAGCACCAGCGTTTGTGCAGTCACATACCAGGACCCTGATGCAGCTTCAGTGGATCCCAGGAACTAGGAGCAGGAATTAAGCAGACCTCCCAGAGCTGAATAGGGAGGCTCTGCAGCAGGAGTGTATCCAGTACAGAAACAAGACAAGGCTAGGAAAGGCACCAAACATGAAAACAAGACAAAACTAGAAAAACCCAGAACCGGAGAAGGATAGGAAGCTAAACCCAGAACATGTACACAAGATATGAGGGAAACATGAACATAACATGGGCATGACTGGACAGGACTGTACATGGACTGGGTATACAAAATAAAACAAGACAAGATAAGATATACAAAAACAAGAGGAGACATAACTAAGTACTACATATGAAAATCATGGGGATTTAGTCACATTATATGATCATACATTGCATAAGCCTGCCAACAATGCCAATGTACCCCATATCTGGCAGGTCCTACACTGCCTAATGTATTCTAAAACAACCAAAGAAGACATATATAGCACTTACCTGCAAGAAAGGGCAGAAGCCTTGAGCAGCTGCCTGCAGGAACAATGAAACAAAAAGGAATGTTGGAAAACAAACGGGTATGGCAACATAAAACAAACATTTAAATGAATCCAAGAGACTGGGAAATCCAGGGACGGAATATAAGAATGAACCCAGAAACCCAGCATAAAGAAAACAAGACATAGAATAGAAAAACCAAAAAACCAAGAAAAATAAACAAGAATAGTAAAAAGAGAATTGGATACCAGAAGCCATTGCCAGAATGATTCGCAGCTAGGAATAGGATGTGACATTGTATGTCCGGTTCGGAGTCTATCTCCCGCCGGTCTCCCGCTGGAGTTTGTCTGGGATGTACAGGCCTTTGCAGCATTGCCATAATATCTCTGGTGCCCATCCCAGAGGTGGGCTTTTGCAATCTGCGACCCATGGCCAGGATGCAGGGCGGTGTTGGTGGTGAAGCTGCTCTCGGGTGATCTGCACAGTCTCCGCTAAGGCAGCAGATTCCGGTTTTGCAGTTTATTAGGTTGGATTGGCCCCGAGTTTGCTGATATCAAGCTGATTGTAAGTTTGCCTGGAGGAGCTCCAAGAAAATGGCGTCTGGTTAGGTCTGCAAGCAGGCTCCGCCCCCAGGATCCATATTTATCATCTTTCCTGGGATTTTTATTTACAGTGATGCTGAGAAATAATGTTTACACATTTTCCAATATATATATATATATATATATATATATATATATATATATGTTTATATCTTGAGAGGCTTAGGTGGGGCTGAAACAATGATCACAGTTGTAAAATTCACATATTAGAATTACACATTTTCACTTGATTATAAAGACCTGCACAACAAAAGAAAAGGGAAAGGCTGCGCCACAGGTAAACACTAATAGTACAACTTATTTGGCACAAAAGCAGAAATAGGTCTGGTGCAAAAGTCTCATAGAAACAAAAAATGTGACAGCAGATAAGAACCATTTGGCCCACTTAGTCTGCCCAATTTTCTAAATACTTTCATTAGTCCCTGGCCTTATCTTATAGCTAGGAAAGCCTTATGCCTATCCCATGCATGCATAAACTCCTTCACTGTGTTAACCTCTATCACTTCAGCTGGAAGGCTATTCCATGCATCCACTACCCTCTCAGTAAAGTAATACTTTCTGATATTATTTTTAAACCTTTGCCCCTCTAATTTAAGACTATGTCCTCTTGGTGTGGTAGTTTTTCTTCTTACTCACAAAGAATGTTTTTATAATCCAAAGATGAAAATTCAACTTGACCATAGATAATATGGAAGACAAAAGACAGGGATAGGTGATACTGTAGCTTGTTGAGTACAGTCTTTTATATTAGGAAAAGGTAATGATGGAACACTCACATTTGGAAGAGCTATAGCCAGCTCTAGCATAATCCCCTCTTTAAAGGATAAATGGCAACTGTCAACCATGTTCACACCAAGATGATATAAAAGACAGGAAACAAGAGCAGGTGATAGTGCAGACTGTATAATTCAATCAGATAAAAGTATAAGATAACAATGGAACATTTAGAAGAGCTATAGCCAGCTCTAGCAGTATGGGCATACAGCGGTATAATCCCCGCTTTAAAGGATATGCAGCAAATATCCACCACGTCCACACACTCCAGAAGGAATAAAAAAGGCAACAGGTAGTACTCTCAATAGAATAGAGTAATCTCTAATAAGATTAAGTAAAATTATACTATATATTATACTATACAAGGATAGAGCAGGCTAACTGGTCTATGAACACAGCGTTGGTGGTATTATCCCCACCTTGGGATTACTTGAAGTATAAAACGTAAAATTACCAGGGAAAGTGCATATTACAAAGGAGTTTGGCACAAAAAGGTGACCAAAAAACCTTTAATAAGTTAAAATCTACAATATTAAATGTCCATAACGCGTTTCATCTTTACAGGCTTTATCAAATGGAGATAAAGACCTGCATCTATTTTCTATGACTGTCCGAAAAGTATCCAGCTACGTAATATGAAAAATAGAGACATTTATTGAAGATAAAGGAAACAATGCATGCGTTTCACCGTAAGGCTTCATCAAAAGTGCAGTTTACTTCTGATGAAGCCTTATGGTGAAATGCGTTTAGTGTTGTTAAATGGCCTTGCTTCATATTGTTCATATTGCTGCTATATTGTTTTTGTAGTATTTTATTTATTAAGTGTTCTTGCATAGCAAGACCACTTAATGTTATCTCACATATATATTATTAAGTGTTCTTGCATAGCAAGACCACTTATTGTTATCTCACATATATAGTATTCTTATTATAGCCAAATTTACCCTAACTCCTCCCACAGTTTTTACACTACATAGACTGTAATATACCGAAATGTGCGGATTGTTCCCGATTGGATTGCTATTACTTTGTGGAACGTTTCGCTGAATGGTTCACGGAATATTGTCATTCTTGTGGCGAAATTGGTCCCATAGGAATGAATGGCAAAATGTTCAAAACTAGAGTGCCAGCTGGCAAAAGCTGAAAAATCAGGACATGATTTCTAAACTGCCACCACTCCCTCATTTTCAAGCCCACCTACACAAATCTTATATCAAAACGTTCAGCTATCCCTGCTGCCACTAAAAAGTTCTGATAGTTTTCACAATATGACCATTTGTTTCCAACTCACGCCGCCATTGACATTCATTAAAACTCCATTCTAGCAAGCTCAAATTTGAAGGGCAATTTCTAAACTGCAACTGTGCATTCATTGTTAATATTTCAGAGACATGCTATGCATCAAAATGTAGGTCTGGGTTTTGTGATTCTCACAATATAAAGCTTTTCGCTGTAGGATTTATAGTTTTTAAAATACGACCGTTTGAAGATGGCAACCGCCAAAATACTCTGACCTGTGCCAGCAATTGATGTCATAGACAGGACCTTTTGAACACCTGCTAATGTTTTTATAAATGTATGTTCTAATGTAACTGTGAAGCACTTTGGGCAACAACGTTGCAATTAAATGTGCTATATAAATAAATAATAACAGTTACTCCGCCCACTCCAGTTGTAGACTACTGGTGAAGGCAATAACACTTCACACAATTTCCCCTGAAATTGTAGTTTTTTTTCTAGTTTGTAATTGAAATAAAAGTTTAATCCTTTTAACCCCTTATGGGAAAATGTGGAATTTACTGTTAGTGCTGCTTACTGCTAGTTAGGAGTTAACGGTACACCTGCTAATGTTTTTATAAATATATGTCTTAATGTAACTGTGAAGCACTTTGGGCAACAACTTTGCAATTAAATGTGCTATATAAATAAATAATAACAGTTACTCCGCCCACTCCAGTTGTAGACTACTGGTGGAGGCAAGAACACTTCACACAATTTCCCCAGAAATTGTAGCTTTTCTAGTTTGTAAGTGAAATAAAAGTTTAATCCTTTTAACCACTTAACGACACATGACAGACAAGGTCCGTCACTCAGGGGATTGCTATAACGACGAGTGACTGACCTTGTCCGTCACCCGTTAAAATTAACCCCGGATTGCCGCTATCGCGGCGATCGCGGGGTTAATGGTGCTCCGGTCTGCCTCTGTATTAGGCAGACCGGGAGCACCCGATAGTGCTGCCCAGCACATGTGCTCGCTCTGACATGATGTCAGAGCGAGCACATGTGCTTAGTATACTTACCTTCCGCCTCCCTGCACTTCCTGGTTCTGTGTGAAGTGCAGGGAGCCGGATCAGTGATAATCCTGCCCCCTGTTAAAAAATAAATAAAGTTTATTTAAAATCCCACCCCCCTTTACTCATTTTAATTAAAAATTAACCCCTTCCCTGCCAATTGATCCCTGACTACAGTGATCAATTGGCAGGGATTACATTTTACTGTCATCTGATTTTTTTTTTTCTAAACATATAATTTTAAAATATTTAAATTAATTAATTTAATACATTTAACCCCTGAGGGATAAAAAAAAAAAGAATTAACCCTCAGGGGTTAAATTTATTTAATTAATTAATTTAAATATTTTAAAATTATATGTTTAGCTAGCTAGGGTGGGTGGAAGTTAGTGGGGATTTGGGGGATTTGGTGTTAGGCTAACTAGGGGTTAACATTAAAAAAAGTATTAAAATAAACTTTAAAAAGTTAAAAATTAAGCAAAAAAAAGTTGTAATAACGTTTAAGTAAAAAAATAAAAAAAACACCCCCCTTTACCCAGTCCAAATAAAAATTAACCCCTTCCCTGTTAGTCGATCACTGTCTACAGTGATCAAAATACAGATCACAGTATTATACTGTGATCTATTTTTTTTTAACCCCTGAGGATTAACTTTTATTTATTTTTTAACCCTCAGGGGTTCAATTTATTGAATTAATTAATTAATATAAATATTTTATAATTATATGTTTTGCTAGCTGGGGTGGGTGGGAGTTATGGGAAAATGGGGAATTTACTGTTAGTGCTGCTTACTGCTGGTTAGGGGTTAACGGTAAAAAAAAAGCTTAGAAAAATTTTAAATCTGTAAAAAAAGTTTTAAGAAAGTTTAGGAAAGTTTAAAAAAAATTAATAAGCAAAACAAAAGTTTAAAAACTAGTTTTTAAAAGTAAAAAAGTTTCAAAAAGTAAAAAAATACATTTAAAAACGCTCATTACCACTACACCTGGAACAAACTAGAGGAAAAATGATCCCACGCTAAGGTTCAAAATATGCCTTTTGAATTACCCCAGGGTGTATTCTTTAATAAATAGTATGTGTTTGTGGGGAAGTTTCAATAACCGGGGGGCGTGGCTAAGCGACTGAACTGCATGGCCGCATGGTCTCGGAGCTCCCAGACACACCGAGCAATTCACGCACTTTACCTGCAATATTGCCAGACCGAGACGACGGTAGAGGCAGGCGGTAGACCCACACTACAACATGGGTCGAAAAACCAAAAAGATAAAGCCTGATAAACCCAGACTAAGTCACGATATCAGAGTGCTCCTAAGGCAGGCACAACAGGCCGGCGGGCCCAAAGTGGCCGACTACCCTCAGGCCTATTCAGACCTGTCTGAAGAACCGTCCCTGGAGGACGGAGAAGACGACACGCCGATTAGACCGGCACCAACAACCAAACCGGTCAGCCCAGACAAAGAACCGGTAGCAACAGCGGTGCTGAAAAATCTGCTGGCGGACCTACAACACAATATCCTGGCAGACATGGCGAACCTACGCGCAGACCTCCAAGGCCTGACAGGCCGGATCAGAGCTGTGGAAGCCACTACAGGGGAGCATACACAACAAATTGCCTCCTTGCAACAAACAATCCGGGGGCTCCAGAAACAGAACGCAGCGTATGATGCCAAATTCTCGATGCTGGAAGACATGCAGCGCAAAAACTATTTAAAAATTAGAGGTGTCCCGGAAGCTATACCCACAGAGGAACTACCACACATGGTGAGGCGCCTCACGGTAGCATTGCTATCCCCAAGACAGGCCAAATCCATGACTATGGAAGATTGCTTCCGCATATCAAAAGCACCGAAAGCCCCAGCAGCCGCCCCGAGGGATCTTATTGTCCGGTTTCGCAATGGCAAGAACAAGGCAGCAATGCTCATGGCCCTCAAAAACCGGGACTCTTACAAGTTTGAAGGAATGCAAATCACCTTTTATCCAGACCTCTCGGGAGGCACTCTGGCGTGGCGGAGATCCCTCCAACCGCTCACCACCCTCCTTGGGCAGAAGAACATCCAGTATCAATGGAGGCTGTCACGAACACTGATAATCCGACACGGAGAAACCCAGCACGCAGTCCGCGACATCACTGAGGCACAGACCCTGTTGCACACACTGGGACTCACACAGGACCTACTACCGCCAGCCGGACTGCAGAGACCCGATCCCGCACCCCAGCGCTGAGACCCGGAGAAAGTGACTGTGTTCGTCCCGCGGAAGCCTCCATTGACCGGAGCCGCAACGTTCACCACTTGAACTCTCACTTATGTTATGGTGTACCCAACACACACAGTTACCCTAAGCTACCACTAGCCTTTACATTTTTAAAAAAATTTTTTATAATTGTATATTTCTGGTTTTCCTCGTTCTCACACACTAGGCTTCACCCTAGATACGGCAGCATGCACACACTTCCGTAGAGCGGCCAACCGACCGCGCACTAACACCCCTCATGCCCGATAGACCCGCTTCTATATCCGACACATGCGGCCCATTAGCCAGGCATCAAGCTCATGGCCCCAGTGACAACAACAGCGATACTAGGAAACACTGGCAGTACAGACCTCGTAGAATAACAACGAGACTTATCATATCCTATACGTGAATCACACCTGTGGCTAAGCAACAAGAGGCTAGCTATCTTGACATCTAGCTATCTTGACATCACACACACCCACAGCGTTTACAGATGTTGCCTTACAGATATTGTCATAACCCTCTGATAATGTCACATAACACTAGCGGCATACCTGAACCGTCAGACACACAATGCGATTTTGGCTATGTACTTTTTGCCCTATTTGACCAAATGACATCTAACTTATCTTACTAAAAATGTGCAGAATTATTGTTAGCCACGCTGAAAATGTATATAAATGTTTTGCCTTGGACTGCTGTCGTGGCTCCAAGGGCTTGATTGTTATTAATCACACAGTAAAAATAAAGAATATAAAAAAAAAAAAAAGTTTCAATAACCAACCGTCTAAACTACTCCAAACTGAAACATGGACACAGTGTAAAACTTCAAAGTTAGAAAAAAACTGAATGGCTGCGTCTCAGATGCGCCCCTTCAACATCCACATATACCTGGCAAAGGTACATACGGTGGTATTGCTGTACTCAGACGACATAGCTGAGCAACATATGAAGTATTATACAGTCGTAGCACACATAAGGTTTGCAAAATATACTGTGCAAACTCACTTTGTGTGTCAAAAAGGCAGAAAAAATACTTATTACCACTACACTTGGTACAAGCTAGTGGAAAAATGCCCCCCCCCCCCCAGGTTCAAAATATACCTTTTGAAATACCCTGGGGTGTCTACTTTAAGAAATGGTAGGCCTTCGTGGGGTAGTTTGAATTTAAACCCTGCTAAGATGCTTGGAAATTGCACGTAGGCCCAGCGTCAAAATTCTAAGTTCTGTAAAAACTGATATGGCTTGGTCTCCTATATGGCACTGTAGCTTCACTAAATAGTGCCAAAGACATTCATTTGGGGTGTCTTTTTACTCAGAAGACTTAGCCAAGCATAATTTGGGGGGTTTGAACTTAGTGGCACATGTGAAATATACAAAATGCCCAGCAAAAATGCAATCCGTATGTAAAAAACGCACAAAATTATTTTTTATCACATACTTTAGCATATATTGGTGAAAAAATGGGGGCATGTTAAGGCACAATATGCACCTTATGAGATACCCTGGAGTGTCTACTTTTACAAATGGTAGGCCTTTGTGTTTTTGTTTTTTTTAACAGTTAAGCTGGTATAAAACCCCAAATGGAAGCATAGGCTCATTAAATCCGTCTCTCAAAATTCTACGGTGAATACTGAAAAGGACAGGTATCCTGTATGGCACTGTAGCTTCACGAAATAGTGCCAAAGACATACAATGGGGGTGTCATTTTACTCAGCAGATGTAACTGAACACAAAATAAAACTTTGTACAGGAATAGCATACACCAACTTTACAAAATACACATGAGAATTTCTTTGTTATAAGTTTGTGTGCCAAAAAACTATTTTACTCCAATATTTAGCAGAGGTTGGCGGTGAAATGGCTACGTAGAAAGTGTCAAAACAACCTTAGGTAAATAGCCTGTGATGTCTACTTTATATAAATATATACTTTTGTGTGGCAATTTTGTTTTCTTTTATGGCTATTAAGCTTAAAAGACAAACATTCCAAATTCTAAAATTGCTCCACATTAAAAGTTTATTTTACTCCTTGTGCTTTGTGACCTGTAACTACCAAAAAAAAATCCCAGACACATTATATATTCTGTAAATCAGAACAACTAAATTAATTTATTTTTTATTACTTTCCTTAACCTGCACTAATTATGCACGCATTATTATTGCAAAAACTGTAAAAAAAAACACCAAAATTTCATTTTTTTTGCATTTTTCTGTATTTTTTTATAATAAATAAGCATTTATATAAATATGTGTGTTACATCAAATTAAATCCCTTTCTGTCCTTTAAAAAACGATATATAATATGTGTTGGTGCAATAAATTAGTAAAATGCAAATTGCAGTTGAACGCAAACAGCAAAAAATGAAAAAAAATGCTGTTGTCATTAAATAAAAGACAAGCTTCTGAAGCTCTGTCCTTAAGGGGTTAAATATAATGTATTTTGAATTTTTCTACCATACATCTTACTGACTTTCTGACTTCACACATGAAAGGTGGGGATTGTACCACCAATGCTACATACCACAAGAGCAGGTTTATGGCTCTGCTCCATGTAAGTAGGATACTTACCCTTTTCATTGATAATGTCACTATTTATCATACTGTACCATTGGATACTTTCTTTTTTTCGTTTCTGCAAATTACGCTGCTGTCTGGAGATACACCATCACCACTGCAAAATATATCCTAAGATGGGGATTGTACCATCCACGCTGAATACAGCAGAACTCTTAGTAGCGCTATAAAATGTGAGTTTGCCTTCACTATACACCTGTCATATAGTTATTTATGTACATGTTTCCACTATTCTATGTTTTTTTGTTTCTTGATTTCTAAGATACTTGGCACTAGACAAAAGAATTGGCTTTCTGACATATGTATGTATATATTTTTTTCACATTTAAGGGCTAATATCATATTACTCTAGGTACGGTTTAACAACTGTTTTGTTTCCGTATACTATTTGTCACAAGGTTGGGGAATCCTTGTATGGATTCACTGCTGCCTCATTCCAATAATAGCGAGCATCTAATCCTCTACCAGTGTTCAATTCATTGAAGATAGATATAAGATACAAGAAACATTGAACATAGGACAATGACATCTCAGTCCCCTTCAAAGTAGGCACCTTGGGAACTCACACAGGTCTCCCAGAGTCTCTTCTGCTGTTCAAAACACTCTGCAACAACCTTAGTTGGAATCGGCTGCCTTGTCGTATTTACCTGAATCTCTTTGACAGTCTGAATCTCTTCCCTTTCAAAGGTGAGTTTAGTTTTGGGAAAAGCCAGAAGTCGCAGGGCGCCAACTCTTTCAACAGATTTTCGACCATCTATGAAGCGTTTGTGCCACACATTTATTTGGGCTGAAAACTTTCTGAATCATCCAAATAGTTTCCGCTGAGAAATGTTCAAGCTTAACGCAAAAGCTCTACTCGCTCAGTCATTTAGAATGTGATGGCCTCATATTACACATGCTTACTTAATGGTGTTGAGTGCCCCCACTGACTAGTACAGTGTAATCTTCATTGTTCACGCATGCGCATTCCAGTCCACTCTCCTTGGCTGCCAGGTTACATCGATGTCATGCAAACCGTTATTTTAAGAATGGCTGGACACATTCTGTACATATTATATATATATATATATATATATATATATATATATACACATTTCTGTACTATATATATATAAAAATATATATATATATATATAGTTGATGTCTGGCTGAAGACCAAAAGACAAGGAGAATGCATTTAACTTTCAAACAATGACCTAATGCAGCCAGCTTGGTATCCACCCCCACCCCCTCTATTACCCCACGGACATCATTGTGTTTTCTCCCCTGTGCTGCACATCTGGTTCATTTTAACAGAAGCTTCCCCTGATAAGAGCATTTTGTAAACAGATTTCTGTTCTTAGAAATTGTCTTCATATACAACTGCAGGCAAAATAGCTTTGACAGTGCACACACATAAAACAGTCAGGGGGAGTTTTAGCAAGCAAGCTTATTCAACCATCTATGATAGATTACTGGATAAATCAGCAAGCCATTATGAATCGACTTTGTTGAGTTATTATTTGGCTAGTCAGTAAAGTTTAAAAATGGAATCTGGAGTTAATAGAATCACTGTGAATATTAGTTTTAGCCCAAAAGATTGACCCTTGTACAACAGTACTGATCGCAACTTGAATACAACCTAACCTGGAACACTGAATTAAAATATTCGCCTTTCTCTAAATTTGGGAAAATCACAAAAAACTGGCTCTCCATTAAATAAATAACAATTTAGTAGGAATAATTCCTAAGAAAATATGTGTATAATTTGTTTAGCATGTTTTCTCTGGGGTTACATTAAATATTAACTTGCGATGCCTGCAGATCAGTTATCGGCAGCTACTGTAAGGGCTCTCCTTATTTCCCAGTACAGATATTCTGTGGCTGTCCAATCACAGACTTCTCAATTAGCTTTATGATGGGTCTTGGTTTTGAGAAGTCTATGTAAGGCACGTGCTCTGGGCAATTGTTTGCCTCTTGAATGTAGCTGATCTCTGCCTTTTGGGTGCAAACATGCACTCCAACGGTCCAGCAATGGCACACCTGGGCTGGAGATACATGTAAGGCAGTGGAACTTGCTGCCATTACACAAAACAACATACGAAAACCTGAATTTTCTGATTTGATTATTTACTAGAACGGTCTGTCTTTGTAGAGGAGACAGCTGAATTTACGGTGATCTCACCTCTACACTCCAACTGCCAATGAGGTGTTTTTGGTTTTCTTCTTTTTTTCTCTTCCTTATTTCATTATTTTACCTGGTCTTCTGACACCTATTAACCTATTAAAAAATTTAAAATGTCACTTACATGTATACTTCCTACCGTTACCACTGACTCACTCTAGAATGTACGCTCAATTGAGCAGAGCCCCCAACACCTGATCCTATGCGTCTAACTCGTCCGGTTACAAATATGTGTCTATTAGTCCCCGTTTTGTACAGCGCTGCGGAATTTGTTGGCGCTTTAAAAAAAATACTAATAATAATTTGTGTTATGTATCCTAAGGCGTTTTCATTAGTGTCCCCGAACTGATAATGATTTATTGTAATTGGGGGTATTTTTATTCTATCATTTCATATATAGATAAAGATCGTCCAATAAATAAGAGGAGAAAGGAACACCTGTCTATGTTTACATGGGACTCTAGCTGAAGGCCAGTGCTTGCAATGGATCGTCTTGCAGCTGTTCAATGAATGATTATTTTGCATGCTAGTGTAAAGCATTTAGCCACAGCCCCACCTAGTGGACATACAATAAACTAAAGCAAAAATTCAGCCAAATACATAAAACTTTTTAGCTTATTGGTTTAATTATGTTTCCTGGCTAATCATGACAGCATCACTTATGAGTAGCTCCTGCCTTAGTTCTCACAGGACAGGAAATAATTATATTACTTAATTAGACTGATAGGTATAAAGAGTCCCTCCTCCCCTTACACCACGGTCTTTTTTTCCTATCATTAGCTGGTTCTACAGGACTTAAATTACTTTTTTCTTTTTTGGCCACCTTCCTGCATTTGTCGTGGATGCTTTCCAAATGAAGTTCAGCCTCTCTTCATTTGATGAACCCAGTAAACAGCCTGCAAGAGCAGGACTATCTGGGTTAGGCTCAGTATAAGTACTGAACTGGTACGTGGGAAAGGCAGAGAGATTCAACGGCGTTTACTCCACAGTGTTTTTGGCTCCAAAACCACAAGGGAAGTGGCGTCTAATTCTGAATTTGAAAAAAGTTAATTCTATGCTCGACGTAAGGAGATTCAAAATGGAATTCTTACGAACCATTATGAAAAGCATCAAAAAAGGGGATTAGATATCTTCCATAGATCTGAGGGACGCCTTCTACCAAATCCCTATAAACAAAGATCATGTGAAGTTTCTCAGATTCTGGACTCTAGGGAAACATTTTCAATTCCGGGGCCTTCTGTTTGGTCTCAGTCTGGCACCGAGAACGTTCTCAAAGGTTCTTGTTTCTTTAAGAGCCTTCATAAGGTAAAGAAGAATAGAAATTTTCCATTACCTGGACGATATCCTCATCATAGGCCCATCACATCAGATAGTGGCTCATCACACTCTAGTAATGATGAACACTCTTTAGGATCACGGCTGGCTCCTAAACAGAGAAATGCTTCCTGAATCCTTCTCAGAATATCGTCTTCCTTGGAGCAGTGATAGATACAATCTCAGCCCACGTGTGCCTCGCCTCAAAAAGGGTTCTGAGAATCCAAGACAAAATGGGGAAACTACAATTTCTAAAAAAGGCCTCAGCATGAGAAATTATGAGCCTTTTGGGCTCTCTAACATCTACAATTGAGCTGGTAAAATGGGCTTAATGGAAGTTTCGCCCTATGCAGAATTGCTTGCTTCTTTAATTTGACAGAGTAAATGCAAATTGGGATCAGAGGATAACCCTTCTTTTCCAGACAAGAAAAGGATTGAACTGGTGGAAGGGCAGAGAGAATTTGTCGAAAGGTTTCCCATTGGAGGAACCTTCGTGAAACATAATTACGACAGATGCAAGTACGTTTGGAGGGGGGGCCCACTTCAATTCAACATGGAAACAAGGAAAGTGTCCTGCACTCAAATTTGAGAGAACTAAGGGCCATATACAGAGCCATCTTGGAATTCCTTCCAAGGATCAAAGAATATTGGGTCTTGATCAAAACAGACAACCAAGCGGTTGCTTCGTATGTGAACAATCAAGGAGGCACAAGGAGCAAGTTGCTCTTGAAGAAATGTGTCCCCTTGATGAAAGTGGCCATGAACAGTCTTCAAGGTCTAAAGGCAATCTATCTTATGGGTTCGGAGAATGTTACTGTGGACTTCCTGAGTAGAACAGAAATTCTTCCAGGAGAATGGATCCTTTATCCAGCAGCTTTTTAATGGATTGCCCATCGGTGGGGCATACCCAAGATCGACCTGATGGCAACCTCTCAGAACTGTCAGGTAAAGAAATTCTACTCTCTCTGTCCAGACAATCAGGTGATGGGCCAGGATGCTCTCTCTACCTTGGTCATTCGATCTGGGGTATGCGTTCCCTCCCCTATACATGATACCCGGATTTCTGCGAAAGGTTTGGACAGGAGGCAAAAAAGTAATCGCCATTATCCGGTTTTGGCCAAGGAGGTCATGGTTTCCCCTCTTAATCAAAATGAGTCAGGAATGGCCTTTGCTTCTTCCAATAATAAAGGATCTGCTGAGCCAGGGTCCAATCTCCCATCCTCATCCAGAGCACCTCAAGCTGTGGGTATGGGTCTTGAAAAGGCCTCTTTGAAGTAGTGGTTAATACTCTTTTACAGTCTTGAAAAAGTTCTACTTCCTTGTGCTACCATAGATTCTGGGATATTTCAGAGATTGGGCATCGGCCAAGAGCATTGACTTCTTGCAACCTTGCAATACTCAGATCATGGATTTCCTTCAAGAAGGCCTGGACAACGACCTTAGCCTCAGCACTCTTAAAGTAAAGTCCTCTGCTCTATCAGCACTATGCAATGTCTCATGGGCTTTGGATCCTTTGATCTTAAGATTCTTCAAAGCAGCCTTCAGGTTGAGACCTTCTTCCAGATCTGGTACCCCTCCTTGGGACCTTCCTCTTGTTCTGAACTACCAGACCAATGATCTGTTCGGTCCTCTGGAAAATTTGAATACTACCCTTCTAACTTACAAAACCCTGTTTTGGGTGGCAATTACGTCTGCAAGAAGAATTTCGGAGAATAAAGCCTTTTCTACCATAGCCTCCTGTTTACAGATCTATCAGGATAGGGTGTGCCTGGTACCGAAACCAGTTTCTTCCAAAAGTGGTCTCGCAATTTCATCTTTCTCAAGAAGTGGTCCTTCAATCATTTTATCCTAACCCAACTTCTGATGAAGAAGTTAGGTGGCAATGTTTGGATGTTAAAACCTGTTTGTCCAATGTAGCAGGCTGTTTGTAGATGTTGATTTCCTGTAGAGTTGGGTATGAATTGTACCGTCATCTTCTAATAGGATCTTAAGCTCCAGAAAAATCATAAATGTTTAATCAATTACATGGGTAAGTTTGAGGTTGATGTTATTAACCTTTAGTTGTTTCACCAATTGTTCAAAGTGAGAGATGGAACCCATCCATAGAATCAATATATCATCTATGTAATGGTACCATTTGTGGATAAATGTTTTGTATGGAATGGAAGGTGGAGAATTCACAACACATTGATCCAGACAACAAGTTGGCATAGCTAGGGGCACAAGCAGTCTCCATAGCAGTAACTGTAAGTAGAATTTGTTCTCAAAGATAAAGTAGTTGTATGTTAAAACAAATTCTAGGAGGGTCAAAATTAACTGTTTTTGGTGTTATCATTATTATAATTATTATATGATGATTGATTTAGTAAATATTTACAAGCTTCTAGTCCCCTTTCATGTGTAATATTGCTGTACAAGCGTACCACATCAAGACTCACTAAAAGCGTATATGGAGGATCCTGTGCGTTCTCAAGTACTAATAGGGTCTCTTTAGTATATTGCAGATATGAAGGAAGCTGTTTTACCATAGGGTGCAAGACCTTTTCAATGAATTTGCTCGGTCTTTCAGTTAAACTATTGTTTACTGAAACTATGGGTCTGTCAGGGGGGTCTTCAATGTTTTTTTGGATCTTAGGCAGACAGTAAAATGTTGCTATTGTCAGATTATGGTGAGGTAACATGTATTGGAATTCTTGATGGGAGATAGTTTTGTGAGTGTAAGCGGTTGAGAGGAGATCTTTTAGTTCCGTCAAGAAGTTGGATCTGAGTTGATAAGTTGGTAATATTGAGAATCATTAAGATGCTCCATATACATTTAGACATAGTTTTCACGTTTCATAGGAACAACATTGCCCCCCTTATCGTCAGGTTTTATAATTCTATCTCCGGCTAGTCTAAGTTCACGTAAAGCCCTTCTTTCTTGTGTTGTAAGGTTGTGCTCCTGTTGGTTTGTTCTAGATCTTTAGTTGTAAGCTGTACAAACAGTTCCATATGTGGGACTTCAGAGAAATTGGGGGTGTACCAGCTTTTTGGTTTTAGGTCAGTCATTGGTCTTGGTGAATCGTTTTTAAGTGGGTATAGTGAGGGTTTGTAGATGGGTATAGTCTTGAATATGTAACCTTAGGTCCTTGACTAAATTTTCTTGTTTCTTTTTGAATGACTTCAAAAAAAAGGCCATTCAAACTTATCCCAAGATGGTGTTGGGACAAACAACAGTTCTTTATTCAGCAGAGAGAGGTGTCTGGGGAGTAAATTTAAATCTGACAAATGGAAATTTATTTTTAGGCTAATATTGCTGTGGTCTTAGGGGAGATTTGTAGGTCCATTTTACCCTGTCTCAGTTTTGTCCTCTGTTTGCAGGGAGAGCCTTGATATAAAATTTGGAGCAGAGTGGCTCCACATGATGTAGGGGGGAATAGCGACGCCATTGGTTGACTGTAATAGAAATAGTGACTGGGTAGCCATTTTATTAGTCTCCCATGCGCATCGGTTGGTGGGATTTAAATAATGTGTCCATCCCCCTTTCCAAACCATAGCCAGAGGGAAGGGGGACATTCTACTGTCTCACCATGCTCCTACCCCTAGTCAGTGGGTAGGGGCTACTTACACATAGACGACGGCTCTATACATAATTCATGGGGGTCCTAGTTATTCCCCAGCATTCACCCGTAAGTGGTGAGTGGGGGCTTTTACTAAATATAAAACGGTGGGTGGACATGCCATTGTCCTTTCTCCCCAATTTGCCAATATGGCTTGTAAGCCGACCAATCAGAGATCTCTGACACGCTATTCTCACTTCTCTTGAGACTTTTCATGGGAATAATCAATAGTTTTTTATTACGGTAGGAATTTTCACCAGCTTTTGAACATCTGTATCTTGTTAGTTAAATGGTTAATTTTTACACTTTCAAACACATCAAGTTTTAAAAAAAAAAATGCTACTGTCCTCAAGTTAATGCACATTTCTTTATTGACCGAACATTATATAATAAGAATATGTTGACAGAATGTATCATATAACTTATAGAGTAACAATACTGTTTGTGTTTTATTTTAATAAACATTAAAAATCACTTTAACTATAATTCTGAACATAACATGTTATTAACAAGTTCAATATACATGGTGCTTTAAAATGTCAACAACTGTGTTAGATTTTAGTTTTCACAATGTAAGCAACACATTCCATACGACTTCTAAAATAAATACATGTATATAATTAAAGTAAACTTTAAATAAAATAACAAAAAAAAAACAAAAAACTTATAACTGTTTCACAAACACAAAGCTCAATATCTCACTGCAAAACCTTATTACTGAAGAAGCTAATTAGAGTATAATCTGATTGGCTGCGTGACGTCATCACGCACGCCACACCTCCCAGGAGTATCCTGAGGACTTTGCCAATCGTGAGGGTGCACAGACAGAATATTTTAGCCGGCGGATGCACAAACCCACTTAAGGACGGTCTTCTACAGGGATCCGGATTTTATATATGTATGCTGTTTTTATCTGTGGAAATAAACCATCTTTCTTTATTGGCTGCAATGGATTAATCTGCATTTGGAGCTGTCAGAAGTAGAGCAGGCTCATCTGCTCTCTGCTAGTGAGTGAAAAATCTTACACACATGCTGTATTACTGTTAAATAGCAATATTTCACTATATATGTTTTTCATTTTTATTCTTTTTTATGTACTTTATCTGGAGATTGAGAGTTATTCCCAGTATATGATTTTAAGTAAGTGTACCACTTTTTTAATACACTAAGTCACTTTTTGGTATTAAGAATCTTTATATAATACACAGTTAAAGAGTATTAAGAGTGTTTAAATATAACACTTGTATATTTGCACAAAAATTGTGTACACTATCTCACTCTTTTCGTATAGTGAGTTGAATTTATATTTCACAAATAATTAGTGCACTTATTCTATGTTTTGATTCTATTGTTGGGTGTTAGGAGCTGATACACTTTATAGGTGCTGCTTTTAAATAAGGTCACTATCACTATTATAAGTGCCTTTTTTCACTTGTTATATTATAGTTCTAATTAGAGTATACACTATTCAGTTTTGATGTCACTTGTATGACATATTTACATTGCCACTACAGGACACCAATCAATTCCATCACTACCCTTCTTGAGAGAGCCATTGCTATGGGGGTGGGGGTGCCTAAATGCCATAAACCTCTTAATTTTAAACAACCTTTCCTTATTAGTTGTAAAGATCGATGGATTGTGTCTAGACAGAAGGATCCATATAACATTCTAACAGAGACAATACATCCATCTCTGACCACCATTAATGGAAGGCACAATTAAGGAAAAATGTATTGTGATTGGATTCAACCCCCAACTATGACTCTAAAAGAATGTGGTGACTGGAGCAGATTGGTGAGCGGGTATGGCAGTATAAGTATATCATAGGCACAGTTTAGCAAATTGTGTGCAATATTTTAATAAAATTAGCACAATATGGAAAAAAGTTTGCACAACTAAAAATAAAAAAGTGGGTACCGTGGACCGCTTCAACAGCTGCTGTAAAGGTAAGTGAGTTTTTAGAGAGTATTCAAAGGACAATTAATACATGGACTGTAATAAAGACATTATGTAACTGGAAAGGGTTTACAGAAAGAAGAAATCAATAGGGAATATCAAGATAGTACATATAAAAGCAGATGAAATACACAGACAGTGTAATGCACTGTTTATGGTGCCTTGTGTGCCCACTGATAAGAATCTGATCATTTTCAAAGTGTTTGACAATTTTTGGCTCCCCAGGGTGCCCATGGTATGACCTCCATCTCCGATTCAGATAAAGCTGGAGTCAAAGGCTTACTCCAACCATTTTTAAGCTGTTGTTATTTTCTTTCTTTTTTTAATGAATATGTGGACATTAATCTTTAGGAACTCACCCCAATGTCTGACTGTCCGGAACAGAGTACCAGGCTGCCAAAGTTACATGTGCTGAGGTTGTAAATAGCACAAAAGTGTAACTATCTCTTCTCTTTTTCAAGCAGAAATGCTGCACACTCAGAATTCTTCCTCCATGACCACTTATAAAAACAAAAGTGGTCATGGAGGTTGGAGTACCCCTTTAATTCTTTCCCATTAGATATATTAATTTTATAATTGTTTAGATGTCTGCAGCTATTTATTCCGCCCATGTAAAATTTACATCAATATTGTGGAAGCAATATCTGAAGGTGAGGCCGGACTGAAGCTTTTAGGGGAACCATGTTACAAAGTAGGACACCCAGGGGATTAAATCAAGCATTGCTTCAAGGGACTGCTGTCACTATAACTACTACACAGCACGTTTAGGTTTAGAATTTTTTTTTTATTATTTCTTTTTGTAGAAAGGTTTATTTACTAAATAAAGAATTGCGAACTGCCAGAAAAATGTCAAATTTGAGGTTAGAATAGCTGAATTGGAGAATATTTACAATTCACTTGTTTTATACTCACATATCGTCAATTCTATAATAGTGATTAAACAGCTTTTTTTCATTTTTTTTTTTTAAATCAAAGTCAGTTAATGACATTATTTTATTCCTACCAAACACAATTGGAAGAGGGTATTTTTCAGAACTAGCAAACACAGCTATTCATATGGTTTCTTAGTTTAATTCATCATGTCACTATCAATTAGGAAATATGTGCAGTAAACTAATTAAGAGGCACGGTCTCCCACCCCCCACTGAAATTCCAACCCAGTCAAAAGAGGACTACTTTGTCTCTGTATTTTCCTATGTCTGACACTTCTAGACACTGGGATGAGCTACAGCTGTCAAGCAGTGTCAATCATTCAACAGCTGCAGAGATAATAATTGTATCTATAGATGGTCTTGCATAGACCACAATGCTATACTCTTGCGCAAGAGCCAGGAGCAGAAGAGGACCAGCCAGATGAAAATTGTGGCTCCTGTGAGGGACATTTTTCGTGGAATAAATATGTTATACTAAAAAACACTTTACTAGAATTTTAACCTATTATGATGATGCAGTCATACAAGAGAAAAGTAGTATTAACAAAAGCATAGAGAAATTGCTTAGACAAAACAGTGACTTTAATCTGATTTTTTTCAGAGTTAGAATAAAATGACACTTTATGCAATGCACCATAAAAACTAAGACTAATTTTGAGATATGCAATGGGTGCTATACCCCAAAACAAAACATTTTGCAGAGTTTTGGTTAAAAAACGGTCTCTCTCCAGTACCAAAAGCTGGTTCAATCTGCAGCTGGTTGTATAATGCAGAAGACACACTTCTGAATTATATGTCCAAAGCTGTAAAACCTTGGACGACAAAGATTGTCAGAGAACACTGGGTGGAGCACGTGACACATCTGCATTATCTTGGCTGCAGCAGAGGGCTGGAATTTGCAAGAGCATTGTTTTTTTAGTCAAACCACTCAAAAACAGTTTGACAATAACTGTATGGACTGCAACCAAATATGCCTTGCACCATACCACTGCAATTACCTGCTGTGGTTAGAGTGCTTGGAGTGTGCCTTTCAGCTTGTGATAGTTTTTCCGCTAATTTCAAATTCGGTAGTTCTGCTAGAATGCCATCTTAGTATTAAAAAAGCAGAAAAATATGCAAACTAATTTCACAAAATTCACATGTACCCATGGAAAATGAGGTAAAGTGCAGTAAGTTGCCTAAAATGCTTGGAATTCAAACTGCTAAGAGACCAGGATTGTTTGTTCAATCTACAAAGCAGAAAACGATATTCCGTGCACATCAAGCTATTAGCACCATGGATATACTTTGTTGGACTTCTGTGAGGTGGAATTAAAACATTCTGATAATCTTAGCACAGTTTAGATGCATATTTAAGTACCATCAGGCATGACTGAATGTCTGATGTATGAGGCATCAAGCAGCTTTGAAATGTTGAGGATAATATGGCACTATTCTTCATAACAGAAGCTCTATTTCCCATCTGTTTGCACATAGATCAAGAGACAGGCTGTTACACCCCTGAAATAAAAGAAAAGGCTGTATTAGTCAGTAATATAGTTGTGAGAAAGCACTATATGTGGTGTCCTTATATTCTCAAACACCAAAAACAGTCTTCTTGGGATGCTACAGAGTGATAAGATCAGAGATACTACATTATTAAGGACATTGAAACATTCTAGATCATAGTATAACTATTGTACGATCGATCTCACTTTATCTAAATAGCCACTCTATATGTTAGTGAGTGTTGCAGCGCAAATGGTATATTGCTTGACACTGTATACCTTTCATAAACTGAAATGTGAAAATAAATTGTAATCATTTTTTTTATCTAAAGGTTAGATTTGTTAAGATGACAAATGTAACATCTTACAAATAATCAGCTGGTTACAACATGTCATCAAATAATGGAATTGTCCGCTTTGTACATGCAAATACAACATTTTATTGAATCTGTTACATTGTATTATTTATGTGAGATGTGCATTAAAGGACACTAAAGGCAGATGTGCTTCCACTGCAATAACTGAGTTAGACTTGGTTATTCAATTAATGTTTCTCATAGAGAACATTTGACTGACACAGCGCAGCAACTAGTTGCACACACGTGCTAACCTCCCAATGCTTCCCTAAGAAGAAGCATTGGATTGGCTGAAATCATGAAGACTGATGATATCAGCTGGGGAGGCAGGGCGGCCGCCATAAGACCAACATGCTTGGAGATATAAGGTTAATAAATCTTACTTTTTAAACCTTTTAATCCCTCAGAATTTAGGACACCTAAATAAATAGTAAGGAGAACACTATAGCATTAAGAATGCATGTTTGTATTCCTAACGCTATAGTGTTTTTTAACTGCATGTAGGAGTACATGGAATTCTAATCATTATGTTTGTTGTATGGGGGGCGGGGCCTGACCCTTAAACTGAATGGATGTGCGGCACAGGAGCTCCAGCAGAATTGCTCCAAAATAGCGTATTTACCCCAGCTTTGCCTCGGACACGTCCAATCCTGTGCCCACACTAAGTCAGGAAAACTCTGGCAAGCTATCCGACAACCCTCCAACAGGTTTACACTGCCAGGAGACGGAGAATACAGGTGTTAGCCTACCGGGGACGGAGACGGGGAGAGGCGGCCGATCTCCTCTCCCTCGAGTCGGTGGTTCGGACCAGAGGCAGCCCAGACCTCCCCCCATCTCAGACCACTGGGGGATATCCTGGTCCGTCCTAGCGAGACACATGCTATCAGTGTTGTGGAGGAATCTCCAACGTGATACTCACTCAGAGCGAGACAACTCCAACCAACATGGCGGACAACACAGAGCCTGAGACACAAGGCCCGGCCCCAGGCCACGAAGCAGACTCCACAGCTCACTTATGCAGCACCTCAGCTAAATCTTTGCCCGCTTCTGGGTCATGCTGGAGGAGAGAATAAAACAGACGCACCCTGACACGAGCCAGGTAGGGGATGAGGAGCGTTACGGCAGAGGGAGACCTGGGGGTTCCACTGTGCACCATTCTACTGTGCTGCCGGATGCCCCTCCAATCCCTGCCAAACCTACACTGAGACCCATCCAAAGACTCACTCTGCTGCAAAAGCCGCGACACTGGCGAAAAGCAAGGTATTGGAGACGCAGACCCCACCAGACACCCAAGCCTGCGCGCTCTTTCCGGAATGGGAAGATCGAGGTGGCCAGAACTCTGCAAGCAAGCAGCACCAAGAGACATGCAGTTCCCATGGTCTGGAACCGGGAGGTAGCAGCTCACCTATGGCACAGCAGCGGCAATCAACCAAGCAGACTGCAAGAACATGTGGAAAGCCTACCCGGCATGGGTATAGGGTTACTACCATGTTTTCCCCCACAGGTGCTGCCCAAATGTGTGGACACTGTGCCCTCCTCACCTCTGGCACTATAAGCCTGATATGACAGAGCTTTCACACTACCTTTTTACTCATGTCTACCACAGCTCCTGTATACTAATTCTCCACACCCTGACATCGCAACATACCTAATCTAATGCTAGCCTTCTTACTCACACTCTGTATTCTCTCTGGTCTTAAGATCAAATCTGTGTCCTATATCTATGTCTTAGCCTGTTTCCTAAAAGTATAAAAAAGTGCAACTTCTCCTTATGCCATGGCACTATATATGTCTCTGAGTCAGCAATAAGCTTGTCATTGCTGTTGTGGCATCACAAGCCTGTATGTCTTTTATTGCCCATACTCCTGTATCCGTCACTAGTGAGACCTTGTTTAGAAATCAGAGTAAGTACCACACCACATCGTTTTATTAACAAAGCAAGCAGCATCTTAAAGGAACACTATAGTCACCTAAATAACTTTAGCTTAATGAAGTGGCTTTTGTGCATAGATTTCACTTCTCAATTCCATTTAAGAGTTATATAACTTTGTTTCTGTATGCAGCCCTTGTCATAACTCCCCTGACTCTGATTGACACAGCCTGCATGAATAAACAAATTGTTTCACTTTCAATCAGATGTAATTTACCTGAAACAATTGTATCTCTTTCTCTGTAAATTGAACTTTAACCACATACAGGAGGCTCTTGCAGGGTCTAACAAGCTATTAACATAGCAGGGGATAAGACAATCTAAATTAAACAGAACTTGCAATAAAGGAAGGATAAACTTTAGATGACTCTTTGCAGGAAGTGTTTAGGAAGGCTTAACAAGTCACATGGAGGGAGGTGTGACTTGGGTTCATAAATGGCAGAGAATTGAGCAGTGAGACTGCAGGGACATGATTTATACACCAAAACAGCTTCATTAAGCTAAAGTTTTTTTGGTGACTATAGTGTCCCTTTATTTTATTTTTAAATTCTTTATTTTGTCGTGCATGGATTATACAAATGACGTTTACGCCAGCAGTGCCACAACAGCTAATGCCAGAGTTTCCATAAACATATAAAGACAATTGTATGGCATGGATAAACTGTGCATATTTTTAAATTTACACCCTGTTCCAAATTCTATTTAAGTGTCACAAAGATTAAATATTTAGTTTTTCAGTTTAACTCATGGATGGCATTGTGTCTCAGGGTTCTTTTGATCACTGAAAACAATCTCGGACACCTGTGATAATTAGATTGCCAGGTGAGCCCAATTTAAGGAAAAACTACTAAAGGAGGGTAGAAAGGCAAGAAATGGTGTACCTAGGAAAATAGTAAACTGTAAGTACGAGAATTAATGTCTAAGTCTACAAGGAGAATGTCGATCAGACAAAGTACTCTACTGATAAAACTGAAGAAAAATAAATCAATTTTATTATGAATACATATAATGTCAAAGAAAACCAAAAGTGCTAATGTACACACAAAAAGAAATAAGTGAACCTAAAAATAGGTGCTAAAACCGTTACCCTTGATAAGAGTAACCTAAATACTATAGAAACAAATGTTCCAATGGTACAGACTAAATAGTCCGTTTGACACTGCGTATGAAATCTGCAGATAAGGATATGAAAAAAGGTATCTAAATATCGATTCCCAAATGCTCTCTCTACTAATAATAACATCCCTTACAATTACTTCATATAGAGAGATCCTTATTGGTGCCAGAGACACTGGGTAGGGGATACTGCTATGTGCAAGAACGATAGCAGACTACTATGGCAAGTATAATAAAGAGATACAGGTGAAACAGATTTTTATTATTAGTCATAGCCTTCTGTCACTCAGCTGATGTAGTCTTCTGTGCCCAATAAGTGCCTATCTAGGTATTAAAACTGCCAATATTAATAAATTGTGGGAATGAATAGCGATCTCCACAGGATCGGTAAAACAGATTTAAAGGCACTAGGCAGAAGGTATCGATATGATCTCCAAGAGTAGGCTATCTGTTAAATGGTCTGCTATAAATTATAAATGTTAAGTTGTTACAATTAGATACTCGATACAAACTGTATCTAAGAGGGAAAGTTAGATAAAAGCGAACTAGCACTTAGCAAGTACTAGGGCTGAAAATATCCTATGCTTATTATTCTCCCTGTGCCTTCAAGAGCACCTGTCTCTAGTCACCAATTACTGCTGGGTACTAAATCCTAATCAACAGAAATTATAAGAGATGAAAAATAAAGTAAATATTCAAACTAAGTAGTACGGTCGCAAGTCTATATACCGAACTCTAAAAACCATAAGAGTGGCACACTGCAGACTTCAAAGCTGTATCTATAAAGTGAAGTAAGATAAAAATGAACTAGCACTTAGCAAGTATTAGGGCTGTAAATATCCTGTACTTATAGTCACCCTGTGCCTTCGAGGGCACCTTTCTCTAGTCCCACTTGTAACTAGACACTAAATCCTAATAGACAAAAATCATATAAAACAAAATAAAATAAAGTAAATATTTAACTGGGTAGTGTGGTCGCAAGTCCATGTGCTAAATTCTAAATCTATAAGAGTAGCACACTGCAGACCCTTAAGATGAACTAGCATTTAGCAAGTATTAGGGCTGTAAATATCCTGTATCTGTATTTACCCTGTGCCTTCAAGGCACCTGTCTCTAGTCCCACTTGCTGCTAGACACTAAATCCTAATAGACAGAAATCATATTAAATGAAAGAAAATAAAGTAAATATATGGATAAATGGCGCGGTCGCAAGTCCATGTGCTAAACTCTAAATCCATAAGAGTAGCCCAACCTGGCGTTTCGCCCAACCTGGCTCGTCAGAGGGGAACCGGTCGGTACATAGCATCTGGTTTAAATATGCAGAGGAGTCTTTCTATTGGTCAGATGTGGCAATTCCTAATTGGTTATGTGAGTAATGACGTAGCGGGGATTCCCTCAGGAGGAGGGGAAATCTCTTTGGTAAATTAGTTAACCCCTTCCTAGATGTATAGCGTTAATTATACTTCTAGCTATGACATCAACATAAAAGTTTGATAACTAGGTTATCACAATGGGGGTACTATTAAAATGAAGTGAAACCACAAAAAGTAATAGTTATTTAGGACCTTCTTTGTAACATACTAAAGGTAAGGTCACTGTATAATGTATGTGAATTAGAAACCTCCTAACGAAATTGAATTCAATTTAAACTTTTACCCTTCATAGAACGAGTGTCACAAGTGGTCAGAACCCATTGAGGGCCAAATCAGGATATAAAATGGTCGGATTCCAATGAGTCCGATGTACAGAAATATGTATTGCTCATACTGCAATGCCACAGTAATAGATAATGGTCATTTGGAAAAACAACTACTGTAGAATAATATCATCATTGGTGTATGAAGGGAGTAAAATTGAATTCTTCATTAAGGCCGTCTGGTGACAGTGTTTTCAGATAGTAAATCCATCTTGACTCTTTCATAAGTAATGTTTTATTAAAATTCCCATTTCTAGTGTTCAGGGTAAGTTTTTCCAAAGCCTGAAACGTTAAGTTTGTAGAATCAGCCCGATGGTAATTGCGGACATGGTTTGATACTGGGGCGAAATATTCGGATTCGTGATCGAGCAAACATGCTGTAGTATCCTACGTTTGAATTGCTGGTAGGTTTTACCTACATATTGGATGCCACAGCTGCAAGTAATTAAATAAATCACCCGTGTGGAACTGCAGTTGATAAACTCCTTGATTATATATTCCTTTTTTGTTTTGGAGCTAGATTCCAGTTGTTTGTGTTAACCAGGTGGATTGTGGTTATTTAATTGGTTCAGTATGGCTATGGACCAAAATATCTTCCAGATTTTTTGCCCTGCATGCTGTAATTTGGGGAAATTTACCAATACTGTCACTTAGATCTATGTCATGTTGTAAAATTGGCCAATTATGGGATATTATTTTTTGTACTTTATCCCAATAGAGATCATAGGTGCCTATACAGCGAGTCATCTTTGTTTCGGTCTTAGGTTTGATGTTTCTTAAGCTTTCGCTCCTATTAGTTGTCAGTGCTCGTTGGTAGGCTCGTTTGAGAATTCTATTGGGGTATCCCTTCTGTTTGAACATAATCCTATATAACGTTAGAAAATTATTAGATATTTTGGATAAGGCCCATAGACAAAAGATGCCCCTCCTGGGCCTGCCTTTAGACGCGGAGAAAGAGTTTGACAGGGTCGGGTGGGGTTATTTAGCGGAGCTCTTGACGGCTTTTGGCTTTAAAGGCTGGATACACAATGCAATTTTGGCTTTGTATTCTACCCCTTCTGCCAGAACAGTCGGACCCAATATATCTGCAGGATGGTTTGACCTTCGAAATGGTACAAGGCAGGGGTGTCCTCTATCCCCATTAATATATATTTTATCACTTGAGCCCCTTTCCATGTATATTAGAAACAATCCTTTTATTAAGGGTGTACCGATAATAGATAGGGATTTAAAGATTTCTTTATATACTGACGATGCATTAATTACTCTTTCCTCTCCAGAAGACTCTATTCCACTTAATGCAAGAGATTGATAAATATTCCAAGGTTTCGAATTTCAAGCTAAACATTGTGAAATCGACCGCCCTGCATATGAATATAGATAAATCAATTATAGAGAGGCTATCGCATATATATAATTTTATTTGGACTAAAAACGAATTAAATTATTTAGGTTTAATTATTCCTGCAGATGTTAATATTACAATGGAGAAGAACATATTAAATCTAATGAAAAATACAAACTTGAAATAAAAAAAATGGAAAAACTTGGAAACCTCTTGGTTGGGCAAAATAAATATTATGAATTCATATATACTGCCAAAGTGGTTGTATCTCTTCTCCATTATCCCGCTCAAAATTTCAAAATCATGGTTGACAATGATACAAACAAGTTTCTCAAAGTTTATTTGGAAAAATAAAACCCCTAGAATTAGTCAAAAAATCTTATCAAAAAAATTATCGAAGGGAGGTTTAAATTTCCCAAATATTACTTATAATTATTATGCCAATATGATTAGACATATACACCTACTACAAGATCCCTTGATGTTCCAAGAACCTGGGTTTATTATAGAGTCCGAAGCCTCTCATATCCCGAATTTACAATATGTTATGTGGACGCCTGATAGGAACAAAATAAATATGTCTCAAATTAATTCTACTATTCTACTTCAATCTTTAGAGGTCTGGGAGGAAATTAAGAAAACTTTGGGCTTTCGGCAATTAATACCTAGATCGTGTAGACTTAAGATATTAGAGAGAAATATTGATGATCTTCTTTTAAGCCACTGGGCAGATACTGATAAGCTAAGGATCTCCGATCTTATGCTGGGCGAAAATGTAATGCCTTTCCAACAAATTGTTGATATTTTTCATATACCATCTAGGGAAATCTTTACCTATCTCCGAATCAAAAACTATAATGATAAGAATGTTATAAAAAGCTCTTCTCCACTTGATATGCATTCAGAGTATATTTTTAATTTTAGGTCCCTAAAGAAGGTTACTTCGGCCGCAAACCGTTTGGTAGATCTCCTAACTATCATTCCTCATAAACTCATTAAGACATGGCAGTGGCGTACATACCAGGGTCGCAGGGGTCGCGGCTGCGACCGGGCCCGGCCCACCAGGGGGCCCAGCCGCCCCTGCGACCCGGTGTTTGCCACAGGGCCAGCCTCTTCCCCTGGGGGGCCCAGGAGCCGACCACCCCAGGGCCCCCCGAGGCTGGCCCTGCTGACCCCAGCGGGTGGGTGGCTGGTCGGGCAGGCGGGCGCGCGAGGGGGCACTCAGTGCTTCCTCGCGCACCGCACTGATACCGGAGCCGGAAGATGACGTCATCTTCCGGCGCCGGCATCCCTGCGCGGCGCGCGAGGGAGCTGAAGAGGAAGCACTGAGTGCTCCCTCGCGCGCCCGCCTGCCCGTCCGGCCACCCGCCCAGGAGCCCAGCAGCACCACTGGACCCCAGGTGCAGGGTTTTCAGCTGCAGGTGTTTTCAGCTGCAGGGTTAAAACTAGAGGGACCTGACACCCAGACAACTTCATTGAGCTGATGTGATCTGGGTGTCTGTAATGGTCCTTTAAGTGTGTGTGCATCTGCATGCACTGGCGTACATACCGCGGTCGCAGGGGTCGCAGCCCTGTAACCCCTGCAACCAGGTGCCCACCGCCATGTGTTGCGGCCCGGCCCGCGCACGCGGGGGGGGCCCACGGATCAATTTTCGCACCGGGGCCCCATGGGTCATGTGTACGCCACTGAGACATGGTAACAAGAGTTAGAAATTGAGATCTCTGAGGAGGACTGGTGCATTTCATTAACACATATTGGTAAACATATTCACTGTTTAAACTTGGTAGAATGCCATTTAAACTGTTGTACAAATGGTATTTCACCCCAGTAAGGATAGCCAAAATGTATGAGAGCTATGATCCCACATGCTGGAGATGTGGTAGTTTTACAGGGTCATATATACACATATGGTGGTCCTGCCTGATAGTTCGCCCTTTATGGTCTTGGGGAAAGGGAAAGGAAAGAAAAAAACAAAAAACAAAAAGATATTTCACGAAAACTTAAGCGTGATCATCGCACTATTAAGAGATTTGTGACTGATTCAGAGCAACTACAGGTTCATGCAGGTAAAGGCACATTGAGGAAGATTTCTGCCAGATCCATGCATCGGATCAAGAGAGCAGCTGCTAAAACACCATTACATAGCAGCAAACAGATATTTGAAGCTGCTGGTGCCTCCAGAGTCCCACGGACATCAAGGTGTGGAGTCCTACGGACATCAAGGTGTAGAGTCCTCCAGAGTCTTGCAACTGTGCATAAACCTTCTATTCGGCCACCACTAACCAATGCTCACAAGCAGAAACGGCTGCATTGGGCAGAAAAATACATGAAGACTAATTTTCAAACAGTCCTGTTCACTGATGAGTGCCGTACATCCCTAGATGGTCCAGATGGATGGAGTAGTGGATGGTTGGTGGACGGCCACCCTGTTCCAACAAGGCTGTGACATCAGCAAGGCAGTGGTGGAGTGGTGGAGTCATCATAGTTCTTTACAACCTATAAAGTGTTTTGAAACTGTGCGTAATAATTTGGAACAGTACATTGTAAGTTTTTTATGTCTAAAAAAAATACTGTTATCATTAGGAGGTTTGTTCAATAAAATTTGAATTGTACTATTAATAGTTGATAACATGAGAATTATGCTGACTGTTATTTACATAAATTATTTAGGTAAATTAGAAAATTATCATTTGCATAATAATTTGGAACAGGGTGTAATAGGAGTAGACAGTAGTGTGGTGCAAGTCATAGAGTGTCAGTAAGAGGCTGTATAGGCTTATCCACTGACTATGTTAATAGAAGTGTAGCAGATGCTTAGTGAAGGAATGAATATCTCTGAGTAGGCAAACGTTTCACTAAACTACCTGCCTGGGTGAAGATTATTAGGTAGCTTGAAAACAACTATAGGAAAAAGCTTCAGACAGGTGAGAATATAACTTTAGGATTTTCCACCCCAGGTGATACCCGTGTTAGCAAGATAACAGTCAGTGACTATGTACCATGAGACCCACCTAGATAAAGAAACAGAGAGGGACAAAAGCCTGAAAACTTGGTTTATGGTTTTTATTGTTTGTAAACAATTGCGCGGACGCGGTACAATACGTGTAGCAACAGTTACAGAATGACGTGAAACTTGGGGCCCGAGTTAGAGTCAGACACATACACAGGCCATACATAGGCCGAGACAGGGAGGGGCAACGAAGGTGGGTGGGGTTTCCGGGACGGGAACATACTCGGAGAGATCTACAACCCAACACAATAGGTGAGCTGGGAGCCAAGGGAAAGGCTCGACACAACACTATCGAACAACCCACACTAGAGGGACCGCATACCCCAAGCAACGGACTCACGTTGTATATACACTCGGAGGCCACCGAGGTGACTCACCCCCAGGGGAACAGACACCAGAAGGCGACAAAAACCGAGGCGAGTCACAGTTGCCTCTCTCTTGGACAGACTATCACCCTCCCCAGACACCGGACAGACCTTACCCCTATACCCATCAACCACTGACGCACACATACCCACACACGCCTCACAACAAACACTGATAGAGATGGGCTCTAACTACAAGCCGACACCATTGACCCTATGGTCTAACAATGTAAGAGGCTTAAACATTCCCGAAAAAAGGTCCCAACTACTTCGCACACTGTGGGCAGAGCGCGCCTCAGTGGCGTTCTTACAGGAAACACATTTTCAAGGTACAGAGGCGCCAACCGTGAGAAACGGGCGTTACCCCACAGGATTCTATGCTAATCACCCGGACGGGAAGAAGGCCGGAGTAGCAATCCTACTCTCCAGTACAGTCCCATTTGTTTGCACGGAGCAGAAGTCAGACCCCGGGGGTAGATACGTATTTATCAAAGGCACGATAGCACAGTCCACCTACACATTTGCCTGCCTGTACTCCCCTAATCGACGTCAACACGTCTTCCTAACTAAAACGCTAGCCCTACTAAACAAATTCAGAGAAGGCCTTCTGATAGTGGCAGGAGACCTCAACATTCCCCTTGACTATAGGTTGGATACATCTAGGGGAGAAACTTCGATACCAGGTCACTGCATACGCTCAACAGGGAGGGCCTTAGCCCGGTGTGGCTTAGCTGACTGCTGGAGAGTGGCTAACCCCGAGGGCAGAGACTACACCTTCTACTCGGCTGTACATCGACGCTACAGCCGAATAGACTACATCCTAATGGCGCAAGAGGCCCTAACACTACTCCAGCGAGCTAGCATAGGGCATATCGCAGACTCTGACCACGCCCCCATTACAGTACAAATCCAATCCCCCCTACATAAACCTGCAGAGCGGCAATGGAAGTTGAACGAAAACTTACTACTTGACCTAGTGGACAAGGAACAAGCCAGGCAAGCACTGACACAATACTTTGACACTAACAACACGCCAGACACCCCCCCCCCTAACAATCTGGGAGGCACATAAATGTGTCATTAGAGGCCACTATATCAAAATATGCTCACAGCGTAAAAAAGAACGCACACAACAATTGTCCACCCTAAACGCACAAATCACCACACTAGAGCAGGCACACAAACAAAATCAGGGGGAAAACGAGTACCACCGACTGACGGAGCTTAGGAGGCAGAGACGGGACATACTAGCCAAGGGCCTCTTGCGCACCCTTAGAAAGTCGGCTCGGCACTTCTTCGAGTACTCCAACAAGAGCGGTAGGCTTTTAGCCCGCCAGCTTCAAGACAGGAGAAGGGCGAACCACATACACAAAATTAACACTAGAGACAAGACTGTAACAAGTTTACCCGACGGAATCCAACGTGCTTTTGTGGACTACTACACCGACTTATATAATATCCCCCAGCCCACGACGGTCACCACACAGGCCCAACGCCGGGGCCAAATAACGGAGTACTTAGACCAAAATGTAGAAAGACAATTGACCCCAGAAATGATAGAGGAACTAGAACGACCCCTCACGATAGAAGAGTTAGCCGCAGCATTAAAAATCTCCAAATCCCACAGGGCGCCTGGCCCAGATGGCCTTCCGCTGGCATACTTGCGAACATTCCGCGATGTATTATTGCCGAACCTCCTACGAGGTCTTAGCTCACTTCAAGACGGGGAACGGTTTCCCACTGACACACTAGCGGCCATAGTCACGGTGATACCCAAAGAAGGTAAAGACCCAGCGAATTGCGCTAGCTACCGCCCCATATCCCTGCTCAATGCAGACCTCAAACTGTTCGCCAAGACACTAGCCCTGCGAATCGCGAAGCACCTACCACACCTAGTGCACTCGGACCAGGTCGGGTTCATCCCAGAGAGGGAGGGAAGAGATAACACCATCAAAGCCCTAAACATACTGCAAGTAGCAAGGTCGCAACACCGGGAGCTACTCCTCCTCTCGACAGATGCCGAGAAGGCCTTCGACCGGGTGGACTGGCTGTACTTGGAGGAAACACTCACACACATGGGATTCGGCCCACGCATGCGATCATGGGTCCTTTCCCTGTACACGAGCCCGACGGCACGGATTCGGGTGAATGGTGCTCTGTCCACCCCCTTTCCCATTCGAAATGGAACCCGCCAGGGCTGCCCGCTGTCCCCCCTCCTGTTTGCCCTCTCCCTGGAACCCTTCCTGGGGGCGGTCCGACGAGATGGGGGTATCACGGGATTCACCGTCGGCCGGCGAGAATATCGAGTTGCGGCATACGCGGATGACATGTTGTTTTTCCTCACCCTTCCGCGGATATCACTTCCTAATCTTCTGGCCGCATTCCGAAGGTTTGGCTTGATATCTAACCTTAAGCTCAACACAGATAAGTCAGAAGCCCTTCACCTTCCAAGCCCCCAGGACTCCTCAACGACGCTACACACCCAATTCCGCTTCAAATGGTGCCCCACTAAATTGAAATACCTGGGTATATGGCTACCAAAAGACATGACCCAACTGTACTACCAAAACTACCACCCGCTGCTACAAAAGATCCAGGCAGACATGAGAAAATGGGCCCCACAATATATATCTTGGTTTGGACGCATTAACGCAGTCAAAATGAACCTACTACCCAGACTGCTCTATTTATTCCAGACGGTGCCGATCGCGGTCCCCAGGGCGTTCTTTAGCTCCCTGTCGACCGCCATCCGCAGATTCGTTTGGAATTCGCGCCCAACACGCATCAAGAGAACGACATTGGAACTGCCAAAACCGTTGGGGGGTACCGGCCTGCCCTCAATTGAGACATACTACCGGGCCGCACATTTACACAGGCTCACAGACTGGCACGCACAGCATCCCACAAAACAATGGGTCACGCTGGAATTGGAACAGTCGGGAGGGCACATACCCCCCACATTATGGCTACACACTGCTACGCATGCAGATCTACAAACTAAAAACCCCTTAATAGACGCCACCCTGAGGGTCTGGATGGCAACCCGATACCGTCTACAACTCACCACTTCGCCCAGCCCCCTGATCCCCCTCACACATAACCCGGACTTGGCAGATTCACTGACTCGAGGTGACCTAGCCGGACTCCAACCGACGGACTGGTCATATATACACCAATGGCTCAGCACCAACGGCCTAAAAACAATCGGAGAACTATGCCCCGACAGAACACCTACATTCCTTGAACAGTTTAGATACGCCAAATAAAATCTTACTACTCAGCCCTGTCGGGTAAGGGGCACCTACACAGACCCTTAACTGACTTTGAAACCCTATGTGTGCAACGCACACACATCACCAGGGGAATTTCAACCCTGTACACCCTACTCACGACTCAGACGAACAGGGACGTAGAGCTTAGGTTCAAAGACCACTGGGAGAGGGATGCGGGAGAGACACTCACTGCGCACGAATGGGACAAGATTTATACCCTCACGCACAAATGCTCTATCAGCTCAAAATATCAGGAATTAAACTATAAAGTGCTAACGCGCTGGTATAGAACGCCCGACACACTGCACCGCATGCACGGTACCACGTCAGGCATGTGCTGGCGATGTGGCACACAACCTGGCACGGATCTCCACATGTGGTGGTCATGCCCAGTAATTGCCCCTTTCTGGGAACAAATTAGAGGAGAGATCAACAAAATTACAGGCACCGATATCCCCCTGGCACCCCTAACGATGCTTTTGCACCACACCCAAAGCCCACTGACAGCCTACAAAAAAATCCCTGGAACTGCCGCTACTCAATGCCGCCAAATCCCTTATCCCGAAGATGTGGAAACAGCCAAGAGCGCCCACCTTGGGGCAATGGATGTCAGTGGTAGAGGACATATACTCAATGGAGACCCTGACGGCCGACCTCCACGGGAAATCGGAGCGGTGTGCATTGACCTGGTACCCATGGACCACATACGTGGCAGATGGAACTGTAACCCCCGAGCCAATATAGCTGAAACTCACAGAACACCATGTTAACTGCCTTACCCCCTCATAAGCACAGACACGCCCTACCCATTAACCACACACAGACTACGGACAGTTTTCACCCCCCCCAGACCACAACAGACATCAGGAAGACATAACACCCGCTAGAACAAACTACACAAACCACCGATACCTGGAGTACTCCAGGACGGACACCTTAAATACCCCCTACAGCTACTAGACCAGATACCGGTCCTCACCCTAAACGTAGAGTGCACAGCATAAGTGCAACAAACTGCGCACTGAATGCAAGAGGAGCTAGGAACCTTGAAACCTGATCATATGTTACACTACCTAATGCATGTGAAGGAAACTATTGAAATATTTATGATTTGAGAATGTTAGTATAAAGGCTACGAATGTTGTTATGCTATTCAGAAATATGATGTTACAACTGATGTTTCTCCGTATCTACACATTTTTGTGACAAAATAATAAAAAGGAAAATAAAGATTGTCAAAAAAAAAAAAAAAAAAAAGCCTGAAAACTGCTGTAGGATATGTAATCTAGGTAAGTGTCAGAGTGGTAATCCCCAAGTGTTTAACTTGCGTCTCAGCCGATGCCACCGGCAGGATACAGATCCCAATGGCATTGCTGATCTTCAGGTTCAACACCACAGCTGCAGGCAGTCGGCCCATGTATTTTGGCCTCCGCGCAGCAGTCTGGGAGGTACGGCAGGTAAAGCTAAGACGCTGGAGCAGTGTCTCATTCTGCGGGCTGTATACTTGGGGAGGCTTGGTGATTGATTTGCAGGAGCCGACCTCCGCTGGTCACTTTAATGCTGCATTGGCTTGGTGTGCCTCTGGCTTCTCTGCCATAACCCGGCTCGTCCAAGGACCGGAACCTGGATTCTAAGTGGGGTCTTAGCAGGCACCTGCAGGTTTCCGTCCAGCCCGCGTCAGCAGTCCGCCAGTGTGGAGTCGAGTGAGGAGGGAGCATCGGTCTTCCCTCTTGCATAGGGGGGCGGGAGGGTGGGAGAGAACAGGGCCAGTTCCACATAGCCTTTTGCTTCTGGCATGACGCTGGTAGGCAGGATAGCAGGGTAGCGGCCGTCCACCCGGCTCACCGTCTGAGCCATCCCCATCTTGGATGACGGAAAGCACCCCTCCAAGGGACTAGAACTAAAGAGTAAGCCTCTCCTCAGAATCAGGATGTCTTCTTGCACTGGGTAACAGCTGCCAGTCGTCAGGTAGGTACTAATTCGGTGTTTATGGGCTAAAAAAAGAAAAGATTGCAGGAGCTGCTCTGTTGTGTGACCATTCAGCATGGCGATCCGGCCCCGCCTCCTTTAGTGTCCCTTTAACATGTCTTCTGATCAATTGAAGCTTGAAATTGGAAATATTGAAACTATAATCTGAGTCGTAGTCCAGTGATCTTTTGTGGATCTCTTTGTAGTTCATTCATCTTACTCAGCAAAAGAAGATCATACTATATGACCTTTACTGGTCAGTTCCTGAGTCTTTAGATGCTAAAATTAGAAATTTCACACACAACTGCAATTAGGTATTTATGAAGAACAATTCGAAGGACCATTTGAGGATGAGTTCTGGATTTCAATTACAATTCACAGGCAATTTTTTGCTAAAAAGAGAAACTTAACAAGTCTCACACAAACATTAATGAATTAAAGGGACACGCCGGGAACTATTACTACTTTAATGCATTTGATCGGTTTTGGCCTCAATAATATACTGTAATTTTTTGCATACTCAAATCCTTATACTTTTTGCATAAAATAAATAAATGTTTTTCAGAATGCTGCACCATGACCTACCTCATTAGCCATACCCCTTCACTAAAAAAAAGACTTCCTTATCAAAGCTATGCATAAAGCTCAGCCACTGGCAACACTGAATGATCTTAACAAAACAACCTGCATTAGAAGACACCACAGGTAAGGATTTTACTATCTGTTTGTATTTTCTTTCACTTTCTGCACCTGCTTACTCAGTGCTGTTGGGGTTGAGACTGTGTGCATACCTTTGATAAGGAAGTCTTTCTAGCATGAAAAGACATAGCTAAGGAGGCAGGCTTATAATGCAGGATTTTGAAAAACAATTTTATTTTTGTGCAAAAACTATAAAGATTTGAGCATTCACAAAAATACACTATATTAACCCCTTAAGGACACATGACATGTGTGACATGTCATGATTCCCTTTTATCCAGAAGCTTGGGGTTAATGAGGACAGAAGGGGTTAATAAGGACAGAATCTATTAAATGCATTAAAGTTGTATTGGTGCCAGGAGTGTCTTTTTAACACAGAATTCTTAAACTTCTGTACGCATGCATTTTACTGGTAAACAACAGCAATTTACTACATACTTAGTGACCACTTGTGCGGCTGTTACAATAAATGGCATTAATATCTAAAAAAATAAAATAATTCTCACACATACAGATATATTTGATGTTGCTGTTGGAAGAGTTCCAGGCTTGCTTATATTAATTTTGTGTTTATTCTATGCACAGACACTCATATAACCGCTCAGAGTGTTCAGCCATTGAATGAATATCAGTACCATCACCTACTTCTGCAGCCCAGCTTCTGGCAGGACCCAGGTAAGAAAAAAACAGTTTGCCCCCTTACCGGGGAATGGTAGTAGGATAATCCTGACATCATAACAACTACAACAAGTTGTAGTAGTTCCGAATCTTGCAGTAACTCTTTAAGAAATGTAATGAATGCCAAGAAACCACTCAGCATAACATTGGCAAAGGTACAATGGAATAATGGGTTTAAGAGGTTTATATCAAAATGTTAACCCGTGATCTGCTCATCAGAGCACAAGTCAATAGTAGACAGACAGACAGACCGCCATTATTTTTAAACTTCAATCTAGTTCTAACCACCTCCAAATCTTTTTTTGCCCAATTCATTCAACAGACAGGACATGAAACAACAAAACCAGTTGACCTTGACTGCATGCTTTATATATCGATTTGCAGCCAAGTGACTTGCACCCGACTACAGGTATATACATACTTAAGTGGCTTCCTAATGTATATAGTTGAGGGTGATGAGATCTGCAGTAAAATGTTAGCTCAAAGGCCACCTGTGTGTATGTGTTTGTACGTTGTTTGTCTTTCTTTGTATACTTACCAATGGAATGAAGTATTTCCATATGTACATTTCACATCATCCCAGGACACCTGAAATAAAATACAATAGAGCATCAACTGTAAACTCATCAGACAGCCAGATAGGGAATTAGCAGACTAGATATGTCACTGCCCTACAACTGCTGTCAAAATCTATCTCATAAAGTTTTATTTAATCCCATAGTTTAGACAGGGTTATTCACCAAAGTGTGATATTCTGTGGAATTCTAAGTGATTTCTAAGTTAACCAATCTGTTGAATTGTATAAATTCTCCATGTCGGGTATATTTCTAGTTTGTCAGTTTTGGCCAGGGGTACAGTTTGTCAGGGGTACATGTCAATTGTTTGATAATTATTGAGATGTCTTATCAGTTTCTGGCGAGCCATTAACAATCTTAAAGTGATCACAGTCCAGCTATTATGATACTTTAGATAACCATGGGTCGATGTAAAGAGTCCTATACCTTATATTATTCAGTGAAGCTCAAGTGATCACAATCTTTCATCACATTAACAGATCCATTGGACACTTAGCACTTCAGCATCAAAAAGGACTTGATAAACCACTGAAAACACTACAGTAACAATTAGTAAGCACTTTTCTAAACGTTAACCAACACTCCAAAAATGTTCCAGGTTTTGGGGCATAAGTAGAATACTAACCACAATTTCCTCCCACGTTAATGGTGTTTTCAAGCATGTTACCATATTTTTAACGAATAATAAAGAAGACAAATTAACTGTAACAACAATATAACCATCAAATACATATATACAAAATCTGAAATGTCTGAGTTGAACATACTTATCAATATACATGCAAACCGGTAACAGTTTAGAAAACAAACGTTTACAGACACAAGTCACCCATTATTAACACAGCACACACAAAAAAAAGAGTCAAAATGGTAGGTCAGATGTTTCCAAGATGGATCCCTTTTGTCCAAAGGTCCGTTTTGATTTCGGAAGCCCTCTAATGGCTGTCTGGTAGACAGCCACTGAGGGCAGACTTAGAGCTGCAATGAAAACATTGCAGTTCTCTGGAACTGCAATGTTTTACAATGCAGCACTAAGTGCAAAAGGGACACAGCACCCAGACCACTTCAATGAGCTGAAGTGGTCTGGGTCCCTTTAAAGGAACACTACAGAATTTGAAATTCCTAACACTATAGTGCACTGTTGTCCACTTAGATCCTTGGTTCACACCTGCAGGGAGTAAAATGGCACTTTACTTGCCTTTTCTCACTCACAGTGCCAGTCTCCCTGCTTTTATCCCAATACCTTGGCTGAGAGTGCGCATGTACAATCTCTTTAAACAATCTGAAGTGCCTCTAGCGGCTGTCTGAATGACAGTCTCTAGAGACATTTCAATCCTGCAATAAAAACATTGTTGCAATGCAATGTTTTCAGCTGCAGGGTAAAACAGGGGCGACAAGGCACCCAGACCGTTTCATTGAGATGAAGCGTCTGGATGCTTGTAGTGTTCCTTTAAGCCTGGTTGTAATACAAAAAACTATTTGTTTGGCATTAATACAAGAAAACTTTTGTTACATTTTTGTGTTGTGATTGCATGAAAAACACTGACACAATAACGGGAGAAAACCTTTTTGATCAGTATATTGTGGTAATGCATTTTTAAAGAGTAATGTATAATGCTACACATTTACTAGTGTTTGCTCTATGATTAAACACTAGAGCAGATGACAAAGGGATCATTATTATAGCTTAAACTTAATATCTAAACAGTTCACAACACATTATAATGCAGGCTCATGTACACCGCCAGGGATCCTTACCTTGCACACACACGAATCGTTGAAACAATACCACTTGTGATCCTTTGAGCTATTGATGTAGGTGCAGAAATGCCCAGAACTTGTTGTTCCTGAATGTGCTACTACAGCAAACAGACCATAAATATATTGGCCCTGTCAGGAAACAAAATATATAAAATTGTTAGAGCACCCCAGAATGCTCACTATTCACTTATGGTTTAACTGATTTAGTGGATATGTTAATGTATGTTTTGTTTAAAGGGCCTTGATATATCTTATAGGACCTGTGTGTCCACATTCCTGTTTATGCATCTCATTTAACCGTGTGCGGCTAACAAAATCGCTTTTTTACCTTTCTTTTTACGTATCATAATCATACATGATTATCTGCTTGTCCCTTTGTTTTACCTACTACTTTGTTGCAAAAAATAAAAGTCTAATTAAAAAAAAATTGTTAGAACAATATCATGGCCAGGACTAAGGCAGGGATTGGGAAGATACAATTCTCAGCAATGCCCATCGAGTGTCTAAGGTTTAATGCTAGTTTCAACCATTGTATTCATATTACCATCACTTAAGGTCCCCTCAGTATCCTGATTTCTGAATGCACGAACTAATGCCTATGGGTAAAATTCACTGTGTGTGTAAAAACCATTAGCACCATGAAACTGGACAAAAAAAACAGGAAAACAGAAAAAAAAAAGAGGGGTTTATTTAGTAAACAATGATCCTCCGTGGGTTAATGCTAAAGGTATTAATACAACTTTTACGTAATGAAGCAATTTTTGTGTATCGATCATGCTGCTGAAATTCTACATTAAACAGACAATGCAATAAAGCAGAGTGTAACTAGAAATCCCCAGGTTCCAGTGCGAAAATTGCCCTGGCCCCCCCTGTGTCTCTTTCCCCCCCAACCCCACCATGTGTCTCATTCCCTTGCCCCAGCCCTTTCATGTGTATCACACCCCCTCCCCCACACCCCCCCCCAGCCCTACGGTTGCATCTGTGGCTAGGCCCCCTGGAGTGATGGGCCCGGTCGAAGCACTGACCCCTGCGACTGTGACCATACGCCACTGCAATACAGGAAATTTAAACATTAGATTAAACTCTTTACAGGAAGAGTTTAGGATAGCTGTCACATGCAGAGAGGTGTGGCTAGGGCTGCATAAAAAAAGTGAACTACTAAATGGCAGAGAATTGAGCAGTGAGACTACAGATGCATGATCTATACACAAAAACTGCCTCATTAAACTAAAGTTGTGTTAGTGCCTATAGTGTCACTTTAAACCAAAGTAGCTCAGGTAGAAAATAAAGGGGTGTCTAACTCACCCATACAGGAGCTCTACTTTGTTTTTAAGCATTAAGTAATTTGTCAACTCACTGTTTGTTTGGTGAATATGCTGCTCAGAGTAAGCCAGCTATAACTCTTTACCTGTTTTAAACTACAGCTTAAAAAGTTCCAACTTTGTACCAGTCAGAGAATGGCTGATAATCAGGGAAATCTTAGTTTATAAAAATGCGTGTGAGCTACATGTAAACTGCACCTTCAGTATAGGGAATGTGTAATGCAGCTCTTCCACTTATTTGCAAGAGGAATTTTACATGAATCTGCCATTTACTTCAGGAGCTGCCAGCTCTTCTTATGACCTGTTATTGGCATGAAAAAGTTTTATTAGTGTGTGAATCTGTAAGTGTGTGTTAATCAATTTTGTGAATCTGTGAGTGTGTGTTTCAATATGTGACTGTATGATACTGTGTGTGAATCTGTAAGTGTGTAAGAATCTTAATAACCCCTCACAGTCACACTCATCCCCTCACACAGTCGCCCGGTCACACTCATCCTACACACAGTCACCCTGTACATCCACCACCCACACTAACCACTTACACACAGTTACCCTATCACACTCACTCCCACACAATGACCTCCTCACACACTGCTATACAAAGTGATTATAGAAGAATGAGAAGAATTTGCAGGGGTGGATGAAAAGCACACAGAGCAGAGCTGGTCCTTGATAACATCTTCTGTACAAGCAATAGTCATGTTTATGTCTATTTCAACTAATCCCCACCCGTCTCTTCTGTCATAGTGGGCATCCAGTAGCCCCAAAAATCTGACGCCTGGATTCATCACTAACAAGAATTTCCCTGTACAGATTTGTTTTAAACTGCACTGGTGTGTGTGTACTAAAACTTTGCCAGGGAGCTCCAAAAGGCAATTCATTTTGGGCTACATGTATAATACTTATAGTGTACCTGTTTGTATTCTTGTTCAGGTAAATATTCTGGATCCAGAATTTCGCTCAAGTCCAAAAGCTCTGGGAAAGACAAAGTTCTGTTGGTTTTCAGAGAGGATTTTCTTTGGTTCAGACGTTTCAGATGTATGGTTAGAGTACGGGGCAGAGAGAAGAACCGTAAACCCTGCAAAACAAATGCTCAGCTAGGGTAAATAGTCAGAATTTGCTATTAATCTCCATACCATTCCAGTATAACAGCTGGTCTCTCCATTTAAAGATGGGGTCTACTAAATGGGGGTTAAAAACTGTATACCAACCATGTTTGCGGGCAACTTGCACCAATCCCCTTGAAAGGAATTTAAACATAATATTCTTTATGCACATTTCAATAAGATTACTACTTATGACTCCTTTTTGTTTTTAAGGTTTTTCTCCATGAATCAAATGTCACATAGCACTCTCCTTTCCTACTATCCGGTCTCCACTCTTCCAAATTCCTACCCAGTTTAATTTCCCAGATTGCATTATCACAATTTCTCTTTGATGATCAATAAAAAAATTAAGTCTACAGCAGGTGAGCTAATCTATATGCGGATGTCTCCAAAGAATGAATCATGCCAACTACTGTCTCTTATTTTGCATCAACACTGATCTGTTTATTCTGGGCAGAGGAAAGGGTGCCACAAGGGCATAAAATTAGCCCCAATAGCCCCAGTTACATCAGAGCATCTAAAGCCGCAAATGTTTTTTTCTTACAGTGTTATATATACACTTCTTCAAATTCTAAAACGGCCCTGGTTAATGTAAAACATGTGGTTTACACAAACTACAAGGTTACACATTCAAACATGTAACTATTTTCTCTTTTTTTGTATGTCGATAATTTACTTTAAAGCAGAGGTGTCATTTTTATTGTTTCATAAAAGCCAATAATTTATTTATATGAATTAAATTCACTAGACTAGAAATTATAAGTCAAAAGAATTTTTATGACAAAATATCCAGATGTATTTTTATCTTTTTTTTTCAGCTCAGCTATATAAAATGTGTACTTCTTTTATCCATTCTCTAAAATTCTTAGTTTACTGATAAACCACTGAAATGTTTTATTTTTATTCAGATTACTGTGCAGAGTTAAACTTACCTAAAAGGCTTTCCTTCCTTTTAGAATGCTAACTGGCTTTACCTGATATGTAACTTCATTGTATTGTGATAAAAAATAGAACATTTAACCCCTTAAGGACACATGACATGTGTGACATGTCATGATTCCCTTTTATTCCAGAAGTTTGGTCCTTAAGGGGTTAAAGGAACACTAGAGTCACCAGATCAACTACAGCTTATTGTAGTTGTCCTGGTGATTATATACAGCCCCTGCAGGCTTTTTGCAGTAATCAAGTTTTTTTGAGAAAAGGCAGTGTTTACATTACAGCCTAGGGACACCTCCGCTGGCCATTCCTTAGATGGCTACTAGAGGTGCTTCCTGGTGCAGAACAGTGTGCAGCACTTTCATTTGGTGTCTCCACTATCTGCATTGAGGCACTAAACTTTCCTCATAGACATGCATTGATTCAATACATCTGTATGAGGAGTTGCTGATTGGCCAGGGCGGTGTTTGGTTCCTATAGGAAAGCATTATGATGGGCTGAGAGCAGGGGCAGAGCCAGCACCAGCAGACTGAAATAAAGGTAGGATTTTACTATATTTAAGGGCGCAAGTGGGGCTAGATATTGTTTTTTTAACACCATAGGGTCAGAAATACATGTTTGTGTTCCTGATCCTATAGTGTTCATTTAAGCCCTGGATACTAGTTAACTGTCTAGCATTGACACACACAACACAGCTTCCAGAAAGGTAAAGTAATGTAATACCTACATTTCAACTACAATAGTATGTAAAAGGGAAATATTGTAAGAAAAATAAGAAAATATTAGTCACATTTTGTTATACAAAGTAATCTTATGACTATAATTACCTTGACTGTTTTTTTATTCTCTCCACATTTTGTACAGATACTGTTGCTTTCTCCAATGACCTCCTGGGGTTTAAAGTATCTTCTGAGACAATATTCCTGTTGGAAACCAATATATGAAAGAATTATTTGGTTAAGATAAACCATAAATAGTTGCTGGTTTTGGAAAGTCGTGGAAGACATCTAAAGCTACCTAACTTACCAGGGTTAGGTTCCTGTGATGCTTGGAGTGGATAATTTGCAACAAGATATTTAACACATTCACCTCATTGGACCTCTGATGAGAACAGCTTAAACATTTCAAAGATTCTTCAAGTCGGACAGTGTATAAAGTCCTCAGCTTTTCTTCCTGTCGCATTATAAATGCAAGGTTATAATGTCAACCAAAATTATTTGTTTGACTGAGGGTCATGCACCCAAAATCAAGCAGCTAATTTGTCCACCCCCCACAGAGGGTTATAATTCTATCCAATAATCAGTGTTAAGAGAACTCCTGCATCACTGCCCCAATAGCAGTGCTTATCGTACTTTACATACCAAATGTGGATGAGGCATCTGTTGGAGAAGTAGGTTCCAGAGTTTGCAGATGAGTTCCGATACATCATACAGACTAACTACTGAAAGGAGCCAGAAAAAAGAGGTAAAGAAGAAATCAGATGTAGACTCCATGTAGAAGGCTGTATCCATGCATATTTATCCCGTTTGGCCCTTTAACAAAGGGTTAGGTAAGCTTTCGTTAGTGCTGTGCTGAAGTAAAATTTAAAGTCCCTTGTGGAGCCATCTCTATTTTTTTTAAGCTAATGTTTATGTATGGTGGAAAATTTTGCATATGTTATGTGTAGGTAAGGTGGCTGCATTGTGAGGTTTTAGGTGTGTATGTAGGATGTAGGTGGGTTGTATGCATCGTGAATGTATGCTATGCGTGTGGGATGTCTGCAGTGTGAATGAATATGGTGGTATTGTGTGTGTGTTTGGAAGGGTTTGTAGCATTGCATATTTGTATGGAATGTTTGTGGGGTTGTGTTTGTTGGTTGTTTTCTGTACTGTTTGTGTGATTATTGGCTGCCTGTTGTGTTATGTATGTGTAGGTATATAGACTGTTTGTAATATTGTTTGTGTATGTCGGCAGGGACGTATTAGCCGCGAGGCAAACAAGGCATTTGCCTTGGGCGGCATTTTTCAGGGGGCGGCAAAAAACGCCGCCCCCCAAATGCCCAGGGCAAATGCCTAGTTAGCCTCGCGGCTAACTGACATCCCGGGCGGGCGGCTGGCGAGGGAGCACTTCCTATGAGCTATCTGCTCAGCTCCCTCGCACGCCGGCTGCAGAGTGAGACTGGGAGCCGGGATATGACGTCATCTTTCGGCTCCCAGCCTCACTCTGCAGCCGGCGCGCGAGGGAGCTGAGCAGACAGCTCATAGGAAGTGCTCCCTCGCCAGCCGCCAGCCACTGGACCACCAGGGAGAGAGAGACCCCCCCCCCAGCACTCCCAAAGGTAAGGAGGTTGGGGGGGGATTTAAATTAAAAAAAAAAGTTAATCTGTGTGTATGTCTGACTGTGTTTGTGTATGTGTGTGTGTGACTGTGTGTGTGTGTTTGTCTGACTGTGTGTGTGTGTGTGTGTGTGTGTTTGTGTCTGACTGTGTGTGTCTGACTGTGTGTGTCTGACTGTGTGTGTGTCTGACTGTGTATGTGTGTGTATGTGTCTGACTGTGTATGTGTGTGTATGTGTCTGACTGTGTATGTGTGTTTGTGTCTGACTGTGTGTGTGACTGTGTGTGTTTGTGCCTGACTGTGTCTGTGTATGTGTGTGTGTGTATGACTGTGTGTGTGTTTGTGTCTGACTGTGTGTGTGTGTGTGTGTGTGACTGTGTGTTTGTGCCTGACTGTGTCTGTGTGTATGACTGTGTGTTTGTGTCTGTGTTTGTGTCTGACTGTGTGTGTGTGTGTGTGTATGTGTCTGACTGTGTGTGTGTGTATTTAGAAGGTGGGGCGGTGGGAAGGGTTGGGTGGGGGTGGCGCTGGTGCCTGAGTTTTGTCCTGCCTAGGGCAGCACAAAACCAGGATACACCACTGTATGTCGGCAGCATGTTGTTTTATGTATGTGAGTGGGCAGTTTGTTATAGGTGGGTGTATGTGAGTTGGTTGTACTATTTGTGAGTGTGTGATGGAGATTTCTGTGGTGCAGTAAGCGTGGCTATCTGTGGTATTGTGTGTATATGTAGCATTGTGTGTGTGTGTAGTGGAGGCTGTACTTGATGTGTATGTAAACAGTTTGTGCTATTGTGTGTGTTTATGTTGATTGCCTGCTGTGTCATATAGTCTGCCTGTGATGTTAAATGTGTGTAGGTAGGTTGCCTATAGTACTTTTTTTATGTGTGGTGTGGGCTGTCTGTGGTGTGTGTGATTGGGCTGTTTTCAGAGTTGTGTATGTGTGGCTGTTTGTAGTGTTGTGTCAGGATTGTATGTGGATTATCTGTGTGAGTGCAGAACACAGGCTCCCTTGTGCTCTGGATGCTAGGGCAGTGTGGCCCAGCTCGCAAGATCCTCTGATCTCCCCAGCTGGTTAATTTGGGTCCAGCTGCCTCCCATACCGTACAAAGACACACCTATTGTTGACCCCTGCTCTAACAGCTTGTGTCTCTAAGGCCATGTTCTTACACAAGGATACAATACATATTGTATCACTTTACATACATCCCATGATTCAAAGCTATCCGGTAACATGAATCTATCTCTCCTTTTCCAGCTGCATTGTGTGTTCATTCTCAGTTCCCTAGCAGCTATGTATGACTTAATTTCTCCTATTCTCTAGCCGTTGTACTCCCCATGCCCCTGTTTCTCACATCTCATGTTGGCTTCCCTCAGACAGCTCAGTATCCTGTATGGGGCCACAGCATCTTCCTTGCTATTCTGCATTTCCTCAAACAGGGCGAGTAGCTCATAGGGAAATCTCCTCTCGAGGGGCACATTATCATTTGGCTCCCCTATCCTGCCAGGAAGAGAAAAACAAATGAGAATTCTGAATATTTTACACAGTGCTGAATTACATACATTAATAAGAATGTATTGTGGCAGGGTCAGAGAGGCTTTCTATGTAAGTAACAGATTGGAGCGCTCTCTATTCCCAGCATGATAGGGTTAATTGGTGGAAGTAAGCCCTTTCAGGTGAATGTAATAAACCTGCACTAGGGGTTTAAAAGGTCAGCCTCTGGAGGCATCAGAGAGTCTAACAGCTGGGAGAGAGGAGGCAGTTAAGCCTGAGACCCTATGATTCTAAAGGAAAAAGTACTGTGTTTAAATTGTTTAAAACTGGGAACTGGATTAGGTAGCCAGTTGGATAGTTAGGGATACACCTGCTTAGTAAGTCTCCAAGTTGGAGTAGGATTTATTTTCTTTTTGTTTTATTTATTTATTTAAAGTACAGCATTGTATATAGTGCAAATAAACTGCAGTACTATTTTATCCTAAGGCTTGCATTTGAAGTTTATTGTCAAGAGCCTGTCCATCCTGCCACAGTATCATATATTTTCCTTCATTAGGTCAATAGTGCCACAAACAAATGATTATGGTTATGAAAAGATTAATTCAGGAGGTACACAATAGAGAGTCTGATTTCATAAAAAATGCATGAAAGTATTGGAATTCTACAGAAACTGGAAACATTATAATGAATATGTGTTGCCATTCCACAGCCTTCCTACAAGGGGTTACCGGAATGTTGGAACTGCCAATGCTGCACAGTACTGATACAGTGCTTGGTTTAGGGCTAGAAGCGTTTAGGAAAAAGAAATCATAAAACTAGTAATAACCATGATTTTAAAATGATAAGTTAAGGGATTTCTGCATTCTTGGTGTGAAAATAAGATGGATGTTCATTCCCTTCTTTGTATTCACTTTCCTCAAAGCTCAGACCAATCATTTTCAACACGATTTCAAACCGTTTGCCGTGACCTCAAGCCAACTCAAATAGTGCCACTAATACATAGACTTCAGGACTGTAATAGATTGAATGCAGTCCCCTTTTTAAACGTGTAAGTAAACATTAAAATGAGATTCCAACCCCACAATTAATTAAAACCAATAGGTCAGTCTGACTATAAGTATTCTTACACCTCTAATGTGGCAACAAGTAAATGTGACATTTATAAACTGGGGATGAAAATAAAAAATGAAAGGTAGGTGTGCTTTGATCCCCCCCCCCCCCATAAAGTATGCCTTGGCCAAAAGAATGTTGAGAATCACTAGCATTGGACATTGTACGAGAGGTCTTACACCCAGAACATCAATAACAAACCTACAACATTTATATTCATGGCTATGGGTGCTTTTGAAACATTTATTGTGGGGATTGCAATGAATATTAATAGGTTGGGTTTGGCATTACTTCCCATTAATCCCTACGAACTCAGCAAAGTTATTGCCCTTATCTTATAAAAAAAACAAAATTTTGGCTGTAGTAGGCCTTAATCATGTATATCCCAAGATTCATTAACCACTCTTGTATACCTCTTGCATTAATTACATATGTATGTTACCAATGACTCCACAAATAATGCACTATCATGTAACTTTGAATGTGGTCATATGACTCCCATCAATAGTAAACGTGACTCTCTATATATACCGACAAAGTGACTTACCTGCACAGTATATCGGAAAAATCTGGATTCATATAGAGAGTCTGCAGCAGAGAATTGAGGCAGCTTCTTACACCAACGTTGCACAGACCGATGGCTCCTGTAGGAGATACAATTTAAATAGGCTTCTAAGAGAACAGGGAACAAAAAAGTATTGCTACCCTTCAGGAACAAGATTATAACAGCAAGGGAATTATTTCAGTAAGTCAGTTTCATGTCATTCTTTTTGTTATTGAGCAAATAGCATACAGAATGCTTGTGAGATTAACATCATGTCACATGAAATATAAGACAATGCAACTTTGGTTAGAGTTCAATTAAAGAGACGGTTGTGGAAATTGTGGGAAAGCTGTTCACAGTAAACAAAATTAAGGAATCTTGAGATATTTCTGTCCAAACATAGTTTCAACCAACTGGGAGTTGGAAAAAAAAATCAAGGAGTGCTAGGCTTGAGCTGCATTTTAGTAAATTTAGATGCTTTATACTCATAAAGATGGTGGGAATTGCAATGAAATGCCAGTGTTATCCATGGGACAAATTAGGGACAACTTTGTGTGATATAGGATCTGATTATTGATAGAATGTGTAAGTGGGTGGAGGTTTTGCTGCCGCATTCTAACAATTCTTTAAGCTTTCAAGAGTGATGGACGATTGAAAAGGCATCTTGCTTGATGCACAACAGATGCCCTTGGCACTCATTGCCCGTGCAGAAGATCATTAATGGAAGATTCTGTAAGATCTTATATTAACTTTCCTTTTGTACTCATTGAGATCACAGTTTTGAGGCAGCTCCTTGTAGAGGAAGCTGCCAAGTCTGAAAGTTTGAACCAAGAAGAAGATGGCAGCATATATTTATCTAAACAAGAGGTTTAGATAAATATATCTTTCTTTCTCCTCTCTCACTGTGCGTCACCAAATAAGTGGACATGCCACTTTGGGCATGTCTTTTCAAAATATGACTTTAATTGTACAAACTGTAGTGGGTAGGGATCGACCGATTATCGGTCTGGCCGATATTATCGGCCGATATTTGGTATTTTCGGCAATATCGGTATCGGCCAATTCAGATACCGATATTGCCGATAACATATAACAGGACCGCCGGGCCCATTAGAAGCCGGGCGGTCCCGTGGGGGCCAGCAGCAAGCGCTGACCTACCTTGCAAGCAGCTCCTATAGCTCTCTGTGTAAATCTTGCGAGACCCGCGGCCGCAGAGCGTTGCCACGGGTTACCATGGCAACGCTCCGCGCGGCACTAAGAGCCGCGAGATTTACACAGGGAGCTGTAGGAGCTGCTTGCAAGGTAGGTCAGCGCTTGCTGCTGCTGAGCCACCACTGTACTTAACAAGCCACTGGACCACCAGGGAATACTATATCCCCCTCCCTGGTAAGAAGCAGGGAGGGGGGGCTAAACAAAAAACACCCAAACATTTAAATATTAAAAAAAATATTAAAATAAAAAATTACACAAATTACATCACTACACAAACACACACACACACTGCACACACTGCACACATACTGCTACTCAGACACACACACTGCATTACACACACACACACACACACTACACAAACACACACTAGGGGGGGGGACTAAACAAAAAACAACAACATTTAAATATTAAAAAAAATTAAAATAAAAAATTACACAAATTACATCACTACACAAACACACACACACACTGCACACATACTGCATTACATACACACTACACATACACACACTACACACACCACACAAACACACACACCACACAAACACACACACCACACAAACACACACACACCACACAAACACACACTGCATTACAGACACACACTACACTGCACACACTACACTGCATTACATACACACACACTGCACACACTACACTGCACACACTACACTGCATTACATACACACACTGCATTACATACACACTACATTACATACACACTACATAAACACACACTGCATTACATACACATATTACATACATACACACTACACAAAAACACTGCATTATACACACACTACATTCATTATACACACACTACACAAACACACACTCTGCATTACATACACACACACTACACAAACACACTGCACACATACTGCATTACATACACACACACTGCATTACATACACACTACATTACATACACACTACATAAACACACACTGCATTACATACACACATTACATACACACATTACATACACACATTACATACACACACATACACACTACACAAAAACACTGCATTATACACACTACATTCATTATACACACACACACCACACAAACACACACACCACACAAACACACACACCACACATACTGCATTACAGACACACACACTGCACATACTACACTGCACATACTACACTGCATTACATACACACACACTACACAAACACACACAAAAACACTGCATTATACACACACTACATTAATTATACACACACTACACAAACACACACACACACACACTACACAAACACACACAGTTCCCCTGTCTAAACACACTTCATCCACTACACTGCATTATACACACACTACATTCATTATACACACACCACAAACACACACTGCACACATACTGCATTACAGACACACACACTGCACACACTACACTGCACACACTACACTGCATTACATACACTACACAAACACACTGCACACATACTGCATTACATACACACATTACATACACACATTACATACACACATTACATACACACTACACAAAAACACTGCATTATACACACTACATTCATTATACACACACACCACACAAACCACACAAACACACACTGCACACATACTGCATTACAGACACACACACTGCACACACTACACTGCACATACTACACTGCATTACATACACACACACTACACATACACACTGCACACACACTGCATTACATACATACACACTACATTACATACACACTACACAAACACACACTGCATTACATACACACATTACATACATACACATACACACTACACAAACACACACAAAAACACTGCATTATACACACACTACATTCATTATACACACACTACACAAACACACACTCTGCATCCACTACACACACACACACACTACACAAACACACACAGTTCCCCTGTCTAAACACACTTCATCCACTACATGTGGCATGTATATTTTGTGCATTTACCTTTCAAATTAGTTTATTTATTCAAAATAGTAAATGTACAGAATATCGGCAAGATATCGGCTATCGGCCTGAAAGTTTGCAGATTATCGGTATCGGTATCGGCTCTAAAAAATCAATATCGGTCGATCCCTAGTAGTGGGTATTTTTGTATCAAAGTAGGCTTATTATGTTTAATAACAGTAGATTCAGAGTTTTCATGTTGTGTACATGGTGGTACATTTTAAACTACTAGGTAAGGGACAAATCAGCTTAAGTAAAGGGGAAATTAATCTTTAACAGTTGCTTTTGTTCGTTAGATCCATGTAGTGTTGTCTCATGGGAAAGATATATATATATATATATGTAATTTTTAATGACAGTTTCTGGTATGATATTGGCTATAGACGATTGGTGAGTGTGCGTGGATTATGGTAGCATTGTCATTTTGGTTTCTCCATTGGTCAATGTCTTTTAGACCTTTTCTTCATATATTGTCTTTGTGTGATAAAAGAATGGTAGAATGAGGCTGATCCGGTCACAGTTTTTGAAAGTGTTAGTGATACTCTGTATGTAGCTATGTTCTTGGAAGTAGGTAATTAGTGGGATTATTTAGTATGACCAGCTTTTGGGCTGCAGGAAGAAAGAGAGTAGATGTATTATGACAGAGGATGGCTGCCGTGTTATAGTATCTAACGTTTGGGAGGTTCGGCTTCCTCAGACATTTGTGTTAATAGAGTTTTTGTGAAGTTGATGATGTGTTCCTTGAGCTGGCCGAGAAATCATCTAAAATGCATGCTTAATTCTTTCTTATCTGAGAGAGCCATAATGTGGGTGGAGTAGTTTTTGGGAAACTTACTGCTGGACTCTACTTAGAAGAGAATGGGTAAAAAAGCAAAGCCCAATGGTTAATGTTTGAATCAGAGGTAGGCAACCATTGGCACTCCATATGTTGTGACTACATCTGCCATGATGGTTTGCTAGCATTATGGCTGTAAGATCATTATGGAAGATGAAATCCACAACATCTGGAGTGCCGAAGTTGCCTACCCTTGATCTAGAGAAATCGCGTTTAGAAGTGAGCACAGCCACCAGTATATGTTTTATTAAATGGCATAGTACTGTATAAATTGTATATCTGAACTATATGAACACTAATGTGGAACATGTAATAGAGGCTTATGTGCAAGCCTCAACTCAACTGATATGTTTTTGTAACATCTCTCAATGTAAAAAAAAAAAAAAAAAGTAGAAGTGAGAGTCAATTGATACAGTAAAGGGCATCTAATGGTTAAGTAAGATGGATAACAAGATATGTGATATATAATAATGATATAAATTTCACAAAAGTAATCTCCTGTAATCTCTACCTGACTGAGGGTTTAAAGGTGTGCTTTATTACTTTCTTCACTATATTTTGCAGATTGTGTCTGTGAATTCACATTGACCCTTTGAAATATCCCTGATTGAAATAAGAGTGTATATCACTATTTTTAAACTGGAATGCTCGCATAGATACTTTTTGTAGAGCTCCTGTAAAATTAACAATTGTTTTCTCTCTGGGCAAACTTCTTTTCAGCAGCAGTAGCCAATATGTAGCTGTCCATCTATTGCATACCATTTTAAATGATCACGTAAACTGTATTCCTGCAACAACTGGACAGCTATTTTCTCTACTGGCACAATCATGATTATCTTTATTCATGGAACATTATGACGTTTAAAATATTAATTGTGTAGAACATAGAAGCAGAGGGATGAAATTAGTAAATAAAAAGATGGTTTGGTGTTCTATCTCATATAGATTTATCCGTGTTCTCGTCTGCTTTGTTACATGTGACATGTAATGTGACATGAGATCCAATGGAACATTTTGACGATCACTCCAAATCTAGCACTTTGTGTCTGGAAAGTCCCAGTATTGTCTTTACAAAATGGCTGAATGTATCTGCTGCAACACAAATATGGGTTAGGACTGACCATTTTTGAATTTCCCAGTGGAATAGGACAGCTGTTTTGCTGGTGGTGGTGCTCCACAGGTGGCCTGCTCAGGTTCGTCGTTCTCCAATAATTGGCTGATGTCCACATATCCGTCCTCATACATCTTTATCTTGGAATCATTATCAATTCTAAAAAAAAATTACCTCATCTTCAGATTAATGGCGGCAGCAAGCAAAAGCACAACTGAATCACAGCGAGCTCTGAAGGACAAACCTGATTTATCAGATTGTGAAGTAAGGAGAGCAAGACAGCAACTTGAAAGCGTTCATCCTCAGCCTAACATTGCACTTAAGCATTAGTATGCTAGAATAGACATCACTCACCTGGGACTCAAGACCACCCACAGAGGCCACCCTTAGTGACTAACACATATGGCCATCATAATCTTGCACATAGTGGAAATCATGCTGAACCATAACATTTATAAAACAATTCTTGCTAGATAGTCCCCTGAGGTCCTAGCTCAGCATGTGATGCTAGAAAAGTGGGTAGTCTGTTATTCTAATGCACCTGTACCTCACAGGTACCTTGATAATCTAAACTTTGTGTTTTGTATTCTCTCTGATTACAGCTAGAATGGAAAATGTTGCTCATTCTTTACTACAGAAGTGAATTTGATCACAGATATGCAGGGCTAGATTCATGTTTACACAGTCTGCTCAAACATTGGGCTAAATAACGTCATCTTTTAGAATTTATTTGTCATTGAGACTTTAATTTCACCTGCAATGGTACACGAAAGTTAGGTTTCATTGAAATAACATGGAAGTTCATCTATACATTAAAGGGACACTATAGGCACCCAGACTGCCTTATCTCATTGAAGTGGTCTGGGTGCAGTGCCCCCGTCCCCTTAATCATGCAATGTAAAATATTGCTTGAACTGGCTGTCTACCACATAAGTACTAGAGTTGCTTCCTGGCTTTTTACAGAGTTTAACAATGTAAAATGATGCTGAAGGTTGCGTGAAGATATCTAGCGTCTTCCATATTCCCATAGGAAAGCACTGATTTAATGCTTTACAATGGCTGCACATGTGCATTAGGTCCTCCCATCCATTGATGTCAGAGGAGGCTGAGCCAGTGCCAAGGGACCTCAGTGCTGAATCAGGTAAATGAAAGAAAGTTTTTTTAACTTTCTTTAGGCTTAAGGGTTTTTAACCCTTTCATCTCCGGGTGACAGGCTGGACCAATAGTTAACTGCAGAGGGACACTATAGCTAGGTAACTAGGTTTACTGTTAAACCTTTTACTTGCAGTTTAACGTGGCACCACTTCCGTCCTGGCTACCTTTCTTAACCTGAGTGGTGATGGGGTACAGGGATAGGGTGAGAGTGCCACATGAGCTCTCTCAGCCTATCACTGCTGCCCATTGCTATAAATGATTGGTGTAGCTCATATCGATCCGTACATGCAATGGGTGGCAGGGATTGTAAATAAATGGTTTAACAGTTTAACCCCTTAAGGACCAAACTTCTGGAATAAAAGGGAATCATCACATGTCACACATGCCATGTGTCCTTAAGGGGTTAAAGCCGGCGAAATCCACACTTAACTAGTCCAAAGATGCTAAATGGTCATAACATGAGAAATGTTCCTTTAAACTAACCTGTCATGGTTTCACTTAAAATCAACCAATTCTCCCACACATTATTCAATAAACTGTAAAATGTTGGGATTCAAAATTGAATAAAGGTAAATTTAAATATTTTAGGTAAAAATTACCTTCAAGTCAGTCATGGTTTTAATTTGTCCATTTTTCAATTCAATTTGAATGTCTGTACATCTGCCTGTAACAGCCATTAATTTTATTTTTCACAGCAGACTGGTTGTGGGCATTGGAAGGTAAGAATATTATTATAAATCTTTACTCAGGAATTTGGCAGAAAACAATTGTGTCATATTTCTTAAGACAGGGTCCCTTTAAATAAAACATGTAGCCTACTTTTGCTCATAGCTATGTTAATAACATTTGGAACTGGAAAGTACCAACTCGAACAGACGTCATGTCATAATTTTTCACTACTTTCCAGAACATTATATTGCAGGTTACATGTGCCAAGATATTACAAAACCCAAAGATAGCGCTGCAGAAAGTTAAGAGTAGCTGTTTGTTAAACAGGAGTACTTTGTGAAGGGTCCGCTGTTCCTCACGTAATGGTTAAAAGTAGAAATCCGTAGGCATCATGGTGCGGAGCAAGTAAAGGTAAGGTTTGGATAAATGAACAAAAAAAAAACACGTGTCAAAAACACCATAAAAATCGTGTCTTACAACAATAAATGAACTACCACATTAATGTTTATCAAGCAGGAACGCACAACCCCATTATCATTTAAAGGAACACTACCTGACACTATAGTGGTAAAATCACTCTCCAGGTGTCCGCCTCCCTTTCAAAAAGTATTTTACTCGCCTCGCCCCGCCTCCATGACTGATATCAACAAATTTGAGAATATCAGCCAATCCAAAGCTTTCCCATAGGAAAGCAGTGGGAGGCTATTGCGCATGTGTGACAAAATGCAGTACTGCGCCAACCAGCATCTCCTCATTGAAATGCATTATATCAATGCACCTCTATAGGATGTGTTCAGCGTTTCCATGCAGAGCGTGGAAACGCTAAACATAAGTGCTGCACACAGGGCCAATCCTATGGTCACAGAGGTCTGGGTGCAGAAATTTTTTTGGCGTCCCAATGTGGGCATGGTCATCTTATTAACTCATCCCCTTTACAAATGTCCAGATATTCATGCAACAACTCCACCTATCCATCTATAAGGCCCACCACTTTTTGTAATCAGTCACACACTCTCATTGAGAGAGACACACTGACAGACACACATTGGCAGACACATTTTCAATGTCAGACACACAATCTCACTGATTTGAAACACACTCACTCACTGACAGACAGACAGACAAACACACATACTCACTCAATGACAGACACACACACTCACTCACTGACAGACACACACACTCACTAACAGACATGCACTGAAAGGCACGCAGGCACACTCAGCGACAGACACACATACTGACAGACACACACTCACTGACAGACTGATACACTGACAGACACACCTTTGCTGCGATACCCAATGCCTGCAGTGATTGGGAAAATTAGTGGTCTTGTTTTCAGTGGCATTGCTGTACATATATACTTTGGACAGTGCACATCAGCTGTATAGCTTGAGGATGGCTGACAGAAAGATTATTTTAACACGTCACTGACAGACACACACTCACTGACCCACACACACACACTGATAGACTTACTCACTGACAGACACACACACACACTCTCCGACCACACATTGACAGTTACTCACTGACACACATTCACTGACAGAAACACACACACAGATATACACACACTCACCGACAGCTATACTCAATGACAGACACACACACTGACAGATACACTCAGACATTCTTGCACACTCTCACAAATTAATTTTATTTTTTGAGGTCCATTCTGCCTCCCTACCCTTTCCTGGGGTCCATTGTGGAGCTGTAATCTTGCAGTTCCTCACTCCTCCTGCGTGCTGTTTAGAATGCCGGGCCGGAATGACATCATATTCCGGCTCCTGGCATCACAGAGCACATGAGGGGAAAGTAAGAAACTGCAAGCCTTACTGAATTAGCGCTGCTTTGGAGGCGCACCTTGTGACAGGGCTCCTCTCAGCGCCCTCCACCTTTGGGCGTCTGGGTTCAGTGCATTCAGTACACCTACTAAGGATCTGCCTGGTTGCTCATTGTGCAGCACTGACCCAGGATGCACGTCCAGTCTGAGTGACTGCACTTACAGGTGTTACTAGGTAGAAATGTAAACACTGCATTTTCTCTGTGTTTACATTAAAATGCCTGCAGGCCAGGGACAGGCTGCAGACACCAGAACAACTACATTAAGCTGTAGTTGTTCTGGTGACTATAGTGTCCCTTACTGTTCACTGACAATAAGACAATAAAATAACTATGCCAAAATGGCATTTAACAAATAGGATTGGTGCCAAAGAAACCTGAATAAGTGGAACTTGCTATATATTAACTTCAAAAAATATTGTTCTCAAAATTCAGTCACCAGAATTGACGATGGCTGATGGCACAACACTAGTCAGGAATATTGGAAGAGACATTGTATAACCTTTATATAGTAAACAGATTACTGAAGGCCCAACAGATACAGTCTTTGTTTCCTGTGACTACACGACCAGTGAATATCAGCATATATAAGTGCCTTGATTACTGTCTCATCTCACATCATGGACACTTGCAAATACTTTCAATGACAACACACATACACATACTCTGGCAGCCTGATCGGCCAAAGATACTGAAGTTTCCAGGTAAATATCCCAGTAGGCCAGTCCAGGCTTAGAGTGAGTTAAAGGGACACCTTAGGCACCCAGACCAATTCAGCCCATTGAAGTGGTCTGGGTGCCAACTCCCATCACCCTTAACCCTAAACATGTAATTATTGCAGTTTTTTAAGTCCTCCTCTAGTGGCTGTCTGGGTTCTTAGACGACATTCACTATACACATACTACATCCAAAGTATACATTCAAACACTCTGCATTCACTATACACAGACTCTGCATACACTACATCCACTACACAAACACACACTCTGCATTCACTATACACAGACCCTACATCAACTACACATGCTGCATCTAATACAAACACTACATCCGCTACTCAAACACACACTACATCCACTACACAAACACACACTCTACGTTCACTATACACACTGCATCTGCTACACACACACTGTATCTAATACACACAAACACCACACCCATTACACAAATGTAAAATCTGCATCCACTACACACACTGCATCCATTTTCAACTTACTCTGCGTCCACTTTACACGCGCACACTGCATCCATTTTCCACTTACTCTGCGTCCACTTTACACACACACTCTGCAACCTCTTTACACATGTACTCTGCGTCCACTTTACACACTGCATCTGCTGCACACACTGTATCTAATACACACAAACACTACATCCAATACACAAATGTAAAATCTGCATCCACTATACACACTGCATCCATTTTCAGCTTACTTTGCGTCCACTTTACACGCGCTCTGCGTCCACTTTACTCGCACACTCTGCATCCACTTTACACGCGCACTCTGCATCCACTTTACACGCGCACTCTGCATCCACTTTACACGCGCACTCTGCATCCACTTTACACGCGCACTCTGCATCCACTTTACACGCGCACTCTGCATCCACTTTACACACTTTCTAAATCCACTATACACACACCACTTTCAGAACTGCATTCTTGTGGGTTTACTCAGGAAGAGCCCTGCTAGCGGGCCCTGGGTCCTTCCATTTTGTTTCTTCTTGATTTCAGACATTGAACTGTATCTTCGCTATTTTAAGCGGTTAAAATTCATATCAAGATTCTAAAACTAAATAAATATCTGATCAAATCATATATAAATCATTGTTTTATTCAAAACTTTGCATTTTAAACTTGTCTGGACTTGAAACCTAAAAAAACCAAGGGCAAACACTAGCAATTAGGTGGTAATTTAGGGAGTAACCCTAAAAGGGCAGCCCACAAAACACATAATATCATATATCACCCTCTACTGACAATCTGACACTTGCTTTGTGTCATAAATACCATATTGTTCTCATTTTGATAATGTATTTTAATATACTTTGTTACACCCATGTGAAACCTATTCATTTATTTTGCATGTCACACCCAACAATTAGGACAGCATCATGGAGGACTTGTGCTGGTCTGCCTGTGATTAGTGAGAGTCACATTCCTGGCAAACAAATACCATCATTTTAATTGTGTCAGTAGGGGAGCACTATTCAGTCAGCTTTATTCTGTCTCCCCAGATCCTCTACTGACACAGCATTATTGGCAGACACTGAATTAATACGGTGGCAGCTACATATGGCAGCTGTTGTCCAGGAGTGTAATTCATGCCAATTTCAAGTACACAAGCAAATGTATGTTTTAATATTGCCTAACGCTAGCACGAAACCTAATAAATAAATAAAATGTCCTAAAAAAACAAAATATATTTATATCTTTTCACACACTGACGTGTTGCCTGCTCTTACACGCCAAAATAATAGAAATCTGTTATTCAAAATTCATTGTAAATCTAAAATGAACCCCATATACAGTTTTATAAAAACATATTACTTGTACTATTCCAAGTGTCAGAAAGACAAAGGTTCATTTGTATGGCTCGCTGCGAATAGTAAAGGTTGCAGTTACCCCATGTACCATCTTACCAGGGATATCCTTTGCACTGAACCTATTGCTATAATATCATATATAACTGTACAGCAAGCAAATTATACCATAGCAACAAATGCAAAAATAAAACAAAATTCTTGTATTGTAAATTATTTTACAGTAACACCAACTGATGGAATAAGAGGCAATGGTATATGTTGCAAAGCATGCAGAGGATAAGCCTGGGTAAAAGAAACAAGCAGACATTTAGGGTCCATCTCCAAATTGTCTATGGGGTCCATATAATTCAATCCACCATTTTATAGGCGGAATTTTCTTCCATCGATTTTTTTTCCTTTCCTCTTTTGCAAAAGTTAATAATGCATAAATAATCTGGGATATCAGATATCTAAATGTATTGTGTGGTTGTATGTTTAATTATTCTAATCTAGTTTTCTTTTGTTTTCCCATGTTATTACTATTTATTGTCCTGATCCATTACTGACCAGTATTTGTTATTAGAAAGTATAATATAATGCTAAAAAAAAAAAATAAAATAAAAAAAAATGCACCTCTTATTCGTCTTGAAATGCAGTACTTGCTGCTAATAGATGTTTAGGAGACTTTGAGATTCAATTCAGTGGGATGGCGGGATAAAATAAATGTATATATTATACTTACAGAGCATGGAATCTCAGGAACAAGCCTCTAGAATTCCTGCTTGTTTCTTGAAAACACAGAAGCCGTGACTGGATTATTCCTTATATACTGTCTGCAGCCACACACGCACACTCACACACACAGTGGCAGAGACAGGTCCGGTAAGTTTCATTTCCCCACACACGAAAGAGAAAAATGAAACTCCTACAGCACAACGAATTGCACCCTACATCATCTGTTAACATGTTCCTGCCTGGCTAGATTTATACAGGGATTAACCCTTCAAATGCCCTGCTCAGATTATCTAAACTCTGTGAATTGTGATTTCAGAACATGATTTCACTATGCAGAAAGTATGTACAATATGTAGACGTGTGTATGTAGAAGTTTAAAGGTACCTGTCACTTATCTGAAATATGCACAATTGAATAAATCATTGTATTTTTTTTTTTTTTTTTACATTTACATGGAAGATCTGGCCAATGACCCAGTTCAGAAAAGGCAAAGAAAGGACACATACTGGAGAGAATAGATATAGAAACAATGTTTAATTTCTCCTGTTTTCTGTATGTTTGCTTTTCCTTATGGCAACTGCTGGTGCAAAGGACAAAGCTAAGAATGACTGAGAGGAAGTCAAGATTTGGGCTAGTTGTTGGTTAAAAAGGTGTGGATTTCGACATTACAAACTAAGCTAAACTTAAAATTTTATCATTGCAAAAAGATAAAAATCTTAGCTCAGACAGAGAGCTTCTGGCTCTCTATTGGCTGTAGTGGAGTTGCAATACATGCACACTGTCACATATACACATTGATGCATAGTTTACCTGTGTATGTGCCTGAGAGGAGAGCGTGACAGGGCGAAGGCTGTAAATGGACAGGGGGGCTGTAAGAGAGAATGAGGGACAGGAAGTATGACATGGTTTGATGAGGGAGTGTGACAGGATAAGTGGAGGTAAGTGTGTCAGGGCAATTGTGGCATTGTAGGAGGGATGAGTGTGACAGGATTAAGGGGGTTAATGTGGCAGAGTGAGGGCAGGTGAGTTTGGAGGGGGTGAGATTAACAGGATTACGAATGGTTAATGTGAGTATGGATGCATGAAGAGGCTGACCGTGTGTGGGGGGGTGATGACAGTGTAGGGAGGGGTGACAATGTGTGGGGTTGCTGACAGTGTGTCTGGGGAGGCTGTGTGTGTGAGGGGGGTGATACTGTGTGTGTGAGAGGGTGATGGTGTGAGGTAGGGAGGGTGATGGTGTGGGGGTGATGCGAGGGGAGAGGGTGATGGTGTGAGAGGAGAGAGGTGGTGATGGTGAGGGGGTGATGGTGAGGGAGGGAGAGAGGGGTGATGGTGAGGGGATTGATGGAGAGGGAGGGGGTTGATGGTGAGGGAGGGGAGTGATATTGAGGGAGGGGGGTTGATGGTGAGGGAGGGGGGTTGATGATGAGGGAGAGCCCAGACAGCGTGAGGCCTTAGGCGGCCGCCTAATTAGAGAGCCGCACCTGCTCTGGAGTGTTTAGCATTATAGGGATTTAGAGAAAACGTACCTGTGATGGACCACCTGTTCACCTAGGACTTGTACATGGCTCCCAGTGGCCACCTTCTCCCAAAAGAACTATGATCACACACTTAGTCCCCCTCCAGACTTTTCCTCCCAGCTTAGCCCAGGGAATCTCAGAGACTGGCTGGCTGAGAGCAACCTACAAACCTCCTGGAACTCCAGACCGGATCATGGAGTTGCCGCAGTCCAGTCAAACTTCATCAAGGTCGCTCAAACAGGATCACCAAGCAGGGCGCTATTTGGAGGGGTTATAGAGGAGGTGGTAAGGCACTGAACAACAACAGGGACTTGAGGGAGGTCTATGTACTAACTTCGATGAACTCCATGTACTAACTTTGATGAGCTCCATGTACTAATTTCGAAAGTGACCAGGACTTCTCACCTAGGACTATGGAACTCTGCGCTTGATAAGAGGAAGCTCGCAGCCCAGTCAAAACAAATTATCCAGACAATTTAGATTTGACACCTCTCATCTGAACTCTTCTTGGACTAAACTCCTGTCTAGGGGTTAGCTATCTGCTGGTGGCATCAGATTGGGGATGCTGGCAAGTGAAATTGTGTTTCGAGGTGTATTACCAGTTGGTGCTTAGGTGTCTGGCCATTAATAAAGTTAACTGGTCAGATACAGACACCCAAGTATTGTGAAATGCTGTTGTTTTTCTGGTGACACCCCATTGGGGATTCAGGTATAAAAAGGAGACAGTCATTCCAATAAAGTGTGTATTATTTTACCCTTACATCAAGCATCAGCTGTTAGAATGTGGGGAATGGGTTGGGACATTAAGTGACTTGTCACATACTTCCCAACTGTTCCAGATTTGACAGAAGTGTCACGAGTTCAATATAATATCCCATTGAGAAAAAGAAAAAGATCAGTAGGGAAACAAAATCATTGTTGCAAATCTATCTAGGGGTATTTCTTGCACTCAGTGTTTCTTGGGTGACTTGTGCCGGACGAGATTTGTCTTTTTTCTCTGGAAGGTGTTTCTGGTGCTCAAATGAGGGAAACACACTATTCCGCTTTTGGGATCCTGTCCCTTTAATTTTTCACTTACTCAAACGAGTATGAGGGGAAGGAGGAGCAGGAAATTTCTCCTCATACAAGGAACTGGCAGAAGAGACCAGCCACTTTTCTTTATTCTTTTTTGTAAAACTAGGACCATATCCTCCTCAGAAGATGAAGAGGATAGCTCTTATGGAGCTTTCTAACTTTGATGGGGCTGCCTCTAAGGGAGGCATCCTCTAAATCTGTGGCAGACACAGATATGGAGTCCTCCATCAATGATGTAATTTTAATAATCTGAGGTAATCAGGATTCCCGAGCTCAGAACGGCTCTCCTGATTACCTGATTGGCTGAAACACTGTTGCTGTGCAGGAGCGCAGTGTGAGCATTTTTTCAGCTGTGGCTGCCACATACCCACTAGCTTTTGCTAGGTTGTTATGCCTCCCGGAGGTCAAATAACGATGTTATGAGGGAGGATATACCAGGACGTAGAAGGAACTAAAGGGAGGGTGTGGCAGTCATATTGATATTATGTACAAATATAAACAATTAACAACCTTCGTAGATGTGGCAAAACTAGCCACTTAAGAAATGTATGTGGGTAAAATGTTTCATTTTTCGTTTATTTTCCCTTTTATTACATGTATATGTATAGGGCATTCGTGTGCTTGCAGCATGCGAATGCCGCCGAGTTCCGCTTGGACTTCCACGAACAGTGATTTTCAAACACTGTTCGTGAAACGAACAAACTGCCGATTTGGAGACCACACAACGGGGATCGTGTGTCTCCAATTAACTACTGCAACAATGTATCTCCAGTTTATTAATGGGTTTCGTGGGTGGCCGCCGTTCGTATACTGAACACGTGGCGGCGGCCATCTTTGTTCATGAAAGCCAAGCAGTGTTTGGTCAATGAGTGCCTGGAACTAAAATCGGCTACTCGACTTACCGAACACCGCTGGACTTCCAGGCCGTTCGTGCAAATAATTATTTCGGTAGATTAAAGCTTTTCTTATATTCTCCAGGTACAATGTCTGTTCACCTAAAGTTGTATTTCGCATGGCGTTCTTTTATTTCTGCAGGGATCTGAGCGGTAATTCACCAGACGGTGCACTCAGATCATTCGACTAATTCCGCTCACTATTTTACAAGTTATGCATTTTAATGTATAATGGTATGTTTTACTGTATGGAGAGAAAATGTGATTATCAGTACATTCTTACACAATTATCTCTCCTGTACAGCATGGCCTGGTGGGAAAAGACCTTGCAAGGTCAGTTTCCCACACAGTCCCCTTGATTAAAACCCCTGTAATACCAGTTTGTAAACCCCTTGCATGGGGAACTGCATAAATACCGTGACCTGTGAATAAAAGCTCAGTTGACCTCCAAGCTATTTGTCGTCTAGTTCTTGGGAGGAAGAGATTGTTATTACGCTACCTGTGTTTTACCTGCTTATCCTGACTACCAGTAGAGGTATCGTGGATTAACCCCTACTACTCCGCTACAGTAGATATTTGTGGTCGTTGGGTATGCTGTAACCAGAGATGTACCTGTGGGATTTAGAACTAGGTATGGCATTGGTCATGCTTTATTCTACAGAGACGTTCAACTTCTCCTGCAAGAGAAGACCAAATATGGGAGATGCCCTGCGGCATACAGCCGTATTAAAACAGATTGCCATCTTACCTTGGGGTGGCTCCAGGCCTATTCTGGCACCATAACCACCACATTGGCCTAATAGTATATTTATAGTTTAATAGGACACTCTATGCACCATAACTACTTTAACTTATTGAAGTATTTATGGTGCAAGTGTACTGTTCTTCTAGTACTGTTCTTCTTAAAGGGACACTCCAGGCACCCAGACCACTTCTGCCCATTGGAGTGGTCTGGGTGCCAACTCCCACTACCCTTAACCCTGCAAGTGTAATTATTGCAGTTGTTTATAAACTGCAATAATTACCTTGCAGGGTTAACTCCACCTCTAGTGGCTGTCTACTAGACAGCCACTAGAGGGCACTTCCTGGATTATAGCACAGAAAACCTGTGTGAGGACCTCCAGCGTCGCTTAATTCCCCATTGGAAAGCATTGAAAAGCATTTTCAATGCTTTCCTATGGGGAGCACTAATGCGCATGCATGGCATTGCAGCGCATGTGCATTAGGTCTCCCCGGCTGGCCGGTGGGATCAGTCTCGCCCACCAGCCGACGTAATGAAGAGGAGGAGAGGCGGCGGAGTAAGAAGCAGCGACATGTCCCACGTCTGGTAAGTCACCAGGGATGGGAGGTGGGAGGGAGAAGGGAAGGATTGTTTTCCTGGCACTGGAGAGTCCCTTTAAGCTTGACTATATTGTCACCTCCTGACTCAGAGAACAAACAATGTGCTGACACAGAGGGACTTACCATTGCTGCAAGTAAAATACCTGGCCCTCTCTATGTGTTAATTGGTGCTGCACATGTAACAATCCCTCTGAGCAGCTCCTGCTAGTCCCTTCCATGCCAGCAGTGACATACCAGTTATTTATATTAATTCCTGACTTTCTGATCGACAGTACCTGCCCTGTAGGGGGAAATACTATCTCCACTTTCAAGTCCTTTTTTATCTGTTTGACAAATCAGTCAAAAGAGTGCATAAGACTGAAATAAGATGAAGTGGTTATAGTGGTTATAGTGCCTAGAGTGTGGATCTGGAATAACCCAGCAATAGAGTAAGCTGATTGATTCTCGCATAGCTAACCCCTAATCTAAGAGATGAAATTTAAAGTGGCCACTTTTATGTACTTTGTTGTAATGACGCCTCCGCACTGTTAAAAATAGAGTGCTGGGAATTAATATGAAGTAATAAGAGGTGCTCTGTGGAACTATAGGGAGAAGTAATGTGGAGAAATAGGAGGGTTATAAAAGCAAGAAATATGAAGCAGTAAAGTGGTGTCATAAGGAATAATATGAAACAGCAGAAAAGGGGACGTTGCACAGGTGATAAGAGGAAATATTAGGATGAGTTGTGTAGAGTAATAGGAAGAGCTCTATGGTGAAGAAATATGGATCAGAAGGATGGTATAATATATATATATATATATATATATATATATATATAACAATATGATAAGCTAAAGGTACGGTTAAATATAGCAACAGTAAGAGTTGGCGCTATAGGAGGAGTTATTTGGATGACCAGTAAAAAATGTGGAGTATAAATTAAAATAATATGCTGTGGTTATATATATGAAGTGATTTAAGGTTTGTAGTAGAAAGTATATGGATATGTGTTGCAATACAGTTACACCAGGCTGTGAGTGATGGTTTATATTAGTTAGGTTTCTTTTCTCATGTGAATGCATCACTCCCCTGCAAATGTTTCACGTAAACATGATTCAGAAACAGGATAGGGTCACAATTGCTGTTTATGTTCTGCTTAAGGATCCAAGATTAACCCCTTAATAACCACAAACATAACCCATTAAGAACTTCAATCTGGTCTGTAAAACCCTTTTGCTAGTATGGAATGTCCTGTTTATTTTGCATTTGCAACTCTGTACAGCCCTGCCTGCATTAAAGGACCTTTGAATGCACCCAGACCACTTAACCTCAATGACACAATCTAGATGCAGTGGTCCTTTAGTTTTAACCTTGCAATGTAAATCATTGCTATTTAGTAGGTATGGCAATGTAGTGATTGCAGGTTTTAACACACATCTTGTTGTGGCTGTCTTCCTGATTGCCTATAAAAGCGCTTCCTCTGAATAACCGAAGCAGACTCAGTTATTCCATCAAATGCTGCTCATAGAGAGCATTTGATTGGCACAGCGTAGCAATTTTATATAAGCAAGCTTTGGATTGGCGAGATCATCAATCTCGATGGTTTTTAACCAGGGAGGCGACACCTAAATTGGTAGGGTAACACTACAGCGTTCCCTCGGCATGTGGCTTTGCAGATCTAGCTCCTATCCACAGTTCAATTCACTATATTTTCATCTATTCCTGCCCGACAACCCGACTTAACAGTCTAAATAGCCTGTCGCCAACTCATCCTGTATCTGACTGTAATGACTTCCTGTTTCCTATCAGTTTTCATTGTCCAGTTGCAGCCCTCTTCCCTTTGTCTACATACTTTCCAAGCAGTGGTGTACATACCGTGGTCGCAGGGCCCGTTACTCCAGGGAGCCCGGCCGCCCTGTGGACCCCTGCGACCGGGTGCCCGCCTGCATGTGCTGCGGCCCTGGCCTGCGTGGTGCAACAATCCCTGTATTGAGCAATAATACAGTAATGTGTCTTTAAACTATAATAAATGTGTTTTGTAAATAAGTTACATTGTCCTTGTTCTAAATTACATTTTAGTTGCATACATTGTTATTAGTAAGTCTCCTAAAATGTCTCAAAACAGCCCCGCCCATGTTTGAAAGAATACCTGGGGCTTGAGTCCACAACAAAATTTGTTACATTCTTCTCTACTTTAAAGTGGATCTGTTACTTCCGGGGTCTTTGTATAATTTGCCCCCAAAAAACCCAAACATGACATATCTGCAGAGGTGACATTTCTACCCTAGATAAAGGCTACATAGCTGAAACGTTGGGTGTTCAGCTCTGTCCACTTGTCAGGTAATGTACTGTACAGCCATTATATATATATTTTTTTCTTGTTTGTATATGTGTGGGTAATTAGCTATTTGATCATTTTTACTACATATATTTGTAAGATACTTGTCATGTTGATTGGAATATGCTAATGTTATAGGTGTATATATATATAAATGTATTTGTAAATTTCTTTTATTCAAAGAATTTTCACTTTATGCATAAACATTGTCGCGGACACGCTGGTCCAATAAAGGCTTTTTTCAATTCACGTCTCAGACATGAGATAGTTATAGTGAACAACCATGGTGACATGCAAGTCATCAAACAGTCTAAAGAAACATACTAGTTGGGCTCGTAGGTCCTAAGAACCTTTGTGTGGATGGGGCTTTCCCTCAAGCGTACGGTTGTTGTGGCTATGCTAGGCCACCTAGTGTGGCAGAGGTGGTTTGTGTCTTGTACCAAGACAGGTAGTGTGTAATGACCAACTGTACGGGGGAGAAACAGGATTTTGTGCGTGCCTTGCGAGTTCAGTTCTAGGATCTTTGGTGACGGTGGGGTATACCCCTGTTAATCTGGCTGGGGCGGGGGTGGTTTGTACTGTCTTAATCCTGTCTGCTCATTAACTCCCGCGTTTGACGTGGGTGCAAAATTAAGCTTGTTTCTCCTTGTCTTATCCTTAACCGTGAACCCCTGTCTCTTTTCCTGTTTTTCCCTTCTTATTCTCTTTTCTCCTTCCTTTTTGTCTCCCTTACACCTTTCCCTTTCTTTTCCCTCCTTTCTTTTTCTCTCTTTTTACTCTTGTCTTCCCCCTTCCTGTTCTTTTTCTTCCCCCTTTGCTACCCTTATCTTTTCCCTCTCTTCCTTTTTTTGCTTAGAGGGTGCCTATCCGTCTGGAGCCTCTACGTCTTATGAACTTCTCTACTGTGTCGCCTTCACGCCCGCTGGTTCCCCAAGGTGGGGGACGGGTGAGGGTGGGGATGGGTGAGGGGGGGGGATAGGAGGGGAGAAGAGGGGGAGGGGGTGTTTTATTTATTATGATGTTGTTTCTGGTATTTTTCCTGTTTGTTAGTGTAGTTGCTCTCTCAGTCAAGGTAGTCTTTTGTCCCGTCAGGTGTCTTCAGTCATGTCAACAGAACCTGGAAGTCAGCGTTAGTCGAGGTCAGTATCCAGTGTGTCCAGACCGTCATGTACGTCTGGGTCCTCCCCTCTGCCAGCAGGGAGAGCTCTTCCAGTGCTCTCAGCTCCTCCATTCTTTGGTACCACGTCCCTAACGGGGGCGCACATAAGTATCCGTATGGTTGTAGCGGAGAGGCAGTATGATCCACGATATCTCCGCTGGGTAACAGGAACAACAAAGGATAATCCAGGGAATCAGCATATAATAATCCAAACAGCACTGCAGTAACCCTTCCTTCCCAAGAACTAGACGACACATAGGCTGGGAGTCAACTGAGGTTTTAATCACAGGTCACAGTATTTATGCAATTCCCCATGCAAGGGGTTTCCAAACAGACATTACAGGGGTTGTACAGGAGGGGACTACATGGGGGACTTACTGTACTACATATTTCTCCCATCAGGCACCGCTGCACGAGAGGGATCATCCTCCCAGAATGCACCGTTAAGGGGATTATCCCCTCGTGCAGCAGAACCGGCAATTCACACAAAAATCCACAGTTGGTACAATATACGGTGGATTTACACGAATGGACGTTCGGTAGATAGCTGGGGTCTGGGCGCATCATTCGTGAGATTGCCGCTCAGATCCCAGCTAAAATAACCGAACGCCGCACAGAAAACACCTTTCTTTCAAAACACATGAAAAGAACCGATTGTCTTTAGTGAACCTGGTCCTGAAACTCCCGAACGTCCTGGAGGCTTAACGGTGTTCGTGCCGTCGAATAACTGTTGGGAATGCTATGCGTTCGACGACACGGACCCGCTGACGAACCAGGGATCCAAGATGGCCGCCCGCCGCATGGTCGGTAGTCGAACGACGGCCACCCAGGAGAGCCTCTAATAACCGATTGCAACAATGTTGCAATCGGTTAACTAGCGCCACACGCCTCTAAGTGTGTGGGCTATTAGGGGGTATCGCATTCGTTTCACGAACGGCCCTCCAAAGTGCCGTTCGCGAAACGAACGGGAATCCCCATACAAACCGCCATTTGCATTCGGCGGAACAGATAGGTACAGGCAATGCAGGGAATACATGAAGCAGGCACATACAGGTACAATGCATCTCTCTCCAGACCTATAGGCAACCCTTAAAGGCATAGTGTCCAGTTATAGTCCGAGTGGCTAGGTTTGCCACAATGCTCCCCCAGAACCAAGCCGGCATACACAGTCTGATCCCAACGGATCGGCTTGGGGATGTCCGGAGGAGTACTCACGAATCACGGCTCCAAGTCTGTTTGTCTAGACAACCCGTCGGCGTTGCCATTCTGCTTCCCAGGGCGGTAGTGGATAGTAAAGTCAAAAGGCTGCAGCGCCAAACTCCAGCGCAGCAGCCTGGCATTGTCTCCGGACACCCTGTTCAGCCACACCAACGGGTTGTGATCCGTGAGTAAAGTGAAGGGTTGCCCGTATAAGTAGGGTTGCAACTTCTTGAGGGCCCACACCACAGCCAGGCACTCCTTTTCAATGGCGGCGTAGCTTACTTCCCTGGGTAAAAGTTTTCGGCTTAGGTAAGCTACGGGGTGCTCGCCGCCATCGGGTCCAACTTGGCTCAGTACTGCTCCCAATCCAAACATAGAAGCGTCTGTGTGGACGAGAAAGCGTTTAGTTGGATCAGGAGCAGAAAGTACAGGAGAATTAACCAGCGCCGTCTTGAGCTGTTGGAACGCCTGCTCACACTCTGGGGCCCAGACTACTAACTTAGGGAGGTTCTTGCGGGTCAGGTCTGTGAGGGGTTTGGCGAGGGCGCTATAGTTGGCCACAAACTTCCGGTAGTACCCGGCGGTCCCTAAAAAGGCGAGCACTTGGGTCTTGGTGCGAGGGGTAGGCCATTGGGCGACTGCCTCTATTTTAGCAGGTTCGGGTTTCTGTTGCCCACTCCCTACCCGGTGTCCCAGATACTGGACTTCCGCCATACCGATATGGCATTTGCTGGGTTTTAGGGTCAGTCCGGCCTCTCGGATTCGGTCTAGAATGGCTCCTATGTGAACCAGATGTTCGTGCCAGGAGTGGCTGAATATGGCGATATCATCTAGATACGCGCAGGCATACTCCTGGAACCCATCTAACAGTCTGTCCACCATTCTCTGGAAGGTAGCTGGAGCGTTTTTCATCCCGAATGGCATGACCTTAAACTGATACAGGCCAAACGGGGTGACAAAAGCCGACTTAGGGATGGCGTCGTCCGCTAAGGGAATCTGCCAGTACCCTTTGCACAAGTCTATAGTGGTTAGGTATTGACCCCTGGCCATTTTGTCGAGGAGTTCGTCTATTCGGGGCATGGGATATGCGTCAGAGGTCGTTTTATCGTTGAGCCGTCGGTAGTCTACGCAGAAACGGGTCGTCCCGTCCCGTTTCGGCACCAGTACTACCGGGGAGGCCCAGGGGCTGTCCGAGTGCTCTATTACTCCTAGCTGAATCATCTCCTCAATTTCCTTGCGCATATTCTCCTTGACTGCTTCTGGAGTGCGGTAGGGGGGTTGGCGCAAGGGGGTCGAATCTAACGTTTCTACCTTATGGGTAGCCAACGGGGTATAGCCGGGTAAATTGGAAAACCTGGCCTTCTTTTCCTGAAGCAACTTTTGTACCTGGGCCCGTTCTTGGGTATTTAATCTTTCTCCTAACTGTACCTCTCCCAGATCTCCGCTCTGGCCCTTTTGGTCTAGGAGATCGGGTAGAGGTAGGTTATCAAAATCTTCCGTGGCAGGGGCACAGATTGCGGTGACTTCCTCCGTCCGTTCGTGGTATGGCTTGAGCATGTTCACATGGAGCATGCGTTTGCCTCCCACGCCGGTAACCGGGCCGATCACATAGGTGGTGTCACAGATCTGTTCCACCACCTTGTATGGGCCCTGCCAGGAAGCCTGCAGCTTATCTTTGTGGACGGGTCGCAGGATTAGGACTTTCTGCCCCACCTGAAAGCTGCGGTCCCTGGCTCCCTTATCATACCATCGGCGCTGTCGTTGTTGCGCTACCTGGAGATTGTCTCGGACGGTCTGGGTTAGCCTCTCCAGGCGTTCCCGGAACTCGAGCACATATGGTAAGATAGGGGTGCCATTAACGGTTTCGTCTCCCTCCCAGTGTTCCCGTATCAAGTCAAGAGGTCCCCTCACTCTCCTCCCGAATAATAATTCGAACGGAGAGAATCCGGTGGATTCTTGTGGCACTTCTCGATACGCGAACAGTAGGTGGGGTAAGAACCGCTCCCAGTCCTTTTGGGTGTCCATGAACGTGCGGATCATTTGTTTCAGGGTTCCGTTAAATCGTTCACAGAGCCCATTGGACTGGGGGTGATATGGGGAGTTGAGGATTTGTTGTATCCCACATATTTTCCAGAGCTGATGGGTCACTTCCGCAGTAAACTGGGTGCCTCTATCGGAGATAATCTCCCGGGGAAATCCTACCCGGGTGAATATCCTCATCAGGGCCTCGGCTACCGTTTCTGCGTGTACGTTCGTTAGGGCCACTGCCTCGGGGTACCGGGTGGCATAGTCCACCACAGTTAGGACATACTTCTTGCCGGAGGGGCTGGGTTTTGCGAGGGGACCTATAATGTCTACTGCCACCCTACTGAATGGTTCTTCAATGATGGGCAGAGACCGTAGTCGGGCTTTGTATCTGTCCCCCCTCTTGCCTACCCTTTGGCAGGTATCGCAGGTCTGACAATACCGCTTAATATCCTGGGAAATACCTGGCCAAAAGAAATTTTGGGTCAGCCTGTGCTTGGTCCGACTGATGCCTAGGTGTCCAGACAGGGGGATATCATGGGCTATGCGTAACAGCTCTAACCTATACTTTCGAGGCACTATTAGCTGTTTAATGGGCAACGGTATTGACCCGGACACTACCTTCTCTGCGTGCCGATATAGTAGCCCCTTGTCCCAGATATATCTTTCCCCCTCTAACCCAGCTTGATTTTTATCCATGCGGTCTTTGTACACCTGTAACGAAGGATCTAGGGCTACTTCGGCCCCGAACTCTAGGGAATTGGCCCAGGGCAGGGTAGGGGGTAGGGGAGGGTCATTGCTTACCTGAGCCTCAGAGTGTTCGAATGGTGCAGTGGTGCGGGCCTGTTGCCGGGTCACAACCGGGTATGCTTCTTGTACGGTGGGCTGGGGAACAAAAGCCGAAGTCAGCTCCCCCAAATCGTTGCCCAAAATCACATCCGCTGGCAAGTCTTGCATCATCCCCACATATACATTCCCGTGCCCCGCTCCCCAATTCAAGTGCACCTTGGCCGTGGGTACTTTGTAAATGGCTCCCCCAGCCACCCGCACAGCCACACAGTCCCCCGTGAGCTTGGGCTTTGGTACCAGATGACTGCGTACTAGAGTTAGGGTGGCTCCCGAGTCACGAAGTCCTTGTACTTTCCTCCCTTCCATGTGTACTTCCTGGCGGTGCCCTTGGCGGTTATCGGAGGCGGCCTGGATAGGGTTCACCTCGTGTAGAGTACCGAGAGGTTCCTCCCGGGTCGTCCCCAACTCCAGATTTTGGTCGGATTCGGCCTGTAGACAGTGGACTGCGGCACGGTTGCTCGGGGCGGCGTTATTCCAGCTGGGTCGAGGCCGGTTCCGTGGGCAGTCTCTCTGGATGTGCCCCTGTTGGTTGCAGGTATGGCACCGGATTGGTGGACGTGCTGAATATCTGGGGGGGTAGGAATTCTGGTTTACCCCTGGTCGCTGGTACGTTGCGGGGCCCCCTGGAGGGCTGGCCGTTGTAGGGGGGATGGTGGCTCGGGTTGGTATGGGTTGATCTCTCCGATTGTCCTGGAAATCGTCTGCCATATTAGCCGCTTCCTGCAGGGTGTGTGGCTTCCTGTCCCGGATCCAGTTTTGTAGGTAGGTCGGGACGCCATTGAAGAATTGTTCCAGTACCATTAGCTGGAACAGACCCTCCAATGTATCAACTTGGGCGGCCTCCAGCCACCCTTTGGCAGCTCGTTGTAGCTGGTGCGCCCACTCCACATGGGTGTCCTTACTGGGTTTTTTAATGTCCCGAAACTTCTTTCGGTATGCCTCTGAGGTGATGGCATACCGGGCTAGGATGGCCCGTTTTACTTTAGCGTAGTCTCTACTATCCTCGTCTGGTACTGCCCGGTACGCTTCGGCGGCTCGCCCAGATAATCTCCCCGCTAGTAGTGGTACTCTGTCTGCATCATTAATCTCGTGCAGCAAACACAGTCTCTCGAAATCCTGTAAATAGTCGTCAACGCCACCCTCTGTCTCCACATAGCTTTTGAAGGCTTGATATGGGATTTTGGTTTTCCCTGGGAAACTATGGACTGGCGTTGCGGCTCTTTCTCTGGCTTGCTGGTTTCCTGGCGGTCCCCTAGCCATAATGTACTCCTGTACATCGGCGAACAGCCGGTTAAACATTTCTGTAGATGGTGGTTCAGGAAATAAAGCCATTCGTGCTCGGAATTCCGCTGTAAATTCGTTGTTTTGTCCCTCCATTTGAGGTGCTGCAGCAGCTGCGGCTCTGTCTCCTTCCATGAGCTCCGTAATTAGGACAGCCTTTGCCTTGTTACTGGCGATTGCTCCTCTTGCTTCCAGCAGCTCCTTTAATGTGCTCCGTTTTAGCAGGGTGTAGTCTGTTCCCATTCACCTGCTGTTCGTGAGGTTTATTCGAATGCGCTGATTCCCGAATGCTTGTTCCTTGATTCGTTTAAAAATCTGCCGAACGTTGCTTTGCTGTGTAAATTCAATCCCGTCGCTTGCCACCAATTGTAGCGGAGAGGCAGTATGATCCACGATATCTCCGCTGGGTAACAGGAACAACAAAGGATAATCCAGGGAATCAGCATATAATAATCCAAACAGCACTGCAGTAACCCTTCCTTCCCAAGAACTAGACGACACATAGGCTGGGAGTCAACTGAGGTTTTAATCACAGGTCACAGTATTTATGCAATTCCCCATGCAAGGGGTTTCCAAACAGACATTACAGGGGTTGTACAGGAGGGGACTACATGGGGGACTTACTGTACTACATATTTCTCCCATCAGGCACCGCTGCACGAGAGGGATCATCCTCCCAGAATGCACCGTTAAGGGGATTATCCCCTCGTGCAGCAGAACCGGCAATTCACACAAAAATCCACAGTTGGTACAATATACGGTGGATTTACACGAATGGACGTTCGGTAGATAGCTGGGGTCTGGGCGCATCATTCGTGAGATTGCCGCTCAGATCCCAGCTACAATAACCGAACGCCGCACAGAAAACACCTTTCTTTCAAAACACATGAAAAGAACCGATTGTCTTTAGTGAACCTGGTCCTGAAACTCCCGAACGTCCTGGAGGCTTAACGGTGTTCGTGCCGTCGAATAACTGTTGGGAATGCTATGCGTTCGACGACACGGACCCGCTGACGAACCAGGGATCCAAGATGGCCGCCCGCCGCATGGTCGGTAGTCGAACGACGGCCACCCAGGAGAGCCTCTAATAACCCATTGCAACAATGTTGCAATCGGTTAACTAGCGCCACACGCCTCTAAGTGTGTGGGCTATTAGGGGGTATCGCATTCGTTTCACGAACGGCCCTCCAAAGTGCCGTTCGCGAAACGAACGGGAATCCCCATACAAACCGCCATTTGCATTCGGCGGAACAGATAGGTACAGGCAATGCAGGGAATACATGAAGCAGGCACATACAGGTACAATGCATCTCTCTCCAGACCTATAGGCAACCCTTAAAGGCATAGTGTCCAGTTATAGTCCGAGTGGCTAGGTTTGCCACAATGGTTAAGGATTTTTTATATGTCGATGCTTTCGTCTTGGTGTGATGGATGAGGAATGTTGCGGGGTTCATGGGTGGTGGGGAGTCTGTGAATCGTTTTATGATCGTGTGAATGGCTGACCAGTATGGTTGGATGATTGGGCATTCCCACCATATGTGGAGGCATGTTCCCTTGTGTGTGTTGCACCTCCAGCATACGTCGTCCTTCGTGGGGTCGTATAGGTGTGTGTGGAGTGGGGTGCGGTACCAAAGGGCCAGTATTTTGTATGCTGTTTCTTGCGTTCCGCTGGATGGTGCGCAGTGTAGTGAGAGGGTGCATATTTTGTCCCATTGGTTGGGTGTGAATGTGGTGCCTAAAACTGTTTCCCATTTCCCCATGAAGCTTGGGGGTGGTAGCCTCCTCAACCGCATGACCATTCCATAGAGCGTTGATAGGCCCCTCGGCAGCGGGTCCGGGTCCATGCATAGTTACATAGTATAGTTACATAGTTACATAGCTGAAAAGAGACTTGCGTCCATCAAGTTCAGCCTACATGCATATCTCTTCAAACGTTGTTAAGGGTCTGAGAGTGTGATTGTTTCGGGTGGTTTCTTGTATAAGCCCTTTCAGTTGTCGGTATCTGAATTGGAGCATAAATGGGTGATCGGAGTTCCCCGTCATGGCCTCTAGTGATTTGAGGCGGCCGTCGTCTATGGCGTGGAAGAGCCTCGGTATGTCTTGTCCCAGCAGCTGGACCAACGTTCTTGGTTCCCTTCCTGGTGGGAAGACCTCATTATGGACCAGGGGCATCATTGGGGATGGTGTGGAGGTGAGCAAGAGTGGTACTGCCAGAGCTTGCCAAACCTGCACGGTTGCTTTGATTAGGGGGTGTGGAACAACTAGCTGTCTGCTTTGTTGGGGGTCTAGCCAGGGAAGGACTTCCATCGGTCTCTCCACCAGTGAAGACTCTACATCCTTCCAGAGTTTCTCCACTCCCCGTTTAGACCACTCCACTATCCTTTGGATGTGTGTGGCTCTATGGTATCTCTTAAAATCTGGCAGAGCTAGGCCTCCCTTGGCTTTCGGTAGTGTGAGCACGTCATGTTGTATCCTAGCCTTCTGTCTCTGCCAGGTGAACCGGAGGGCCATCGATCTAAGGGAGGTAAAAAATGCCTCTGGTATGGTCGCGGGGATAGCCTGAAACAGGTAGAGGACCCTCGGTAGGATGTTCATCTTGAGCACTCCCACTCTTCCAAACCATGAGAGGCGCACCTGGTCCCATTCCTGCAGGTCCTTCTGTATAGTGATCAGGAGTGGTTGGAAGTTCGCTGCGTACAGTTGGGAGAGGTCGTTTGTTAGCACCGCGCCAAGGTATTTCAGGGAGGTTGTCGGACCATTGAAATGGCAGCGCTCGTTTAAGGGCCGTCGCTCTGGAATCCGAGACGGAGACATTGAGGATCGTGGATTTGGAAAAATTGATTTTAAAGTTCGAGAGCTCCCCGTACTTTTCGAATTCCTTCATTATCGTGGGCATGGATGTTTCCGGCTTCGTTACGAAGAACAGTAGGTCGTCCGCATATGCTGCCACTGCGTGTTTCCCCCCTCCTGTCTCCAATCCCGGGATATCCGGGTTGTTTCGGATCGAGTTCAGGAATGGTTCCAGGGCTAGCACAAAGAGCAGGGGGGGAGAGGGCGCAGCCCTGTCTGGTTCCATTCCTGATCACGAAGGGGTCTGTGAAGGCTCCATTTATATAAATGTATTTGGATCTACTATTACTGATGTATTTCAATAAAATTAGATTTTTTTTTATCAATCTTGGGAGTGCAGGTATTTCTTCAATTATATGAATGCCTGATTCCCACAACCATCTCTTGGGATTTGACAAAAGTTGACAACAAAGCTTTGCCTCGGGCCTTTATTTTTTGCTTTATGGTATGGTATTGCATTGGAATTTTTAATGCGATTCCAACACAGTTAGTATGAGTATTTCATAAAAAATTATATATTCATGAAATACTGAAAAGTGACAGAGCTGCTTAAACTCTCCACCGCATGACTCTCAAGTCTCACCCCAATTAGCCCCTACATAAGATATAATTATTACCCAATCCATATCATTATACATCTAACCATCATTCAGAAACACTAAGTGTCACCTTATCTCCTCGCCTGTATCCCCATCTCTAGTTCCTTAGTGTCACTACTACACCTACAACCTCAGTGTTTGCATCTCCTACCCACCCCAAGCTCACATTCACCAACCTTTAGGGTCTCTATGTATGGTTTCCATCCCAAATGTCATTCCTTGACCCTATAGTGAAAACCCACCATTTAGGTGGTTTGCCCCCCCTTAACCCTCACAGAATGGGTTAAAATTCACTTTATTTTAGGCCCTCCACGTTCTGCTGGTGCTGGCCCCGTCCCCTTGGTGACATCATCAGAATAGCCACTTTTTAGCCAATCCAAATCTTTCCCATGGGCGGCAAGGGGGCAGGGCCAAACACCGTTTTGAATCAATGCATCTCTATGAGGAAAATTCAGCGTCGCCATGCAGAGCATGGGGACGCTGAATGGCAGGGCTGCTTACTGTGCAGCACTGAGCCAGTAAGCACCTCCAGTGGCCATCTGAGGAGTGACCACTTGGAGATGTCCCTAGGGGCAATGTACACACTGCCTTTCCTCTGAAAAGACAGTAGTTGCATAAAAATGCCTGATGACATTGATTATACTCACCAGAACAACTACATTAAGCTGTAGCTGTTCTGGTGACTACAATGTCCCTTTAACTGGCAGTTTAAAACACCAGGGAAAGTTTGGAAATCTGCAGTAAGCCTCCAGCCATAACCCAACACAATCAGCCTGCATGCCTTGCAGACAGAATTATAAGGGAGAGTGATCACAAGTAAGTTCCTCCATCCTCCTTGCATGTAGAAGGGCACTTTAAAACAATAGGTAAATTAATCAAAATGAAGTTAATAATGTATTAGTGATTTACTTTAAAAACCTGTACTGATGGATTTGAATTGTACTTGTGCATACAAATATACAGATTTAAAGTTATTTTCATTTATCTTTTCTAACTTCCTTAGCCCTTTCTGCTATGTCATTGGTATAGCTGTGAAGACTTTATATACGCAATCTAAATGCAGCTGTGCAATTAATTCAATGGATGCTCTGTGAGCTTCTGCGTTGCCTCCATATTCTTTGTAAGTACTTGTTGTAAAAAGAGTTTTGCATTTTTGCATTAGTGTAGTACATTCACATCGGTATAAACATATCTACGTTTTAGCACCCGATCGGGACTTTCCTTCTGTCCTGAGGGAAGTCCCGATTGGGGACTGAAATGTCAATATGTTTATACAGATGTGAATTTACTTCTACATGAAGAAATAATGATAGCTTTCTACAAGACCGTAAGTGCAGATACTTTTATGGATATTTGTGTTTAAGGCACCCGGCAAGTGAAAAGTCTGTTTAGTAAAAAAATAAGAAAAACAAAATAAATAATATATGTGTGTTTATATATATATATAATTCAAAAGAAAAAAGAAAGGACTACTGCCATAGAATAGGTAAGGTTAAAAATTAACTTTTAATAGTCTGATTAAAATAAAATAAAGTGTGAATATAAAAAAACTCTCAATACACCAAGAGGGAGTATAAAGAGATGAATAATACACATCAATTAAATGATTACAATGTCCAAATTATTGCAACTTGATCATTTGACGTATAGTCAGCAGTAAGCTAGTGTATAAAATTGTTCTAAATTGATACTTTCAAATTGCCTAAATAGTTGCAAATTACTGCTTACTATTGCTACGGACCAATGTGAAACTATTTGTCCATAAGAGGTAGAAATGATTGATAAAGATCCCAGTCTAAGTTTATAAAAAGATATTGCCAAAAACTGACTGTGCCTTCATGGGCACCTACCTCTACGAAACCCCACTGAATAAGCTAACTAGCCAAAGAATAAATAAATCTGCCGGACATCCCAATGAATATAGTGCACAATTCTTACGTATTCTAAATGGGAGAATCGCTGATCGTTACTAAAGACTAGAGTTGCAATTACTGATGGCTAAATACTAATGATAGTGTCTATATAGATCGTCTCACTATATTATAATAATAAAGATCAACTGCCGCTACTACAATACTGAGTTAGCTTATTAGTCGGAAGGAAAAGCCCTGATAAGCCTACCCCAAACCCCAATACGCTATCCTTGTAAAAATAATTGCTATACTGGACGGTACAAAATAACCCCAGAAAGTGATCTATCGAGTACAAAATAATAAATGGTGGTTTGAGAGAAGGGGAGCAATCTCCCAGAAAAAACCCTGACGCGCGTTTCGCCGGTAAGGCGGCTTTTCAAGGGGAACTGAGTGGTTGTCGGCACGGGTTTTAAATACGGCGCTCAGTGAGCTGATTGGTGATGACGTAATGCATCGTGACTGCCTTAGTACGGCGGTCGAAAAGGAACATAACATTACTCATATCGAAAGGAGAGAGCTGAAAGAAATTCAATTGGCATGATATATCATAGCTCCCTGAATGAAACGATCGAGACGGGAACATGAATGCAGTGTTACTCTCGTGAGAGGAAAAGGAAATTCCATTTAATATTTCGCTACAATAATTATTATTGAATATATCATGTCTAAAAGTTATATACACATTAATACAATTGATTTTCACTGCTACCAATAAAGTGAGATTTATTAAAAGTGTAATGTTATGTCTTTATTACCGATTGTGTCATCAGATGAATCAATATAGATGCTGGATAAACATCTTAAATCCAGCCGTTTACAAAACATTTTAAGCTAGGTTCGAAAGCAATCTTTCCCAAAGATTAGTATTCAAAAAATGTAAGTAATGAAAGTTGATTTTCAATAGTAACCAGTTTTTATTAATATTATTAATGCATGTATGTATTATATAATATATATGTACAAAACTAATATTCCTGCTAGATCAAATGAATGTATTAGAAACCAATAACAAAATTTAAAGGTATATTCACAAATATTCAAAAATGAGTAAAATAGTGAAAAAGGTCAACTAACTAGTAAATAAACTGTATATAAATATTATTACCGCTAGGTCAAAAAGACGGATACAAATTCTCTAAATATCACTTAGTGCCTTATCCTAATTATATAAGGAACACATAACAAATGAAACTTTTTAATAATGACGCTATGATTTTATGAGAGAGTCTTCATAAAATCTAACAGAAAAATGGATAGAGAGAGACATTTTCATTTCTTCATTGATTGTCTGTAAAGTCCAAATTACTTATGTATAAAGGAGGTATAATTAAACTCCTCATTAAGTCCCTGTGGAGTTAAAGTCTTAAAGGAATAGATCCACTTCGATTCTTTTTGAAGTAATAATTTGTTAAAATTTCCTTTCCTTGGGTTGGAAAGTAATTTCTCTATAACTTGAAACCTGAGATTGTCAGCATTCCCCTGGTGGAAATTAGTGATGTGTCTTGCTACCGGTGTGGGGTGAATGGTATTTTTGATAGAATTTATGTGTTGGAGAATCCTCCAACGAAATGGTTGAATGGTCTTTCCTATATATTGTATACCACATTTGCATGTAATTAAATATATTACTCGAGTGGTACTACAATTCACCAAGGCATTGGTTATAATCGTAACATGAGATTGTGTAGATGTCGTAGACTGAGACGGAGTGATGAATCGACATGCCTTACAATGGCCACATCTGTATGTTCCTTTAGTTCTCGTAAGCCAATTAGATTCTGGTACCTCAGGAGTCAAAAAGCTATGAACTAGAATATCTTTTAGGTTCTTGGATCTTCGAGCCGTAATTGCTGGATAGTTAGGCAAAGACTTTTGTAGAGTGGTGTTATGTAGAAGAATAGGCCAATGCTTAGAAAAGGTTTTAGTCATATGGCTCCAGCCACTATCAAAGGTAGCGATACATCTCGAAGTTGGGATGTTTTGTTTGGTACGTGTAGATTTTAGACTCTCCACTCTGTCTATTGCACTAGCTCATTGGTATGCCCTTTTTAGAACTTTATTAGGGTAACCCAAAGCTTTAAATCGTAATTTTAAGGTTTGACATTCCTGATAGTAAATAGAATCTTGTGAACAGTTTCTCCTAGCTCTTAAATATTGGCCATATGGAATTGAGGCCTTCAATTTATAAGGATGATGACTCTCCCAATGGAGGAGACTGTTGGTTGATGTTGATTTTCTAAAAAGTTCTGTCTGAATGGTACCATCCTCTATTAGCACAATTTTGAGATCAAGGAACACCAATTCTCTCTCGTCAATGACGTGACAGTTGTTACCAGAGACAATTGGTCTCGACCTTGTCTCTTGTAGGCCTACAAGAGACCAATTGTCTCTGGTAACAACTGTTTGACAGAAAGAGCCAGTAAATTTGTTGATAAAATTTTACATCCATATGTGATCAATTTACCGTTGTATATACAGGATACCAAATCTACTTTTTGATCTTAGAAGGACTTCAGGTGCCACCATACACCCTACTAGCAAGTCTTGATGTGGTATCCCTGTATAGTAATATTCCGCACAAGGCAGGTCTGGAAGCTTGTCGCTTCTTTTTAGAATCATCATCATATGAAGAAGCACAAATTTCATTTATCATCTCACTTCTAGAATTTATCCTGACTCACAATTATCTTATATTCAATGGTAAATACTACTTACAAACTACCGGAACTGCCATGGGTACTACTTGTGCCCCCACTTATGCTAATTTGTTCTTAGGCTGGTGGGAGGATAAAATTCAGAGAGATCCACAATACAGTCAATACCATGGATATATTTTGAAGTGGTATAGATATATTGATGATATGCTCTTGTTCTGGACTGGTCCAGTACAAGCTTTTGAAGATTTTGTAAAAATGTTAAATAACAATCAAATTAATTTGACACTTACTCACGTCATTGACGAGAGAGAATTGGTGTTCCTTGATCTCAAAATTGTGCTAATAGAGGATGGTACCATTCAGACAGAACTTTTTAGAAAATCAACATCAACCAACAGTCTCCTCCATTGGGAGAGTCAACATCCTTATAAATTGAAGGCCTCAATTCCATATGGCCAATATTTAAGAGCTAGGAGAAACTGTTCACAAGATTCTATTTACTATCAGGAATGTCAAACCTTAAAATTACGATTTAAAGCTTTGGGTTACCCTAATAAAGTTCTAAAAAGGGCATACCAATGAGCTAGTGCAATAGACAGAGTGGAGAGTCTAAAATCTACACGTACCAAACAAAACATCCCAACTTCGAGATGTATCGCTACCTTTGATAGTGGCTGGAGCCATATGACTAAAACCTTTTCTAAGCATTGGCCTATTCTTCTACATAACACCACTCTACAAAAGTCTTTGCCTAACTATCCAGCAATTACGGCTCGAAGATCCAAGAACCTAAAAGATATTCTAGTTCATAGCTTTTTGACTCCTGAGGTACCAGAATCTAATTGGCTTACGAGAACTAAAGGAACATACAGATGTGGCCATTGTAAGGCATGTCGATTCATCACTCCGTCTCAGTCTACGACATCTACACAATCTCATGTTACGATTATAACCAATGCCTTGGTGAATTGTAGTACCACTCGAGTAATATATTTAATTACATGCAAATGTGGTATACAATATATAGGAAAGACCATTCAACCATTTCGTTGGAGGATTCTCCAACACATAAATTCTATCAAAAATACCATTCACCCCACACCGGTAGCAAGACACATCACTAATTTCCACCAGGGGAATGCTGACAATCTCAGGTTTCAAGTTATAGAGAAATTACTTTCCAACCCAAGGAAAGGAAATTTTAACAAATTATTACTTCAAAAAGAATCGAAGTGGATCTATTCCTTTAAGACTTTAACTCCACAGGGACTTAATGAGGAGTTTAATTATACCTCCTTTATACATAAGTAATTTGGACTTTACAGACAATCAATGAAGAAATGAAAATGTCTCTCTCTATCCATTTTTCTGTTAGATTTTATGAAGACTCTCTCATAAAATCATAGCGTCATTATTAAAAAGTTTCATTTGTTATGTGTTCCTTATATAATTAGGATAAGGCACTAAGTGATATTTAGAGAATTTGTATCCGTCTTTTTGACCTAGCGGTAATAATATTTATATACAGTTTATTTACTAGTTAGTTGACTTTTTTCACTATTTTACTCATTTTTGAATATTTGTGAATATACCTTTAAATTTTGTTATTGGTTTCTAATACATTCATTTGATCTAGCAGGAATATTAGTTTTGTACATATATATTATATAATACATACATGCATTAATAATATTAATAAAAACTGGTTACTATTGAAAATCAACTTTCATTACTTACATTTTTTGAATACTAATCTTTGGGAAAGATTGCTTTCGAACCTAGCTTAAAATGTTTTGTAAACGGCTGGATTTAAGATGTTTATCCAGCATCTATATTGATTCATCTGATGACACAATCGGTAATAAAGACATGACATTACACTTTTAATAAATCTCACTTTATTGGTAGCAGTGAAAATCAATTGTATTAATGTGTATATAACTTTTAGACATGATATATTCAATAATAATTATTGTAGCGAAATATTGAATGGAATTTCCTTTTCCTCTCACGAGAGTAACACTGCATTCATGTTCCCGTCTCGATCGTTTCATTCAGGGAGCTATGATATATCATGCCAATTGAATTTCTTTCAGCTCTCTCCTTTCGATATGAGTAATGTTATGTTCCTTTTCGACCGCCGTACTAAGGCAGTCACGATGCATTACGTCATCCCCAATCAGCTCACTGAGCGCCGTATTTAAAACCCGTGCCGACAACCACTCAGTTCCCCTTGAAAAGCCGCCTTACCGGCGAAACGCGCGTCGGGGTTTTTTCTGGGAGATTGCTCCCCTTCTCTCAAACCACCATTTATTATTTTGTACTCGATAGATCACTTTCTGGGGTTATTTTGTACCGTCCAGTATAGCAATTATTTTTACAATGATAGCGTATTGGGGTTTGGGGTAGGCTTATCAGGGCTTTTCCTTCCGACTAATAAGCTAACTCAGTATTGTAGTAGCGGCAGTTGATCTTTATTATTATAATATAGTGAGACGATCTATATAGACACTATCATTAGTATTTAGCCATCAGTAATTGCAACTCTAGTCTTTAGTAACGATCAGCGATTCTCCCATTTAGAATACGTAAGAATTGTGCACTATATTCATTGGGATGTCCGGCAGATTTATTTATTCTTTGGCTAGTTAGCTTATTCAGTGGGGTTTCGTAGAGGTAGGTGCCCATGAAGGCACAGTCAGTTTTTGGCAATATCTTTTTATAAACTTAGACTGGGATCTTTATCAATCATTTCTACCTCTTATGGACAAATATTTTCACATTGGTCCGTAGCAATAGTAAGCAGTAATTTGCAACTATTTAGGCAATTTGAAAGTATCAATTTAGAACAATTTTATACACTAGCTTACTGCTGACTATACGTCAAATGATCAAGTTGCAATAATTTGGACATTGTAATCATTTAATTGATGTGTATTATTCATCTCTTTATACTCCCTCTTGGTGTATTGAGAGTTTTTTTATATTCACACTTTATTTTATTTTAATCAGACTATTAAAAGTTAATTTTTAACCTTACCTATTCTATGGCAGTAGTCCTTTCTTTTTTCTTTTGAATTATATTAGTTAGGGTTAACCCCTTTACTGCCGAAGTTTTCAATTAAGCTTCCACTTTCCTTTTTTTTTTTCAAATTATATATACATATATATTTATTTATTTTTCTTATGTTTTCCTGCAATTGGTAGTGTGATATGATATATATCATTTATTAATTAACATTTCTGGTCTCTACTTTTAATGGAATGAAATACACGCTACCAACTGCAGGAATCATAGGTATCATGAAACTATATACGGAGTGAAAGGGACACTATAGTCACCAAAACAACTTTAGCTTAATGAAGCAGTTTTGGTGTATAGAACATGCCCCTGCAGTTTCACTGCTCAATCCTCTGCCATTTAGGAGTTAAATCACTTTGTTTTTGCATCCTTAGTCACACCTCCCTGCATGTGACTTGCACAGCCTTTCTAAACACTTCCTGAAAAGGAACCTAGGTGTTCTAGGTTACTTTATTGCACAGTTGTTTAATCTAGAATTTCATGCATCATGCTCTGTTCATAGCCTTCTAGACCTTGCAAGAGCCTCCTGTGTGTGATTAAAGTTAAATTTACAGAGCAGTGCATAGAAACTTCTAGAGCAAGTTAACAATAAAAATTAAACCATTTGTCATCCTGCAGTCTGTGTGAGAATTTAGCAGTGAACTGCAGGGGCATGATCTATAGACCAAAACTGGTTCATTAACCTAAAGTATCCCTTTAATCATCGACACCTGAATACCAACTCATATCTCAACCTGCTAGTTTCTTAACATGGGAGTTAATTCCTGTTGCATGTGTTCTGGTCAACTAGAAGCTGACTGGTTAATAATGGTTGCAGAGCTAATTCTTTTGGATGGCAAGATGCAGGCAGGCTGAAGGTGCAGGAGTGCCGGGTTAACTTACTTAAAGGACCACTGGGCAGAATGTTTTTACAGCAGGCAGGGTTAACCATAGATGGACCTGGCACCCAGACCACTTAAGCTGGGTGCCTATAGTGGTCCTTTAAAGGGTGATTCCTTGAAAAGCATTTTTTTTGTTTATAGGAGCAAGAGTAACATTCTGACTCAAAGCAAAACAAACTAGTTTTCCTGGCATTATAGTATTAATAGGTCCCCCCACCCTCAGGGTACCCCTCCCGCTGGGCTTAAGAGGGGTTAAGGGGTTAAAATCTTACCTTTCTCCAGCGCCGGGCTCCCTCGGCGCTGGGGACTCTCCTCCCTCTTCTGCCGAATGCGCATGTGCGACAAGAATGCGCATGCGCCTCTAGCGGCTGTAAATGAGACAGCCACTAGAGGCTGGATTAACCCTAATGTAAACATAGCAGTTTCTCTGAAACTGCTATGTTTGCCGCAGGCAGGGTTAACCATAGATGGACCTGGCACCCAGACCACTTCATTAAGCTGAAGTGGTCTGGGTGCCTATAGTGGTCCTTTAAAGGGTGATTCCTTGAAAAGCATTTTTTTTTGGTTATAGAAGCAAGAGGAACATTCTGACTCAAAGAGATGTGGGAGCAGGGGTCCCATTGGAGCCATGGCTCCAGTCGTCACCTGGACAGGGACGGCATTTTGCCACCCTTGTACACTGCTGCTAAGGGCCTTGCCTGTCTTATTGCATACATATATCAATATTACCGCTATATATGTATGCAAGTCCGGGTTCCTGTTGGTTTACACAATGAAGAGGGGCCGGGAGAAGAGAGGAGGTGATGCTGCAGACTCCCGCACCCCAATACAACATGGTGATCCACCAGACCACCAGGGAATCCAGTGTCCCCCCTCCCTGACCACAGGTAAGTGGCAGGGAGCAGGGAATAAACTTAATTAAACAAAAAAAAAAACCTGCTCTCTCCACACACACACACACACTCAAAACCACAAACAGACACTACATTAAGTTTATACACTGCATCCACTACACAAACAATGCATTGACTACACACCATAGGCGTGCGCAGCCTATTGCATTAGGGTGTGCACCCTAAAGCACAAACACACGCTGCATATATATATATATATATATATATATATATATATATACACACAAACACATACATACACTTCTGTTTGAGGGTGCTGTTAGTGTGAGGGTGCTGGTAGTGTGCTATGTGGGTAAGGGTGATGTTAGTGTGCTGTGTGTGAGGGTGCGGTTTGTGTGTGAGGGTGCTGTTTGTGAGCTGTGTGTGAGGGTGCTGGTAGTGTGCTGTGTGTGAGGGTGTTTGTGTATGTGTGTTAGGGACCTGTTTTTGTGCTGTGTGAGGGTGCTGTGTGTGTGAGGTGCTGTTTGTGTGCTGTGTGTGTGTGAGGGTGCTGTGTGTGTGTAATGTTTGGAGGGATTGTGAAGGTGGGAGTCCTTGCTGCCATGTGCCATCACTGGTGGTCCAGTGGAGAGTGAACTCTAGCCTGTGGAGCTAGAGTTCACTCTCGCGAGATTTATACACACATATATATATATATACATACATACACGTGCACACATACACTGACACACATACACAGACACACACATACACTCACAGACACACACACATACATTTACAGACACACATACACACACACACACATTCACAGACATACATACACACACTTACAGACACACGTACACACACACACTTACAGACACACACATACATTCACAGACACACATACACACACACACACACATACATTCACAGACACACACACATACTCAGACACACACACACAGACACTCACAATTTTTTTTTTTAATTAAAAAATGTCCACCCAGCCTCCCCACCTGGAGAGCGGGCGTGGACCTGTCCCTGGGGTCCAGTGGGTCAGGCACCTGTCTCCATCTCAGACGTGGTGAGGGAGCTGTGTGCTCTCTGCTCCCTCTCGCCGCGCGGGCTGTCTGCTGTAGCTGGGAGCCGGAATATGACGGCGAGAGGGAGCAGGGAGCAGAGAGCACACAGCTCCCTTGCCGCGTCTGAGATGGAGACAAGCCTCCGGGGATGAGGGGTGTCCATCACCTCTTGGCCCCCCCAAGACAGGGGGGACACGGGGGGAGGAGGAGGGCATTTGGGGGCCGCAGAGTGCCTGCACACCCCGTGTGCACGCCTATGCTACACACTGCATTCACTACACACACACACACTACATCCACTACACACACTTCATCCACTACATAAACTACATCCATTACACACTACATCAACAACACACATTGCCTCTATTACACGAGCACACACACACTGCATCCACTACACAAACACACACTCCACATACACTATACACACACACACATACTGAATGCACTTGACACAATGTATCCAGTACACAAATTGCATACAATACACAAACACAGACATTGCATCCACTATACACACAATGCATTCATTACACACTCTGCAACCACTGTTCACACACATAATGCATTCACTACACAAACATTGTATTCACTATACACACTGTATAACATAATGGATGTTGACGTGTTTGGGTGGAGGGGGGGCAAGCATGTTATTCTTCTTATTCCAGGCAGCACAGTGTCTTCGGTCGGCCATGTGTTGGACTAAAAAGCCCCACATCTGGAACTTCATCCCCTAAAGCACCACCCCTAGTGACATCCATAATATAATTTTGTTTAATGTAGCTCTAAGAGCAGTTGTTTTGTACTACATACCATTTACTACATGTTTGCTGTAAAAGTCAGAGATAGAGATTTATAATAGTGTTGCAAACACAAAAAGGGGCAACGTTCTGAAATTGAAACAATGATCATGAAAAACAATACACTAAGGAAGTTATGTTTGATTTACATGGTGACAAGCTCCACTTTTTAAACTCCAGCATCACTTTTTTCTGTCTCTCCTAATGTGGCCAAAGAATAAATAAAAGGGTAATTATAAAGCAGCAGGCTGTGTTGAAATAACACAGAAACTCAACCTTGCAGAAAGTAGTATCATATTGTTTTTGAATCATGTAAGGAACTGATGTAGAACAAGGAAACAAAGTTCTGTATTACTTTCCATAACTGGCTTTGACTATTTACAAACTGATGATAATGACACTATTTATATGTGTTGTATTGTTTCGCTGTAAACCAGAAATTAGTCAGCGTATATTTTAGTTTAATGCTGTTTGTGTTTGATGCCTTGTCCTCTAGCAGTTTTTGGTGTGCATTTATCATTTTCTGCCAACTAAGGCCTAAAATTATTTTTTTTAGATTTGTTTACAGAACCATAATCACTACAGCCCGATCTAGTTGTTGTTGTGCTCGGAGAGACCAGCAGACTTATTGAGTAATTTGTCAAACTGTAGAATGCTTTGACAACTTACCTGGGTCCTGTCTGCATCCGTGCACCCGCATTTTCCTTGTAGGAGAATTTGGCTAGATCCACTCTGCCAATAAGTGCAGTTCTGTATCAGACCTCCTTAGCTCAATAAGGACATTTGTTTCTCCTGCAGGAGATCAGCAATAGCTCAGGTGCCTGGGGGACCCAGGTAAGTTGTGAAACCTTTCTAAAATATTTTAACAGATTACTCTGGGAGAGTGTTAGGGCACCTCTGCACCATAATCACTGCATGGGCTGTAATAGTTATGGAGCTTTTAGTGTCACTTTAATAGACATACTGCCATCAAGGAGATCTTGAACATGAATTTCAGTCCCATCTAGTACTTCAGTTTCTCACATCAACCAACCCCTCTCTCTAGTTCTCTTCCAATCCTGATCTCCTACTGCTATATTAGGGAGAACAGCACTCCCTACTGACATTTCAGTTTCCTTTCACCATGCCTCCTCATTCATCTTTACCTTACTTTTTAACCTGTCAAAGTAACATAATTTCAGACTCTATGGAGAGTCGATTGGCATTTAGAATTTCTGCGAAGGTTTAGATAAAGCGTCATCCAAATAGCCATCAGGTTAGAATAGGGCCTGTGGTAATATTAATTGATGCACACAAACTCTTCTATATTTTTACAATTTTTTCAGACCCTTTGAGCCTTGTAAGAGAGTGCCATTACTTACGTCACTTTGGGCTGTTGCTGACGACACATTCTAATCACCTAAGAAGTAAACCAAGAACAGTAACGAGAAAACATTCACACACATATATGGTGTATGTGTGACTAAACAGGTTGTCTGTTAATGTCTTATTAAGATATCAGTTAGGCCTAGAGTCATACGTAAGGTGTCGTAGTGCTTTCATGTTTAGCTCAACAAAAATACAAGAAGAGCACACACTTTGCATACCTTTATTAAAGCTATTCACACATGGGCATATACTACTGTGGGGCTAATGTAATTTACATGCCTAGAAAATAAATCTATAAAAAAAATGTAAATTACTTTTTTAATCAAATCAAATAAAAACAAATAGCATAGCTAGACTTTATTTAGCTTTTGGGTGGCGCGAAGCTCTGACATTTCTGTTCTAAAGGTGGAACTGTGCAGGCCTAATGTGGTTTATGATCTCTTATTATATGGTGCAATAAAAAGAGATGTAGGCAGGGTCAATAAGAGGAATTATATGGAAAAATAAAATGAGTTATTGGCAAGGGAACATGGGTCAGTAGGATCAACAGTTATGGTGTGCAGTGGGTGAATCTATAATTAGGGAAGTAGTGGCATATAAGGAGGAACTATAGGCATGGCTTATATAGAATATTGGGAAATGTTATAAGAGGTTCTATGGATAATTAGTTTTCTGGAATGATTATATTAAAGGGACACTATGGTCACCAGAACAACTATGTTTAATGTAGTTGTTCTAGTGACTATAATCATTGTCTTCAGGCATTTTAATGCAAACTCTGCTTTTTCAGAAAAAAGGCAGTGTTTACATTGCCCCCTAGAGACACATCTAAGTGGCCACTCTTCAGATGGCCACTGGAGGTGCTTCCTGGGGCAGTGCTGCACAGTAGGCAGCACTGCCGTTCAGCGTCTCCACGCTCTGCATGGGGACCCTGAATTTTCCTCTATGAGCAGGTGCTGTTTGGCTAAAACAGCATTTGGCACTGCCTCCTTTGTGATTTCAGCCAATGCAATGCTTTCCCATAGCATTGGATTGGCTAAAAATGGGCAATTCCGATGATGTCACCAAGGAGACGGATTGGGGGTGGGGACAGAGAGCCAGACAAGCCACCTAAATGGTGGATTAAATATTACAGGTTCAGGAATACATGTTTGCATTAAGGTAGGTTACATGTAAGATGAGTTGTTACAGGGAATGAGGTGTATGGGGGGGATTGTACTGTAGGCAGCGATGTATCTTACACGAGGCAAACAAGGCATTTGCCTTGGGCGGCACTTTGCAGGGGGCGGCAAAAAAAGCCACACCCAAACGCCCAGGCGGATGCCTTGTTTGCCTTGTGTCCTGGGGGGCTCAAGAGCTGGCCGTCTGGGCACTTTTGATCCACCCCCCTCCCCACCCTGAGGCTGGCGGCAGCTTCTATCGCGGTGGCCAGCGAGGGAGCTCTTATCTTTCTGCTCAACTCCCTTCTATGCCTCTTAGTGAAGCCGGGAGCCGGAATATGATATCACTTCATGCCCGCGCAGGGGGAAGTGTGTATGTGTGTCTGTGAGTGTTGGGGAAAGTGTGTGTGTGTCTGTGAGTGTTGGGGGAAATGTGTCTGCGTCTGTGTGTTTCAAATCAGTGAGTGTTTGTGTATGTCATTGTTTGTCAGTATATATCTGAGTGTGCGTCTGTCAGTGTATATGTGAGTGTGTGCGTCTGTCAGTGAGTGTGTTAAATCAGTGAGTTTTTGTGTATGTCATTGTTTGTCAGTGTATATGTGAGTGTGTGCGTCTGTCAGAGTGTGTCAAAAACAGTGTATATGAAAGTGTGTGTCTGTCAATGAGTGTGCGCCTGTCAGTGAGTGTGTGCGCGTCTGTCAGAGTGTGTCAAATCAGTATGTATGTCATTGTTTGTCAGTGTGTGTGTGTGTGTCTGTCTGTCAGTGAAATTGTGTGTTGGTTAAACAGTATGTGTGCCGATGACTATAGTTTAGTGAGTGTAGGTCAGTGAATGCATCAGTAAGAAAGTGTCTGTCAGTCAAAGTGGGTCCTTGACAAGAAGGGGTAGGGGAAATTTAAATATGGGGGGAGGTGCCTAGGGCAACACAAATCCAAAATACACCGCTGACTGTAGGGTAATATCAAATAATGATAGAAGTTAGAGAGAGTATGGTATTCAACAGTAAGTAAGCTATAATTAAGAGTGAGTATTATCTTTCCTTCATATGTATAAGTGTAGCGGATATTTGGAAAACAAATGATTATTCCAAATCAAAATAAGTTTCAGTATGTTTATTTCTGGTTAATTTTATTTGAAACACTGAGACTTCTTCTTCTGTATTATTCGGTGTCATTCAATTCCTCAAAGGAGTCCATTCCCACCTCTTCATAGTCTTTTTCCAGTGCTGCCAAGTCCTCTCGAGCCTCAGAAAACTCCCCTTCCTCCATGCCTTCCCCAACATACCAGTGAACAAAGGCACGCTTGGCATACATCAAATCAAATTTATGATCAAGTCTGGCCCACGCCTCAGCGATGGCAGTTGTATTACTGAGCATGCAGACCGCGCGCTGTACTTTGGCCAGATTCCCTCCTGGAACTACTGTGGGAGGCTGGTAGTTAATGCCAACCTAAGACACAAAAATACAAGAGAATATTTTTCTTCAATAAATTGTTTCTGGAGATATGGAAGAGACTAAACATTCTACAAAGCATGAGAATTACCCCACTAAGAAAATGTATAATAAACGAACAAAGAACATAATATTGATATATATCAAAGGAACTTCAGTTGTTATCCATTTAAGTTCATTTCCTGATTTGTGCCTTCTCCCCTGTACCTGTTAGCCTCTTCTATTTTCTGTTCTATCCCCCACATATACTTGTACATGAGCCTGTTTCAGTTTGTCACTCTCCTTTGTATCAGTCTGGCCACCCCATCCCTGTGTCGGTCCAACTTTGGTTTTCTACCCTACAGTCTGCTCCTACATGCAGCCCAGAGTGTTTCTCTATGTCTTTCCCATTGCACGTTACTGTCTTTCATTCATCCAGCCTTTACTTCCCTTCTACTAGAATCTGTATCCCCTTGGATTTTTCTAAGTTCCCCACCCTAGTGCCTGTATATTCTTTCCCCCTGTCTTCTCTCTTCTAAGTATGCATCTGCCCTTCTTGACCTGAATTAGTCTGGCCAACTACCTAGGCGTCTATATTCCCAGTATGACATGAAGTCCTTTCTGTTTCTATCTTCTCTTATCACAGTGTTGGTCAACATTCCCTTTCTCTGAAGTATGGCTGGTACCTCCCTCCACCCCACACTGTCAAATCTAATACACTTACCTAGCCTAGTGTCTGTATAGCTTTCTTAGCTATGTCTGTATGTTTTCCTCCCAGTGTCTCTCTGCCCTTCGCACTATCACCTTGATATAATATTTTGGATACGCTTTTCAAATGATTATATTTTTGGATAAGCGTGGTATTATTATTTGATACTTTGAAAGATATTTTAATATTTTGATTGCTTGCCTTTCTGTCCCCTTAATCAGTCAGTCTGTAAGCTCTTTGCAATTTCATGACTGAACAGTTATATCGGTCTGTTCTCCTCATTTCTCCTTCTGCCATCATCCCTTTCTGATATATATCCCTCTGTCTGGCCAATATTATGAGCATAATATTATGAGCATACTTTATACACGCAGAAATTATATCGGAATTATACATATTCAGTGTCTACACAAACACATATATAAGGATACTCATGATTTGTAAGCTTAAATAAATATAATCAAGTTAGCCATTAAATATTACTGCATTTCACGTACAGAGGACATTGTGTGTGTCACTACGCACCTTAAACCCTGTAGGGCACCAGTCCACAAACTGAATACTCCTCTTTGTCTTTACATTCGCTATAGCGACGTTGACATCCTTGGGAACAACATCACCCCGATATAACATGCAGCAGGCCATGTACTTCCCATGTCTTGGATCACACTTCACCATTTGGTTAGTTGGCTCAAAGCAGGAGCTGGTAATCTCTGACACAGACAGTTGCTCATGGTATGCCTTTTCTGCTGAGATTATGGGTGCATAGGTTACCAGCGGGAAGTGGATGCGTGGATAAGGGACTAGGTTGGTTTGGAACTCAGTCAGGTCCACATTGAGGGCGCCATCGAAACGTAGTGAAGCTGTGATGGACGAAACAATCTGAGCTATGAGTCTATTAAGATCTATGTAGGTTGGACGTTCTATGTCTAGGTTTCTCTGGCAGATGTCAAAAATAGCTTCATTATCAACCATAAAGGCACAGTCAGAGTGCTCCAGTGTGGTGTGTGTGGTTAGAATGGAGTTGTAAGGCTCCACCACTGCTGTGGAGATCTGTGGTGCTGGGTAGATGGCAAATTCTAGCTTGGACTTCTTGCCATAATCCATGGAGAGTCGTTCCATCAGAAGAGATGTGAACCCCGAGCCTGTGCCCCCTCCAAAACTGTGGAAAATGAGAAATCCTTGGAGTCCTGAGCAGGCATCACTCTAGATATAAAGATGTAATAAGGTAAATTTAAGCAAGTTATGTACTTACTCATATTTGTAAAAGTATCTACTTGTCATTATCTGTAACTTCAACACAATATAACCAATGGGAGGTAAGCAAAGCAGAGTTTCCATCTGACACTAGCTACATACAGCTAGGCAAGTAGTTTTAAAGGGCACACTCTAGGGCACGCTAAGAAAACAGCAAGGCAGTGTAGGGCTCACCTGAGAGGTTTTGCCTTGATGTGGCAGGTGAGCTTACACTTTAATGGCCATTGGAGGACACTAAAAAAACTCCAGTTATTTAAATGTGCATAGGGATTTGGGATAGTGTGCAATTAACAATTTTCTTTGTTTTTTATTGTATGTATTGGGGCTGATTTGTACTATGGTCATTGCTGTAGGAGTAGTGAGAGTTTGAGCGCAGGGCTTAGTTTAGTATGTTAATATTTTCTTTTCTTAACTTCTTAAAGGACCACTATAGTGCCAGGAAAACATACTCGTTTTCCTGGCACTATAGTGCCCTGAGGGTGCCCCCACCCGGCTCTGGAAGGGGGAAAGGGGTAAAAACTTACCTTTTTCCAGCGCTGGGCGGGGAGCTCTCCTCCTCCGATCCTCCTTCTCTCCTCCCAGTCGGCTGAATGCGCACGCGCGGCAAGAGCTGCGCGCATTCAGCCGGTCGCATAGGAAAGCATTTACAATGCTTTCCTATGGACGCTGGCGTGCTCTCACTGTGAAAATCACAGTGAGAAGCACGCAAGCGCCTCTAGTGGCTGTCAATGAGACAGCCACTAGAGGATTAGGGGGAAGGCTTAACTCATTCATAAACATAGCAGTTTCTCTGAAACTGCTATGTTTATGAAAAAATGGGTTAACCCTAGCTGGACCAGGCACCCAGACCACTTCATTAAGCTGAAGTGGTCTGGGTGCCTAGAGTGGTCCTTTAATAAATACCCATATCAGGATGCTTCTAATAGTGTCTTTACAGTGTAACATTAAAGATTAACCATTTCCTACCAATTTTCTGATTCGGTCCAATACTAAGTCAATGCTTTCTTTGCCAATGGTGTAGTGACCACGCGCATAGTTGTTTGCTGCATCCTCTTTGCCTGTGATCAGTTGATCTGGATGAAACAGTTGGCGGTAAGGTCCACAGCGCACCTCATCTGGGAATTTAAAGTGTTCAAGTCAATACAAAAGATATTTTCAATCTCAATTAATAGAAAAGAAAACTCAAACCAAACTGTTAATCACTCACCAGTGGTGAGAGAGCGTCCTTGCTGCAGTAACACTTTGCCTCTAGGAGATCATCACTAAAGATGATCTTCTGGCCAAACCAATGCTTCTCAAAGAGAACTTCTCTATGAACAAGTGCTCACAGTAAGTGAAAAGCACCTACCTGACTGTCTGATTGATGGCCAGAATGGGCAACCTAGTAGCTTAATTAAAAAAAAAGTGCAGCTATCTTTTGAAGTGCTTTGGAGGTTTGCACTATTCTTTTAAATCAAACAAAAATTTAATTAAAAAGCAATAACAAAACCTTCAAAGTTTGTAAAGCTTTTGCATTTGTACAGACACAACAGACAGTTCTTCCCATACTAGGAAGAGGCTCCACCAATGAGGAGCTTTTCCTTCTAGTTCAATGGGTGTTTTGGAGAGGGTTATGGGAAGCCACCTAATGTTCCACTTATCACCTAGGATCAATTTAACGGTTCCATTGCTATCAGCCTAGTTACAGTCGCTGTTTTACAGGTTTGGCAAGTGATGATATTAGCAATTTTAAACTGTCACAAAATAATACTATGCAATACAGAGGCTACGGAAATTTTTTTTTTTTATCTTGACCTATTTGTTAGTATAGTTAATAGGGTTTAGGTGCAATAGAAAAGTGTTGGGCACAGGACTTCGAGTAGTGCTGTACTGCTTCTCTATTTCACCCAGCCCCTAGTTAATGCACTAGCCAGGAGAAGAAGAAACATGCCAATTCACTCATGCTTAGATCACCAGAGAGAGAACACTTACCTATCACAGAGCTTTCCAGATCCACAAACACTGCCCGGGGCACATGCTTGCCATTGTCAGTCTCACTGAAGAAAGTTGTAAATGAGTCATCAGATGAGCCAGGAGCATCTTTGTCCACAAATGATCCATCTGGTTGGATTTTGTGTTCCAGACAAAAGAGCTCCCAGCATGCATTGCCAATCTGAACTCCCGCTTGGCCCACGTGTATTGATATACATTCCCTCTATTTAAAAAAAAAAAGGTGGGGGGGGAGTTAATGTATATAAAGCACAAAAAATTTTTTTTGGTATTGTACTTGTTAGTGTATGGAAAAAAATAACCCTGTATACAAATAGCTTTAACAATAAATATAACTAAAATGTAAACTTATACTAAGAAATAAAGCATGGAAACATACACATTAGGTGATATATACTAATTATATGTTCTTACCCTATTCTTAAACCAATTCACAAGTTAATGTATGTGGCCAGGATTATCTTCAACACTAACAGGACCTCATATAATCTGCTCCACTGTATCTAATAGTATTATTTATATACTGTCAACATGATGGCACATTATAATCAGCGGACTGTTACATGTAAACACGGTTGTAAGATCTGCTAGTGGATTTAAAGAATTTGTAGACATTTCGGGTTGGTGAAAACACTATGCAAACCGTTTCTCTAAACACTGTAAAATAAGGTGCTGCAGGCCCTGTAAAATGGTTGGGCCTTGCTTGGCTGCTTCTTTTAGTCCTATGCAAAAACAGCTCTCTGTGGTAACGCACCCCAAACACATCATATGGCAGATGACACAAATAGGACATCTGAATCCAATGAAATTCTATGTTATATTCAACACATTCCACACATAACATACAGATTTAGTTTTGATCCCCCACATTGTAGGTGTAGAACAGTCTGCTTTCTCCGAAATTAAGGCCCAGCACAGAATGTCCCTCCAGCCGTTGCAGGAAGAAATGAACAGCATAACTTGGATTTGGTTACAGGATAGGGAGCTATAAACAGCTACCAATTAAATGGCAGGCAAGCTGGCACACATATACTGTATACACAGGAGCACTGAAACACAAAAAGTATCTATCTATCTATCTATCTATCTATCTATTTTGGCTATTGTGATCCTAAATTTGAAATTTACTTTGAATTCTCACTTAAGTGAATAACTCTGTCAGTGTGTTTGAATGTAATCTTGTATGTGGCATTTTTAAAGGAAAAAATCCATACTGGAAAATGGAAAGAAAAAAATAAAATAAGATTGCATATCCTTTTGGTATAACCCATTGGAGGGTATGCACTAAACTAGGAATTGTGGAGAACTGGAAAAGGATTTGAAAATGTTAGGCTGTATTATAACTGGGAAATGATGCATGTTGATGCATAACACAGAGACTGTTATACTGAATGTGGTTTATCTGTCAAGACAAATGTGTGTTACAGCACCATGTTTAAAGGAAGTGCTGCTAAATTATGTCATCTGATTACATACTGAAAGGAATACCCCAAGCACCATAACCACTACAGTGCGCAGACGACACCCCAATGTAAACAGTCAGTCCATTTTAGAATGGCTTGACTCATTACTTAAGGTTCATTACTTAAGGTCTGCTGGTGCAGCTCATGTCTCTCAGAAAGCTAGAAATTACCTGATTGAGCTAAGCTTGAAGGTGCAGGGAGCGATCAGCTGACACTCTCAGCCAATGAGCTATCCCTGCACTGCCGGACTTAATTTGGAAAAGCTTCCGGCTTTCCTTTGCAGGAGAGGAGACCCAGCAGATACAGGGGATACATTCAAACCGTCAGCAAATACATTGGCGCTAGGGCATCCTGGCAAGCTGTAGTGATTATATTGCATGGAGTGTTGTATTGTATTTGTTCTGGCGAGTAGAATCATTCCCTTTTTCAGAGAAAATGCAGTGTTTACATTACAGCCTAGACTCAGGGATAGGCAACCTTCGGCACTCCAGATGTTGTGGACTACATCCCCAATAATGCTCTTACACACATAATGCTGGCAAAGCATCATGGGAGGTGTAGTCCAAAACATCTGCAGTGCCGAAGGTTGCCTATGCTTGGCCTAGTGATAACTCCACTGGCCACTCCCCAGATGGCTGCTAAAGCTGCTTCCTTGTGCAGTGCTGCAGAGTAAGGAGCACTTACATTCAATGTCTCCACCCTCTGCATGCAGACACTGAACTTTCCTCATAGAGATGCATTGATTCAATTCATCTCTATGAGGAGATGCTGATTGGCCAGGGCTGTGTTTGGCTTGTGCTGGCTCTGCCCCTGATCTGCCTACTTGACAGTCTCAGCCAATCCTATGGGGAAGCATTGTGATTGGCTCAGACCACCACTTTTGATGATGTCGGCAGACAGAGGCAGTTCAGGGGCAGAGCCAGCAGCTTCAGACTTGAATTCAAGTAAGATTTTACTATATTGAGGGACGCAAAGCGTGCCAGGGAGCTAAAAGGTGGTTTTAACACTATAGGGTCAGGAATACATGTTTGTGTTCCTGACCCTATAGTGTTCCTTAAAGTATTAACAAAGTCATTAATGAGTTTACAGAAAGATTGGTTAGAATAGTTGAAAAGTTCTTTTCAGTAAGAAATCAAAAGGTAATATCTGCTCTATAAAGTGCCTGATTTGCCGATTTTATATTTTAAATATGTATATGCACTTGAATGACTGAATGTCTGCCCTAGATTGTCACTGTAGTTCTAGAACAAGCAAATAACCGCCACATGTCTACCTATTGCTTGAAACCATTCCCTGCTCCCACAAACAATGTTATTCTGGGTTATTCAGTAAAGTGTGAATTGCTGGGAATTCAAAGGATTTTATTCACTAAACTTTGAATTGCAGGCAAAAACTGCTAATCTGGAAAAAACACTCTTCACAATTCTCACTTTAGTGTACGAAAATATATCTCTGCTGAGAACCAAAATATTTTCTATATTCAAGGCAGAAATCATCAATTTATAGGATAGGATTTATAATACATTATTATACATCCCAACGTTTCAAATGGACAAAGAGAGAATCTTTAATTTTAAGTCTTTCAGTGGGGGTGTGGCCAGGGCTGGCCTCTTCTAAGAAATTTTAGGTGACTTATTAAGAACAATAACAATGTATCTCATTTACACGGACTGATTTCTAAACACATTTATCATAGTTTAAAGACACATTATGTGAAGTATTATTGCTGTGGCGCTCTCATTTACACAAACAATATTGAGCGCTGAGAACAGAGGACATTAAGATAGAAGCGATGGATTGGTGTCCAATATAGTGACTGTCCCTCCTAACTAGGGACAGTTGGGAGGTATAAAACAGCATGGTTACAATCACTATTCAGGCATCCCCCATGTAGTTTATTCATTAATCAGTGAGTTATTAACAACTGAATATATACTTAAAAATAAGAGTTTGAGATGTTTTCCTAAATAAACTCAGATGTTAAACCACTGTTTAATAAATAAGTATATCTGTTCTTACCATGAAATAACTGAGAGTAAGACTGAATATGGGAACTTCTTCAGAATAACTTTTTACAATATACATAATCTGATAAATAATTGGGCTTCCTAAAGTGGGCAGTTACTACCATCAGTTGTTTGGTGTTGCTCATATTTGCTATTAAACATTCCCCCTTTAGCTATAGCGTAAAATGGAAGAAGTAGCTTACCATTGTTCTAATCTAGACAAGTTATACTGTGTGTGTCTCTCTCTCTCCTGCAGGTGTCGCTGTGACTGAGTACTGACATGGGATGTGATACTAAGTAGCCACCTGTCTGCATCATAGAAATGTGACAGGACAATCACAGCAGACAGCCAATCACATTTGTGGATACCAAAATCATCCTGAAAAGCCTCCACTCATAAGAAATAGTGGTTGATCCTGCTACTTAGGATCATCAGAAGGTATTAAACATGTTCAGAGCCAGATATGAGAAAGGTAACAAATATGAGCTTTGTCAGCTCTAGAGGGTGATACAGCTTACATGTGTCAGATCTAAAGGGCCATGCAGCTTACATGTGTCAGCTCTAGAGGGCCATGCAGCTTACGTGTATCAGATCTAGATGATGATACAGATTAAATGTGTCAGCTCTAGAGGGTGATACAGCTTACATTTGTTAAATCTAGAGGGTGATACAGCTTACATGTGTCAGCTCTAGGGGGTGATACAGTTTACATGTGTCAGCTCTAGAGGGTGATACAGTTTACATGTGTTAGCTCTAGAGGGTCTGCAGCTTACATGTGTCAGATATAGAGGGTGATAGAGTTAGTATGTCCCAAGCCTACAGGGTAACAGAGCTGGCATCAGATCTGGACAGCACTAGTGCTATGTTGGATCAGTGATAAAGAGAGTGATACTGCCATCAGGGATCTGTGCTTGGACCCATTCTCTTTAATATTTTTATTAGTGATATTGCAGAAGGTCTTGATGGTAAGGTATGTCTTTTTGCTGATGATACTAAGATATGTAACAGGGTTGATGTTCCAGGAGGGATAAGCCAATGGCAAACTAGAAAAATGGTCAGAATTGTGGCAACTGACATTTAATGTGGATAAGTGCAAGATAATGCATCTTAGACATAAAAACCCAAGGGCAGAGAGTACAGAATATTTGATACAGTCCTAACCTCAACATCTATGGAAAGGGATTTAGGGGTGATTATTTCTGATGACTTGAAGGTAGGCAGACAATGTAATAGTGTAATACAAAAAAGACAAATAAATAGTGTATAGGCGCTTCGTGAATATAAAGATAAAAGTGGTGGTAGATATAAGAGTGTTTTCCCAAACACAATAAAAACGTGAATAATAAAGACAAAATTTATATCAAACCACACAATGTGAAATAGTGATAAATATATGCAAAAATTAACCTGAACTTGACAGTATAATCAGGTAATATCTAAAAGCATAAGATAAAATGCAACATAGTGTAATCTGTATACAGAAATATAATGTATATTTATTGAAAATAGAAAATTCTAAATTCCAAAACTCAAGGTACTAGGGGAGTGGATATCCTTTTGTTTGCATGTTTTGGATTCCACTCCCCTAGTACCTTGAGTTTTGGAATTTTTAATTTTCTATTTTCAATAAATATACACTTTTTCTTGAAAACTTCTCCATCCACTTTCTAGGATTTTCGTTTGCCTGTATTGGCACCCTTGGGCCTGCTATACAGAGCCTGGGATGGCTCTGCCAAATGTGAGTGACAGTTTGTTCTGCCCTACTTTAATTTTCTGTATACAGATTACACTATGTTGCATTTTATCTTATGCTTTTAGATATTACCTGATTATACTGTCACGTTCAGGTTGTATTTTTGCATATATTTATCACTATTTCACATTGTGTGGTTTGATATAAATTTTGTCTTTATTAGACAATGTAATAGAGCAGCAGGAAATTCTAGCAAAATGCTTGGTTGTATAGGGAGAGGTATTAGCAGTAGAAAGAGGGAAGTGCTCATGCCATTGTACAGAACACTGGTGAGACCTCACTTGGAGTATTGTACACAGTACTGGAGACCGTATCTTCAGAAGGATATTGATACCTTAGAGAGGGTTCAGAGAAGGGCTACTAAACTGGTTCATGGATTGCAGGATAAAACTTATCAGGAAAGGTTAAAGGATCTTAACATGTATAGCTTGGAGGAAAGACGAGACAGGGGATATGATAGAAACATTTAAATATATAAAGGGAATCAACACAGTAAAGGAGGAGACTATATTTAAAAGAAGAAAAACTACCACAACAAGAGGACATAGTCTTAAATTAGAGGGACAAAGGTTTAAAAATAATATCAGGAAGTATTACTTTACTGAGAGGGTAGTGGATGCATGGAATAGCCTTCCAGCTGAAGTGGTAGAGGTTAACACAGTAAAGGAGTTTAAGCATGCGTGGGATAGGCATAAGGCTATCCTAACTATAAGATAAGGCCAGGGACTAATGAAAGTATTTAAAAAATTGGGCAGACTAGATGGGCCGAATGGTTCTTATCTGCCGTCACATTCTATGTTTCTATGTATAAACACCAGGTGATATAACTAGTTCAAATTGGATCTCTTTATTTTTTTTCTTAATAAACAAATCTTCAAGAATTATAGTAGTTTAGAGTGAATGTCACAAACACCAGAGTAAATAATACGTTTTTAAACCAGGGCCAGCTACAATCAATCAAACAGACACTGATACAGTCTTAAAACACAATTAAAACCAGTTAACCTTGGTCTCCCAAAATACACAAATGGAATCCTATGGGAAACCACAAGCAAAGCTAATTCGGTTCCTGTATTCTGCAAACTACTTATTCACACCCACACCACCAGGTAAGGGAGGGCTAGCAACCTTTGGATATTTTATAAGTTACGATATTGTTGGTCACTAGCCCAAGCACAGAACCTGTACAGTACCAATGAACTTTAGTTAAATTTAGAACAAAATACATTGAATATATCATATACGGAGCCCTCCACTAATATTGCCACCCTAGGTAAATATGAGCAAAGAAGGCTGCAAAAACGGTCTTTATTGTTTAACCTTTTGGTAAAAAAAATACACACAAATACGCGGCTCTCATCCATATCAAACAGTGGAAGATTTTGCAAGCTTTAATGTACCTACAACCTTAATTTTAGTAATGATAGGAGGTGAATATTTAGCTTGAACCCACTTTACTAAACAGTAACAGCAGCACAAATCATAAGTATATATAAACCAATCAAAAACAAGTCTTAATAGAAGTCTTTGTGTCTAAAAGCACATCCTCTTTGCTTGGGGTGAGAGGCCAATACAAAAATCAGTCTAATATGAAACAATAAATCCAACAAACAGGAACAGCAGTAAATAAACTCCAGTCAATCCTAACACAGTGTTAAATCGGGAACTTACATTTCAATGAACATATCAGATAGCAGGATAAAGTATCTCAAAATGAACCAACACACATGAGACAACTGATATCATATAGTAATGCTGCAAATGAAATATTCCATAAAAACATAATAAACTAGCACCAGGGAATAAACTGTGCAAAACATGTAAGGCATAAATAACATGACCGCCGTGGCTATTGAAGACATCAAACACAGACAGGAGATAGACCAAATGTGGCTCTGAGAGCCCCAAGACCCCAGACAAACGCCACAGTGCAAGAAAATAGCAATATCAAAGCGGCGCCGGCAGAAATAATTTGCAGCACTGCACATCAGTGAGAATGGGAACAAATAAGGAAGGCAAAAGCAGTAATCCAAGAGATGGATCCATGAAAAAGAAAAAATACAGAAGTAGAGGGGAATGAAAGGGGAAAGAAGGGTGACCAATAGTGCAATATAATCAAATAAAACAGTAAAACATCAAAGAATGATACTGCAAATAAGTGAGTCCTTAGAAGCTAAGACTCTGACCTGTGCTGATGCAGGAACAGCAAAGAAACAGGAGGTGCTTTTGGATACAAGGGCGTATATTACTTCGTACTTTTTTTTTTATTGATTTATGTATTATTTTTTTTTTAACACTTGAATGTTTGTGTTTTCAAATTAAGGTAAGGGATATAGAAAAAAAGATTGAGATTATGGAAGGAGGGGGATCAGCAGTATTTCGAAAGACATATAGACAAAGCAGTTTCTTGAGTCTACACATTTTTAAATTAAATTACAAATGTACAGAAACGCATGAGACAATAAATGATTATGTTGGTACAATATTGTTATGCAGAAGATCGGTGAAAATAGTTGTACATCTTGGGTAATTGAGGTAGAACAGAGCAACTTAGGTACTCGATCTCTATGTGTCCCACGAAACCCATATGTCAAGAAAGGTTTTTGTGGGGGGAAATATAGGGTTAATATTTCGCTCATAGGAGCATTGTTTGTCAATCTCAGACATTAATTCTGTACGAGTCAGTGCAGTAGATTTCCAGGCTCTTGCAATAAGTCTTTGCACCAATGTGCATTATTGGTTTTTTTTTTTTATTTAGGCATTGTGTTAGGTATATCTAATAGGAGATATGTGCGAGGAGAAAATGATAGTGTGCATTCTGTTGATTGTGTAGACACCTTGTGAATGGTGGTCCAGAAACAAAATAATTCTGGGCACTGCCACCACACATGAAATATAGAGCCCTCGTCAAGCGCACATCTCCAGCATTGTGAGGAGGTATTGGGATATAATTTATGCAGTTGACTGGATACCATGAACCAACGGTAAAGCGTCTTACAATGTTGCTCTAAGTGTGCAGATGATTTCATTAATTTGTTAGGCAAAGTATCAATAGTTCCTCATTGATTTCGGATGTATGTGTAGTTTAGATCTTTTTCCCGCTGTTTTTGCTGGATTCGAGTGTGCATAGTGTGTATGTTGTTATAAGTACCTGTAACACATGGAGATAGGTTTACAAGTTGGAAGTAAAAATTTATTAAAACACATTTGTTCACATACAACATAAGGTGGAGTATCTTTCTTTTGAAGTTTGGATAATTCCTGAGCAAATAAGTTCTAGGAATAAAGCATAAACAGACAAAAATAGTGCAATATAGCCAATAAAAATAGTAAAGTGCAATAGTGAATGAGAAAGACACTCACAAACTAAGAGCCATAGAATTTGGCTCAAATTTCCAGCTTTGTGGGATGTAGAGGAACCCACTCCCTTCTTTATACGGATAGGTGGTACTGATAGGTGTTTTCAAGAAAAAGGATGTCCTCACAGAGGTATGTTGAGATGTAAAGTGCTTTATTATAAAGTGCACAATATAGTTAAAATATAAAGAATAATAAATAAAATGGAAACCTTACAATTGGTAAAGGCAAGTCCTTTGTATAAAGTTCTTTGTAGTGCAAAACGCGTTTCACCTCATATAGAGGCTTCCTCAGTTGCTGCTTTGTCTTGGCCGTGGGTGTGTTTTAAATGGTACTTAATTCACGGTAGTTTTCTCCCCCTTCTATTCTCGGCCGTCGTTCTTTACTTCCGCTTCCGGGTTGATGAATGAAATGCTATAAGGGGCAGTACAATACTGGGGAAGGGAAATGTATGCACATGATTAAAAATAAAGTGCTATATGTTAGTAATATGCTATGAGGGGCATTACAATGCTGGATAAGGGAAATATATGCACATAATACAAATAAAGATAAAAATAAAGTGCTATATGTTAATTCTACATCCTTGTGAAAAATAGCCAAGTGAATATAAAATAGTGGCTGGAAAATAAATAGACAGTCAACCTCTAAAAGCATCCTAATTTTAGATAAAACTCAAAATGAGAAGAACTATAGCATAAACAATAAATGATGGGGAATAGAAATAATCTTGGATAAAGTGCTTCGATTTTTGGGGGAAAAGGTGACTTTTTACTAAAATATTTTTAAGATTCTTGGCTCCTCTATATGTTATTTTTGATTTCAATGGTAAAAGCTTATTTAAGATAGGGTCATCCTTTAGCAAGTGCCAATGTAGTCACAATAGGTGTCCATGTGTCTGCCTGCAGGGGGACTGTCTGTGCTGACAGGCAGTCTCCCTGCATGTGTAAAATAAAAAAATAAAAAATAAAGTTAATGTTAATTAAAAATAAAAAAAATTATATATATTTGTATATATATATATATATATATGATATATCGACATATATTATATATATAATATATGTCGATATATCATATATATAATGTCATACTAAGTGTATTTTTATATTAATATGTACTTATATTAATATAAAAATACACTTATAATTAAATTACACACGTATATATATAATATATACAATAACTATATATATTGTATATATATTATTATAAAATATAAATAATAAGTAATTTAAATTAAATCATTTTTTTAAATAATAATACAAATTAAAAAAAAATTATATATCTATATGAAATTTTATTCTAACTGTATTTTAAAATTAATATATATATATATTTATATCAAAATACACTTAGAATGAATTTGTATATATATCTATGTATATATAAATAAATAAAAATAATATGAAATATACATATGTCCATATACAAAATTACATAAATAATTATATAAATATACACATAGACTTCAAATATATAAATATGCATATATATTTAAATTCTACGTGCGTATTTATGCAATATTTTTACATAATTCAGTAATTTTATTGATTGCAATTTGAGGGACCTGCCTGCCAACCCAGGCCGAAATTCCAGAGAATTTAATTTGTTAGCACTGTATTTTACCCTGTAACGTTCTACGACACCCTAAAACCTGTACATGGGGGGTACTGTTTTACTCGGGAGACTTCGCTGAACACAAATATTAGTGATTCAAAACAGTAAAACATATCACAGCAATGATATTGTCAGTGAAAGTGACTTTTTTGCATTTTTCACACACAAACAGCACTTTTACTGATGATATAATTGTTGTGATACGTTTTCCAGTTTTTAAACACTACTATTTGTGTTCAGCGATGTCTCCCGAGTAAAACAGTACCCCCCATGTACAGGTTTTATAGCATTTTTGAAAGTTACAAGGTCAAATATATGGGTCAAATATTTTACATTGAAAATGGCCAGGTTGGTCACGTTGCCTTTGAGAGCGTATGGTAGCCCAGGAATGAGAATTACCCCCATGATGGCATACAATTTGCAAAAGAAGACAACCCAAGGTATTGCAAATGGGGTATGTCCAGTCTTTTTTAGTAACCACTGAGTCACAAACACTGGCCAAAATTAGCGTTCAATTTAGTTTTTTTTACTTTTTTCACACACAAACAAATATGAATGCTTACTTTGGCCAGTGTTTTCGACTAAGTGGCTACTAAAAAAGACTGGACATACCCCATATTGAATACCCTGGGTTGTCTACTTTAAAAAAAATATGTACATGTTGGGTGTTATTCAGAGATTTATGACAGATAATAGTGTTACAATGTCACTATTGATAAATTTTTAAAATGTATGTTTTGAAACCGCAATATCCTACTTGTACCTATAGCCCTATAACATGCAAAAAAAAAAGCAAAAAAGCACGTAAACACTGGGTATTTTTAAACTCAGGACAAAATTTTGAATCTATTTAGCAGTTTTTTTCATTCGCTTTTGTAGATGAGTAAAAGATTTTTCAAGTAAAAGTTAAAAAACATGTATTTTTTTCAATTTTTCATCATTTTTTTTATCTTTTTTAAATTAAAATACATGAGATTATATAAATAATGGTATGTAAAGAAAGCCCATTTGACCTGAAAAAAACAATATATAATTTGTATGGGAACAGTAAATGAGAGAGCGGAAAATTACAGCCAAACACAAACACCACAAAAGTGTAAAAATATGCCTGGTCGCAAATGTACAACATCGCAAAAACAGTCCAGTCCTTAAGGGGTTAAAAGGATTTTATGGATGTGGCATGTGTCTTCCTTGTAAAACAACAAAAAGCAAAAAGCGACACCTGAAAGGTATAGAAAACATCATTAAAAACCATATATTATCAATGACCATTTAACCTGCCATTCAAAGGGCATCATATACATCTTAAAATGTCCATGCAATTTACTTTACATAGGCAGAACTATCCGACCCTTGAAAGTTAGGATTGCCGAGCATATTAGGAACATTAAAAGCGGCTTAGAAACACAGAGCGTGTCACTACATTTCAAAGAATTCCACAATCAGAATCCAGAGAATCTGTTTTTTTGTGCCCTAAAAGAAGTTAAAAGAAATTGGATAGGGGGTAATTACATTAGAATTTTAGGAAAAGAAGAAATTAGTTTTATTTTCTGTTTTAAAACTCTTATTCCTTATGGTTTAAACTCCGATTTTGAAGTTTGTCATTTTTAACAGTATGTTTTTAAAAGTAATGTTTTTATTTTTTTACTTGATATTCCACCAAATTTTATCCTTCTATAGATTATTTCTATTCCCCATCATCTATTTTTTATGCTATAGTTCTTCTCATTTTGAGTTTTATCTAAAATTAGGATGCTTTTAGAGGTTGACTGTCTATTTATTTTCCAGCCACTATTTTATATTCACTTGGCTATTTTTCACAAGGATGTAGAATAAACATATAGCACTTTATTTTTATCTTTATTTGTATTATGTGCATATATTTCCCTTATCCAGCATTGTTATGCCCCTCATAGCATATTACTAACATATAGCACTTTATTTTTAATCATGTGCATACATTTCCCTTCCCCAGTATTGTACTGCCCCTTATAGCATTTCATTCATCTTTTTTATATAAGATTTACATTTTTGCCAACATTAAATTATATGAATGTTCAAATATGTTCTTCTTCATTGTCCCTAACACACGGAAACATGAACTGTTCCTATGATAAATGTCTGGAAAAATCATATTACCCACTAAGGAACGCAAGGATGCGTTCTAATATACATCACGTGATGTAAGCGTTCCACGGCTGGAATACATAACCCGGAAGCAGGAGTAAAGAACAACGGCCGAGAATAGAAGCGGGAGAAAACAACCCAATTTAAATACCATATAAAAAAAACCCACGGCCAAGACAAAGCAGCAACTGAGGAAGCCTCTATATGAGGTAAAACGCGTTTTGCACTACAAAGGACTTTATACAAAGGACTTGTCTTTACCAATTGTAAGGTTTCCATTTTATTTATTATTCTTTATATTTTAACTATATTGTGCACTTTAAAATAAAGCACTTTACATCTCAGCATACCTCTGTGAGGACATCCATTTGCTTGAAAACATCTATCAGTACCACCTATCCGTATAAAGAAGGGAGTGGGTACCTCTACATCCCACAAAGCTGGAAATTTGAGCTAAATTCTATGGCTCTGCATTTGTGAGTGCCTTTCTCATTCACTATTTTACTTTACTATTTTTATTGGCTATATTGCACTATTTTTGTCTGTTTATGCTTTAATCCTAGAACTTATTGGCTCAGGAATTATCCAAACTTCAAAAGAAAGCTACTTCACCTTATATTGTATGTATATTTATGTTTGCTGTGAGGTTTTAAGGGAAAACTCACATAGGTGTTAGAGTATCTATTATTATTGACATCACTCACTGGGATACTGTGAATTATAATTTTAACACATTTGTTCACACTCCGTTATTGTAGCTGTTGAAGTTTATGCCATAGCCTCCTTTCGATTAGGGTGTTTGAAAAAAGATCACAGTTGGATACACGAGTAATGGGATTACCTAGGTAGGTCGTACTTGGTCATTAAAATGTTATAATCCTGTTAGGTGTTAAGGTCAAATAAGTGGTATAAGTGCGTAATTCCACATTTAGCATTAAAGGTGCAGATGAAATAAGGTAAGGAGGTGAGTGGGGAGCGAAGTAAGGAGGCAAACAGTTCAGATGTAAAAAGACAGCCCAGGGTGTTTGCAGAGTCTGTCTCTGCATTTGTCCCATATATGTAGGAGCAGGGTAACGGTTGGCATGTTTGCCGGGTAGGTGGGCGCAACTGTTTTGGTAATCATAGCTGTTTGGCAAGAGTATGCAGTGATAAAAGATGGCTTTCTAACTTTACCCATTGGGGATGGGTCCTGACAAGAGATGTGGGATGGTTGTGACAAGTATTGTTGCATGAAAATAAGTTTGGACATCTGGAAGGGCCAAGCCTCCACTTATCTTTGGGGATCTCAGCAGTTTGTGGTGCACTCACATTCTCTCTCATGCCCACACAAATGTATTATCTGAATAGAATTAAAATAGGCAGACGGGAGAGTGAACGAGAGTGTGCGAAATAGGTACAGTAATTTGGGTAAGATGACCATTTTAAACGCTATAATTCTTTCTGTCCAAAAGAGAAATAATGTGCTCCATTTCCGCAATATTAGCCGGCATTAGCTCCAGACTTTAACATGGTTAGTAGCATATAAGTCTGTGGGGTTTTTCGTGACAGCAATGCCCACGTTCTTAATCGTATCTGTTCTCCATTCAAACTGGAAGTTACGACATGCGGTGGAAAGAAGGGGCTCAGGTATACCTATGGCTAAAGCTTGTGTCTGTGAGGTGTTAAGTGAGTAATATGAAAAAATGTGATTGATAAGACCCAGCCTTGGAAAAAGGGGAGGGAAGGGAAATAAACATAAAGAACAAATAAACAGTGAAGGAAAAAAGACTCACATGTCATGAACTTAGGTGTGCCTCGTCTGGAGTGGCACGGGCCTTGGGGTAGTGGCAAGGGCCTCCAGCAGAGGGCAGAGGGGCTAATTGGGAATCATATGCAAAACATATGTCATAGTACAGTGATAACAGTAAGTAATTTAATATCAAGGATCAGTAATATCATGGCTACCTTATATGTCATAGGGTAAAATATGTAAATATATTATTTTATTTTCCAGAATAACAAGCATGTTTGGACTTTTATGGGAAAGTCAGGTATTGGGCTAGTTTCCATGATTAGGAATAGGTAACAAGTAGCCACGAGCTCTGATTATGGCATGGATGGTGGAAATAGACTGTGCCATTGGAGAGTTAATCTCACATTCTACAATACATATTACTGCAACTCAACCTATAAAGAGTTGGTAGAGAATAAGATACCTAGCGAAGTTTAGCAAGTATAATATACCCAGCCCATAAGTGCTTATGAGAGTCACTAGGTAATCCATTCCAGAGACAATCGGGGTATCTTTGGTGGTGCAGCATCGGATGTGTTCGGGAGGGGGAGGTCTCCCTCTGCAGATGAAATTGTGTGTAAAGTACCTTGTCTTGGGAGTAGTAATTTCGCAGGGAATCACCAGCGGTAGGTGATGTCTTGAGCTCGTAGAGTCGAGGTAATAAATGCCAGCTACTTCCTGAAACGGAGTGTAGTTGTTGATAGATGTGCAAATATTTTTAGGTTAGAGTAGGGTTCTGGTAAATCCGCATTTCTGCACGCTTTAACTATCCTCTTCTTGACATGAAGAAAAGTGTATTTTCATGATAACATCTCTTGTTACCGACGGAGGAAGGTGTTTGGGCCTCCTGAGCCTAAGTGCTCTATCGATGACTATTTGGTCTGCGTGTACTTCAGGGATCAGCGCTTGGAAGTATGAAGGCCTGAGTCATGCACCGTTTCAGGTATGTTCTGAATGCGCAGATCGTTTCTTCTGGACCGATCCTCTAGGTCCGCCACTTTCAACTTCTGGACTTCTAGTGCCTCTTCCATCTCTTGCAGTTTGTCAGCCAGCCCATTATGTGTGGTGGCAAATTCAGCCAGTTTAGATTCCACATGGGATGTTCTTTGTCCAATCTCCTGGAGGCAAACAGTTCAGATGTAAATGTAAGTAACCCCTCCCCCCCTTTTTTTTAACAAATCATTTTTATAGTGAGGGGGCTTGAATCTATGTAGGAACAGAGACACTATGGTATTCGGAATACCGGTTTATATACCTAACACTATATTGTTCCTTTTAAAGTATTGATTTTTTAATTTTTTTAAATTTTGTTAAAATGGTTCTTTTTGCCCAAATACAATCACTGATTCTACATACATTACACACACACACACACACTCACATTCACACTCATTCACTCACTCACTCACACTCAATGGTCCAAACAATCACAATCAGTGACCAATGCACACACAAATTCACCGACTCACACAGAGTGACACACACACACTGACTCAAGCAGACTTACACTGACTTATTTAGACTGACACACACAAACACACTGGCCCAAGCACACACACAGACTCAAGCAGGCACACACACCCTGACCTAAACAGACACACACAGATCCAAGCACACACACACTAACCCAAGCACACACATACAGACCCAAGCAGACACACACACTAACCCGACAGAAAGGGGTATTTTTTATATACACCCCTATATACTTGTTAACCCTTAATAGGGAACACATGGGATGGGTGGCAGCATTGTAACCTAGCTGTGTGATACAAAAAGTGAATACAAAAAGAAAAGTCCTGCGCTCACTCCCATCACTCCTGGGATGGCAGCAATGACTACAGTACACATCGGCTAATACATATAGTAAAAACCAAAGGAAAAAAGTTACCGCGCTCTCTCCTTAATCCCTATGTATATTTAGACAAATGGAGGTCATTGAGTTACTCCAATGGCCACTGGAGGAAATGCCCGCCTGCCAACGTCAAGGCAGACCCCCCCAGATGGGTCCTACACTGACCTTTCACTTTGCTTCCTTAAACTTCTGGCAAAAATATCTCTATTGAGACAGAAAGGGGTATTTTTATACACACCCCTATATACTTGTTAACCCTTAATAGGGAACACATGGGATAGGCGGCAGCATTGTAACCTAGCAGTGTAGGACCCGTTTAGGGGGGTCTACCTTGACGTTGGCAGGCGGGCATTCCCTCCAGTGGCCATTGGAGTAATTAAATGACATCCATTTGTTTAAATATACATAGGGAGTAAGGAGAGAGCGCAGGTAACTTTTTTTCTTTGGTTTTTACTATATGTATTAGCTGATGTGTACTGTAGTCATTGCTGCCGTCCCAGGAGTGATGGGAGTGAGCGCAGGACTTTTCTTTTTGTATACGCACATGCACTGACTGATGTATACTGACACACACATACACAAGCAGGCACACACACACTGACCTAAGCAGACACACACTTACCCAAGTACACACGCACTGATCCGAACACACACACATATACAGACCCAAGCAGACACACACATACCGACCCAAGCAGACACACGCACTGACCCAAACAGACACACACAGATCCAAACAGGCACACATGGACCCAAGCACAAACACGCACACACACCGATCCAGGCACAAACAGATCCAAGCAGACACACTGACCCAAGCAGACACACACACTGATCCAGATGCAAACAAACACACATACACACACTGACCCAAGCAGACACACACACACACACACAAACTAACCCAAGCAGACACACACTAATCCAGACACACTCTGACTCAAGCACACACAAACATACTGACTGAAACAGGCTAACACACACACACACACACACCATGTAGTCCCCTGATTGCCTTTATTTCAAATGTTTTCACCGTGGGTCCCAGTCCAGGCCTTGCTGCCTTGACTCTTTTAGCTCCACCCACACTATCCTGCCGCCCACTTGACCACAAGGACAAAGCAAGGGGCGGGAACGATTGTACGATGCGCCCTTAAGTTGCTGGCATATGAGAGGTGTGTAGGGGGACTCTCTGATCTTTGCGGGCTGAGGTTTCTATGAAAAGGCAGTGTTTAAATTAAAATCCCTACAGGGAATGACTATATTTACCAGAACTACAATAAGATGTAGTTGTTCTGGTGAGTATAGTGTCCCTTTAACAGTGTAAAGCAAAATTTGAAGCAAAACACAACACGGTTATAAAAAATATATTTATCGTTGTTAAATAAATGTGTGACACAATTATTTGAACCCTTTTAGTCAAAACTTAGTGCTACCTCCCTTTCCCAAAATAACAGCTTTATGTCTTCCTCTATAATGCCTGATGAGGTTGCAGAATACATGGCAAGAGATCTGAAACCATTCCTCCATTGACGCTGGTGGACTCTGCTCTTAATGCTCTTAAGTTCACCCCTAGGTTTTCTATGTGGTTCAAGTCAGGGGAATGGGATAACCATGGCAGGATCTTGAGTTTGGGGGTCAGTAAACCATTTTTGTGTTGATTTTGATGTACAGTGCCTTGCAAAAGTATTCACCCCCTTGACTTTTTACCTATTTTGTTACATTACAGCCTTAAGTTCAATGTTTTATTAATCTGAATTTTATGAGATGGACCAGAACACAATAGTCTAAGTTGGTGAATTGAAATGAGAAGAATATATACATAAAACATTTTTTTAGAAATAGAAAACAGAAAATGTGCATGTGTGTATTATTCACCCCCTTTGTTATGAAGCCCATAAAAAGCCCATAAAAAGCTCTGGTGCAACCAATTACCTTCAGAAGTCACATAATTAGTGAAATGATGTCCACCTGTGTGCAAGCTAAATGTAACATGATCTGGCATTACATATACACACCTTTTTCGAAAGGCCCCAGAGGCTGCAACACCTAAGCAAGAGGCCATGAAGACCAAGGAACTCTCCAAACAAGTAAAGGACAATGTTGTTGAGAAGTACAAGTCAGGGTTAGGTTATAAAAAATATCCAAATATTTGATGATCCCCATCAAATCTATCATAACCAAATGGAAAGAACATGGCACAACAGCAAACCTGTCAAGAGACATCCGCCCACCAAAACTCACAGACCGGGCAAGGAAGGCATTAATCAGAGAGGCAGCACAGAGACCTAAGGTAACCCTGGAGGAGCTGCAGAGTACCACAGCAGAGAGTGGAATATCTGTACATAGGATGACAATAAGCCGTACGCTCCATAGAGTTGGGCTGTATGGCAGAGTGGCCAGAAGAAAGCCATTACTTTCAGCAAAAAACAAAAAGGCATGTTTTGAGCTTGCGAAAAGGCATGTGGGAAACTCCCAAAATGTATGGAGAAAGGTCTGATGAGACAAAAATTAAACTTTTCGGCCAGCAAAGAAAACGCTATGTCTGGCGCAAACCCAACACATCACATCACCCAAAGAACACCATCCCCACAGTGAAACATGGAAATGTGTTGGAATGGCCTAGTCAAAGTTCAGACCTCAATCCAATAGAAAATCTGTGGTCAGACTTAAAGATTGCTGTTCACAAGCACAAACCATCCAACTTGAAGGAGCTGGAGCAGTTTTGCAAGGAGGAATGGGCAAAAATCCCATTGGTAAGATGTGGCAAGCTCATAGAGACGTATCCAAAGTGACTTGGAGCTGTGATTGCCGCAAAAGGTGGCACTACAAAGTATTGACTTTAGGGGGGTGAATAGTTATGTACATTGACTTTTTCTGTTATTTTGTCCTATTTGTTGTTTGCTTCACAATAAAAAAAAAAGATCTTCAAAGTTGGGGGGGTGTTCTGTAAATTAAATTATGCAAACCCTCAAACAATCCATGTTAATTCCAGGTTGTGAGGCAACAAAACACAAAAATGCCAAGAGGGGTGAATACTTTTGCAAGGCACTGTATGTTTGGTCATTGTTCTGCTGGAAGATCCAGCCATGATCCATTTTAAGGTTTCTGGCAGAGGCAGTCATGTGTTCATTTCATATCTGTTAATATTTGATAGCGTCCATGATGCCATGTATCCTAACAAAATGTCCAGGACCTCTAGCAGATAAACAGCCCCAACACATTTAAAAGCCACCACAATATTTACAGCTCAGTGTAGTGGTTATGGTGTCAATAGTGCCGGGACCCCCTCCCAGTGTAAGTAGTCAAACCGTTTAAGAACAGTTTGACAACTTACCTGAGGTCTGCTGGGAAATGGGGCTGTAGTAGGGCATAGGAGCAGTGGTGTGTGTGAGTGGTGCAGTGTGTGAGCAGTATGTGTGTGAAGGGTGTAGTGTGTGTGAGGGCGGCAGTGTATGTCAGGGATGCAGTGTATGTGTGGGACAGTATGTGTGTGTAACAGTTGCAGTGTGTGTGTGTGAGTATTGCAGTGTATGTGTGAGTGTGGGCAATGTGTGTGTATGGGGCGGCAGTGTATAGGGGCAGTGTGTGTGTATGGGGAGCAGTGTGTGTGTATGGGGGTAGTGTATGTGTGTAGAGTGTGTGTGTATGGGGGGCAGTGTGTGTGTATGGGGGAGCAGTATGTGTGTATGGGGAGCAGTATGTGTGTATGGGGGCAGTGTGTGTGTATGGGGGCAGTGTGTGTGTGATGGGGCAGTGTGTGTATGGGGCAGTATGTATGGGGGTGTGTGTGTGTGTATGAGGTAGTGTGTGTGTGTGTGCAGTCGGGGCAGTGTGTATGTGTGTATGGGGGCTGTGTGTGTGTATGGGGGCAGTGTGTGTGTATGGGGGCAGTATGGGGGCAATGTATGAGTATGGGGGTGTTTGTGTATGGGGGGCAGTGTATGTGTGTAGAGTGTGTGTGTGATAAGGGTAGGGGGCTTTTTTTTTATAATATATATATATTTTTTTTATTTAATTAAAATAAATATTTATGTCCCCCCTCCCTTCTTACCTTTACTGGGAGGAGGGGGGACACTTCCTAGTCCCTGGTGGTCCGGTGGGGATTCCCTGGTGGTCCCAGTGGGATTCCCTGGTGATCCCAGTGGGGAGAGTGAACTCTAGCCCGCGCTCCAGGGCTAGAGTTCACTCTCGTGAGATTTGGAGCATTGCCGTGGCAACGCTCCGTGCTCGCGAGAGGAGGACCCGGAGGAGCTGCAGGCTGAGCTCCCGGGTCCTCTCTCACTCCCTGCCAGCACGGTGCCTGCGGACCGGGGAGGGAGATCTGTGATCTCCCCTCTGGTTCGCAGGCACATTGCAGTGCTGGCGCCTGCATGTGCTGGCAGGGGAGAGGGAGACCGTCATTTTTTTAGGGGGGGTTCAATTGCCCCCTTGCCCCCCCCCCCCCTGGATCCGCCACTGGCTTGAGGTACTTTTCCATATGGCTACCTTTCTTTTTGCACTAAACCCACCTCTGGTGGTTATTGCCCAAAATCTCTTTTTTAGTTTCATCTCACTATAGATCCCAATGCCATTTTAAAGGAGCACTATAGGGTCAGGAACACAAGCATGTATTCCTGACCCTAGATGGTTAATACCATCATCTAGCCACCCTGGTCCCCTCATACCTCAATAAATATAGTAAAATCTTACTTGTATTAAAGTCTGCAGCTGCTTACTTTGTCCCTGTTTCCTTTAGCCCTGCCCACTGCCTGCTGACATCAGCAGAAGTGGCAGTCTGATCCAAGCACAATGCTTCCCTATATGATTGGCTGAGACTGACAAAGAGGAAGATCAGGGGCAGAGCCAGCACAATTCAAACACAGCCCTGGCCAATCAGCATCTCCTCATAGAGATGAATTGAATCAATGAATCTCTATGAGGAAAGTTCAGTGTCTGCATGCAGAGGGAGGAGACACTGAATGTGTTGATGCATTTTAGGCAGCCATGACCCAGGAAGGATCTCTAACAGATAAGGCAGTGTTTACAGCACAAAGCCTGAAGGTAATGAGTCTACTCACCAGAACAAATTCAATAAGCTGTAGTTGTTCTGGTGACTATAGTGTCCCTTTAAGGACAAAGGACATTTTAAACTTTTTTTAAATTTACATTTTTTGCTGTTTGTATTCAAATGCAATTTGCATCTCTGTCATTTATTGCACCAACACATATTATACATCGTTTTTTAGAATGCAAACAGGGCTTTAATTTCATGTCACATATACATAGATACATTCACATTAATTATATAAAAATACCAAAAAATTTAAAAGAAAAAAAATATTTTTTTTCACAGTTTTGGTAATAATAGTGTGTGCATAATATGTCCATCTTAGAAAAAGTAATTCAAAATAAATTCATTTATGTGTCTTGATTTATAAAGTACATCATATGTGTAGGATTTCAGCTTATTTTGAAAGCTACAGGTCACAAAGTACAAGGACTAAAATAAAATTTCAATTTGCAACAATTTTAGAATTTGGGATGTTTGTAGCCACCACAGAAAACAAAATTGCCACACAAAAGTATATATTTATATAAAGTAGACATCAAAGGCTATTTACCTAAGGTTAGTTTAACACTTTTTATGTAGCCATTTCATCGCCAATCCCTGCTAAATATTGAAGTAAAATTGTGTTTTTTCTCTATTTTGGCATCTACACATATTTTAGGGTATTATAGCAGTGTGACTGTTCAAATAACCCCGCAAAGGGCTTTCATTTGATAAATCAGACACCCCAGGGTATCTTATATGGTGTATATTGTCCCTTAACTTGTCACCATTTTAGGTCAATGCTTGTGGTGAGGGGGGGGAGGGGGGAATGGCATTTTTACATATATGTTGCAATGTGCCCAATGTATGACCTAGACACTATTTTGGGAAGTTACAGTGCTGTAAAAGAGACGTGACAAGTTCAGGTTTTTAAGTGTGAATTTTCATGGAGGGCTTTGATGCGTCCGTGTCCCACTTTGGAGCACTTGAGCAGGCTACATATTCCAACTACACCATAAAGGCATACCATTTCTTAAAGAAGTCATCCCCGGCGTATTTGAAAAGGTATATTTTGAACCTTAGCGTGGGATAATTTTTCCGCTAGATTGTACATAGTGTAGTGGTAATAAGCATTTTTTCTGCCTTTTTGACACACAAAGTGAGTTTGCACAGTATATTTTGCAAATCATATGTGTACGACTGTATAATACTTCATATTTTACTCAGCTATGTCAGCTGAGTACAGCAATACCCCCGTATGTACCTTTGCCAGGTAAATGTAGACATCGGAGGGGCACATTTGAGACCCAGCCCAGTTTTTTTCAAACTTTACATTTTTACGCTGTGCCCATGTCCCATTTTAGCAGGCTATATAATCCAACTACCTCATAAAGGCATACTATTTCTTAAAGAAGACGTCCCACTGTATTTCAAAAAACATATTTTGAACCTTAGCGTGGGATCATTTTTCCGCTAGCTTGTACCAAGTGTAGGGGTAATAAGCGTTTTTTCTGCCTTTTTGACACACAAAGTGAGTTTGCACAGTATATTTTGCAAACTTTATGTGTGCTACGACTGCTATGTTGCTCAGCTATGTCGTCTGAGTACAGCAATACCCCTGTATTTACCTTTGCCAGGTATATGTGGATGTTGAAGGGGCACATTTGAGACGCAGCCATTCCAATTTTTTTCTAACGTTGACGTTTTACGCTGTGTCTTTGTTCCATTTTGGAGTAGTTTAGATGGTTGGTTATTGAAACTTCCCCACAAACACATACTATTTATTAAAGAATATACCCTGAGGTAATTCAAAAGGCGTATTTTGAACCTTAGCGTGGGATCATTTTTTCTCTAGTTTGTTCTAGGTGTAGTGGTAATGAGCATTTTTAAATGTATTTTTTTTACTTTTTTAAACTTTTTTTACTTTTTAAAACTGTTTTAAACTTTTTATTGCTTATTAATTTTTTAAAACTTTCCTAAACTTTCTTAAAGCTTTCTTTTTTACAGATTTAACATTTTTATAAGCTTTTTTTTTTACCGTTAACCCCTAACTAGCAGTAAGCAGCACTAACAGTAAATTCCCATAACTTCCACACACCCCAGCTAGCAAAATATATCATTTTAAAAATATTTAAATTAATTAAATAAATTGAACCCCTGGGGAGGTTAAAAAAAAATAAGTTAACCCTAAGGGGTTAAAAAAAAATCGGATCATAGTTTAATACTGTGATCTGTATTTTAATCACTGTAGGTAGTGGTCAACTGGCAGGGAAGGGGATATTTTTTATTAGCACGATTGTGGCGATCTGGGGTTAACTTTACCGCATGACGGACCTGGCCCGTCATTCGTCGTTAATGGTTTCCCTGCCATGACGGACCAGGTCCGTCATTTGTCACAAAGGGGTTAATTATTGCACAGATGGCGTAAATGGGCTTTTGCAATGCTTTTGATATTTTCTTAGAGCCACTTCCCATTTTTTGAAGCTCAACAACCTTTTGCACACACCACAGATATATTCTTTAGTCTTAACCATTGTGATAAATGACTAAGGGAATTTGGGCTATGTGTTACCTCATATTTATACCCCTGTGAAACAGGAAGTAATGGTTGAACAATTTCCTGTTCCTCGTCACCTAGGTGTACTAAAAAATGTAAAATATAAATGGGAATATACTTCAAATATATTTTCCCCATATAAAAATATATATGAAGTATAATTGTGCCACACAAATATTTAACAAATATTTTTACGAACTATAACCAAAAAATCAAAAGGTTAAACAATACAGAATTTTATTCCCCACAGCCTTCTTTTTTTGCCAATATTTAAATCTACATGTCGATTACCACAGCAGACAAATAAAGTTACATGAGTTGAGAGTGAGTGGATATGTACAAAATATTCAATATGTGATGTGTGCTACTTAGAAAACAAAAATGACGTCATATACCAAACACACTATTTTGTAAGCAATGGCTATAGCCTTAAAATGCACGTATTTTAGAAATATTTGCCACTGCTAGAGTCCTTCAGCCCAGGTGGGTCTCAAACCTGGGAGACCAGTAGGTTCTCCTATGGGAGGTTTTTTCTGCACTCCCTTTTCAGTCAAATCATTGGCATAGAGCCTTTGCTGAGAATTTAACTGAAAAGTAGGGAAAAATAAATATATTTAAATATGTTTGTCTCCCAAACTATACATTTGCAAGCAAAACTGCTAGCTCAATGTATCGGCAGAATGTTCTGCTCAGAGACGTTACTAGAAAACACAGTGCCCTCAATGTGAAAATTGCCCTGGGGCCCCCCATGCATCTTTCATCCTTCCCACCCCTCCATTTGTATAATAAAGCACATACAGACACATACACGGACACACATGCTAATACATAGAAACACAGAATGGCACTCATTTAAATACACAGAATGACACTTCTACAGATACAAATATTGACACACATACAGATACACAGACACACACTGACACACATGCGGATACATGGACACACATACAGACACTGTAGGGTTACCACCTGGCCGGTATTTTACCTGGAAAACAGCCGGTATTTGATGCACTGTGGCCGTGCCGGTATTGCAAAAATATTGCCGGTATTTTTCTTTGAAGATAATATTCTGCAATATCAGCACCTGCCACCAGGGTGTGCAGTGCTCTCAGGCCATACTAAGAAAACTCTTGGTGCTAGAGCTGTATGGAGAGGGCTGAGATGGGATGTTGCAGCATGTCCCTGCCCTCTCCACTGATAGAGTCTGCATGGGAGGAGCAGGAGTTGCAGGTCAAGGAGATGGAAGCATGGCAGCAGGAGCTGTGTCTTGAGAGCAGGCACTTGTGTGTTTATATGCAGCAGTTTGTGTGTGTGTATTCACTCAGCAATCTGTGTGTGTGTGTATTCAGCAATCTGTGTGCGAGTACTCAGCAATCTGTGTGTATGTGTATTCAGCAGTCTGTGTGTGTCTGTATTCAGCAGTTTGTGTGTGTATACACTCAGCAATCTGTGTGTGTGTGTGTGTATTCAGCAATCTGTGTGCGAGTACTCAGCAATCTGTGTGTATGTGTATTCAGCAGTCTGTGTGTGTCTGTATTCTGCAGTTTGTGTGTGTATACACTCAGCAATCTGTGTGTGTGTATTCAGCAGTCTGTGTGCGAGTACTCAGCAATCTGTGTGTATGTGTATTCAGCAGTCTGTGTGTGTCTGTATTCAGCAGTTTGTGTGTGTATACACTCAGCAATCTGTGTGTATGTGTATTCAGCAGTCTGTGTGTCTGTATTCAGCAGTTTGTGTGTATATACACTCAGCAATCTGTGTGTGTGTGTACTCAGCAATCTCTGTGTGTGTGTGTACTCAGCAGTCTCTGTGTGTGAGGGGTGCTGTGTATGTGTGGGGGTGCTGTGTGTGTGAGGAGTGCTGTGTGTGGGGTGGAGGGTGCTGTGTGTGAGGAGGGTTGCCATGGTAACACACAGCAATGCTCCAGACATCATGCTCGCGGGAGGAGCAATCTGCCTTACAAGTCCCTCCACCCTTCCTCCGGGTCCTCCTGCCCTCTCTCACCGATTGAAGGGCCTTTGGGCCGGTGAGGGAGATCTCCTCACCGGCTCGATAGGGCCCATGGCCAGAAAACAGGGCCGCCTCTCCATGGGCCGGCAGAGGAGATCAAAGGATGCCCAGCGTGCCCATGCGGAAAGATGGTCCTGGTTGGAGGTACTAATAAATATAAGCTTAAAGGACCACTATAGTGCCAGGAAAACATACTCGTTTTCCTGGCACTATAGTGCCCTGAGGGTGACCCACCCTCAGGGTCCCCCTCCCGCCCGGCTCTGGAAAGGGGAAAAGGGGTTAAACTTACCTTTTTCCAGCGCTGGGCGGAGAGCTCTCTGCCTCCTCTCCTCCTCAGATCCGCCCCGTCGGCTGAATGCGCACGCGCGGCAAGAGCTGCGCGCGCATTCAGCTGGTCACATAGGAAAGCATTCTCAATGCTTTCCTATGGACGCTTGCGTGCTCTCACTGTGAAAATCACAGTGAGAAGCACGCAAGCGCCTCTAGTGGCTGTCAATGAGACAGCCACTAGAGGAAATAGGGGAAGGCTTAACCCATTCATAAACATAGCAGTTTCTCTGAAACTGCTAAGTTTATGAAAAAATGGGTTAACCCTAGCTGGACCTGGCATCCAGACCACTTCATTAAGCTGAAGTGGTCTGGGTGCCTAGAGTGGTCCTTTAATTGTATCTATAATTAAAATTTTTATTCCTGGCAGGCAGGGCCCAACTTCACTGCTTTGCCCAGGGGGCCCATAATGTTGTTAAGATGGCACTGTTCTCACACACACAAACATGCTCATTTCCCTCTCCCCCACACAACCCCCCACAGGACCATAAGTAGCCTTTCTGCTCAGGCACTCTACACACTGCTTTCCCATATTCACAAAACCACAACCAGCCTGTACACAAAACTTTCATCACACATGGAGACCTTCGCAAATGCAACAAGTAGAGGCTGCAAACACTCAGAAGGGAGAGACAGTGAAAAATACGAATTTAGATTCAATAAACTGATGAACAAGGAACAGAGAATGACAGAGAAATAGCAGGAAACAGATAACGTGTTGAGATTAGGAAAAGAGAGATTGACAGATGTAGAAACAAAAGAAATGAAAGAGATGAGTCAAAAAGATTCAAAGCAGGTGTAGGATACATAAGAAGGCAGCAAACTAGAATTATTGTTTAGGGCAATATACATTTTTTCACCTTGGCCCTAACTATGCTTCTAATTACATGATACAGCAAGTGGAGTGGACAGTGTTCTGATGTCTTGTTTGTGATATGCTATGATTCATAGTTATTACAATTACCCATACATGTAACTTTGTTATAGCATACAACTGTTTCTTTTCCGCTACATTCCTTTATTTTTACTTCCTCTTCCTTCAGCATTCTGTTTTCAACCACTTGTTTATCTATTATTTTCTTCCCCTCTGTCACGTAGATTTACTAGTGTGTCAGCAAAAGCAGCACAAACTAATAAAAATTACGTATTTGTTCTAAATGAGCAGTGCAATTTAATAGTCTGATTTGTAATTCATAATCTTGCGTAATTTGAAAGCTCCAGTGTCAGTGATTTTCTGGCATAATGCCTTAAAAATGAGAAACTAACATATTTTTCCATGTATAAGACTGTGTTTTTTTGTTTTTTTAAATTCTGTAAAATTGGGGGTAGTCTTATACACAGAATGTTACTGCATGGGTTAAAAAAACAAAAACACTTGAGTGCGGGGCCTGACAGCCAACCAAGCTAGTCGCATGTGGCTGGAGCGCCTTCAAAAATCTAATTATTAAGCCAATACTTACGATACTTACTCAGCGCAATTTGGGCACAAAACTTGGCTACTCGCTGACAGAACACTCAGCTGATTGTTGGGTTTGTTACTGCCAGGTTCCTGAGGGCATAGGCTGTGTTGTACACCTCTGCAACCTGCTGACATACTTGAAGCTGAGGAGGCGGTCCACCATGAATTTGATTGATTGTCTTGGGTCTGGGAGATCTTGCTCAACCGCATGCATCACTCTGGACCACGCCAAGACCTCACAGCTCCGCACTACAGATAGAATCCACAGTGTGAGGCCTTGCATTGTTGCTGCCAAAAGCAGAACGGCGGTCCAGACAACCAGTGTCCGGACATGGCTGAACCTTGGGGAAACGGCTGCAGGAGTGTGAGAGGGCTAGGGGCCAGTGGGGACTTCAATGCTATAGATGTTTAAAATATAAATTTCATAATTTTGGGCTAAAAAATTAGGGGTCATCTTATACACGTGGGCGTCTTATACATGGAAAAATACGGTACATACTTTTATGTTAATGGACCACTATAGTGCCAGGAACACAAACTAGTTTTCCTGGTTCTATAGTGTTAATAGGTCCCCCCCCCACCCTCAGGGTCCCACTCCCGCTAGTCTGAAGGGGTTAAAACCCCTTCAGCCACTTACCTTTCTCCAGCACCGTGCTCCCTTGGCGCTGGGGAACTCTCCTCCCTCTGCCGACGTCGGCGCTGAATGCGCATGCGCGGCAAGAGCCATGCGCGCATTCAAACCACCCATAGGAAAGCATTTCTCACGTCAATGCTTTCCTATGGACGTCAGCGTCTTCTCACGTCAATGCTTTCCTATGGACGTCAGCGTCTTCTCACTGTGATTTTCACAGTGAGAAGCGCGGAAGCGCCTCTAGCGGGTGTCAGGGAGACAGCCACTTGAGGCTGGATTAACCCTCAGGGAAACGTTTTCAACTGTAGGGTTAACACTAGAGGGAAAAATTAATTAATTATATAATTAATAAATTATCCAGGAATAGTAAATGCCTTAAAGATAATAATTGGTGTTATAAAAATGTAAGTAAATTGTTTTAAAAAATAATAAAAACTGGAATAAAAATAACGAAAAACAGTTATTTTCAAATTCAAGTCCAATGGTTAACAGTCTATTTGCTAAAAAGCTGTATCATAGTAGCTATAAATGAAGAAGATAAATAGTCTGTATAAATCTATGTTTGTAAGCTAATTCAGTTCACTCCAGTTATAGATGAACTGGGATCTAGATACTGAATTAGTTATTTAGTATGGTACAATATAACAATATATATGGTCCTTATAATTGTAATATTGTATCTGTATTGGAGAATGTATAACTAACTGACAGGCTATATGTAGTAGCCTTTAGTTATAATACTTTACTCCTAATGATAGGAGATAGAGTGAAAAAATAAAATAAAATAGGATCCAAGTGCTAATATAGAGAATTATTTCAAGTGTTAATATATTAAAAAAATTGATTTATTGTAAGATAAACTTGAAATAAAAATTGAAAAACAAAATTGAAAAACAAAATGTAACACTCACATTAATTTAAAGTTATGCTGAATCTGGAGCCAGAGGATGGTGTAAGCAGCTGAAAAAAATAGACTGTCCGATCTTCAAATGTCCAACACAACACAAGGACATTAAGGGAACAAGAGACCAGATGGAGAGAACACACGCAATCACCATCCCCCAAAAGGAAACCAAGACAAAGAAAAGAACAAGACGGAGAACTATTAAGACAACAATACCACAACCACAATCAAAGGAAATAAATGTATTCAATCTATCTCAGAGAGTGTTAACACAAGATGAAACATCTTTACTTCAAAAAGGATTAAAATTTGCCCCCAGCTCATCGAATTCACAATTCGATATTTTTATTGACCTTCACAAATTCATTCGAAAATTAACCATTAAGAAGTTTTTTCTTGATAAAGAACCCCAAACTCTATCAAATACGAGTACTTATCAACATACCAATCTACATCCACAGTCCACGTTCTATCCAGAACAAGTTAAAACAGACTATATTAAAGTCTTTGAAAAAAATATGGAAAAAGACCTTCGAACACTAAATCTTAAAAATAATACCAAAGATAATTTAACCAAAAAAGAGAGAAAAGCCTTAAAACAATTAATGGAGGATGAAAACATAACGATAAGAGGAGCAGACAAAGGTGGAGGTTTAGTGATATTGAACACTACAGATTATAAAAAAGAAAATCAAAGATTACTTCAAGATACTAGTACATATCAAATTCTAACTAAGAATCCAACTAATGAATTCCAGTCAGAATTACAAATATTATTGGAAGAGGGTAAAGAAAGAAATATTTTAACAAAAAAAGAATATGATTATCTTTATTCCAAATTTCCTAGAATGGCTATATTCTATCATGTACCTAAAATCCATAAAATGCTCACAAATCCACCAGGCCGCCCAATAATTTCTGGCATAGGTTCTTTAACCTCTAATTTATCAGAATATGTTGATCAATTCCTGCAAAAGATAGTGCCTAAACTACGGTCTTACCTAAGAGATACTACTCACATTATCACCTTTTTATCAAGTATAGAATGGGATTCACAATATATTCTAGTAACAGCAGATGTCACATCCCTATACACAGTTATTGAACATTTACAGGGATGTGAAGCCATTCAATATGCACTTGCCACTTTTTCAGATCTTAAGAATGATCAAATTGAGTATATTGTAAAATGTGTAGCCTTTATTCTTAGTCATAATTTTTTTTGGGCCAACAATCACTATTATCTACAAATCGAGGGCACTGCCATGGGTACCAGATTTGCGCCCAGTTATGCAAATTTATTTATGGGAAAATGGGAAGACGAACAAATCTGGTCGAATAACCCATTTGGCGCAAATCTGGTCTCATGGCATCGCTATATAGATGATTGTATTTTTATCTGGAAAGGAAATATGGAATCATTGGAAAATTTTAAGGAATATTTAAATTTTAACCCTTATAATTTAAAATTTACTTTTAACCAATCCACAGAAAAACTTGAGTTTTTAGATCTTGAAATTTATATTCAGAATAACAAATTGGAAACCAAAACTTTTAGAAAAATAGTAGCATGTAACAGTTTTATCCCTCACAATAGTTTTCATAAAAGAACATGGCTAAACAATATTCCGTTTAGCCAGTTTAGAAGGATAAAAAGAAATTGTTCTGAACCCAAAATATGTGTCGAACAAACTAAAATGATGACAGCACAATTCCAAGCAAAAGGTTATTCAAGTAAAATTCTAAATCAAGCTCTAACCAAGACCTCCCTTCTATCTAGAAACCATATTTTGGCAACTAAGACACATAAAGATTCATCTAATTTGGAAGCTCCCACTTTTATAACAAGATATAATAGTCATACCCATCAAATTAGAAATATTCTACAAAAAAATTGGAATATTCTCAAAGGAGACCCCCAATTAGGACGAATATTAAGTAATAAACCTCGAATAATATACTCCAAAGCCCCCAATTTGGGTTTATTATTAGCACCCACAACAAAACAAGAAAAACCAAAGCAAAATAAAACCACTTTTTTTAAAAATCTAGCAGGCTTTTGGAAATGTAAAAAATGTCAAGCATGCATAAATAATTCAAATCAGTCTAAAAATATTATAGAATTTAGTCACCCACAAACAAATGAAATTTTTAAAATAAAATCACACTTAAATTGTAAAACTATTGGAGTAATTTATTTATTAAAATGTCCCTGTGATAAAATGTATGTGGGACGTACTAAAAGGGCTTTTAAAACACGAATGGGAGAACATATTAGAAACATCAAAAATGGACTCCATTCACATAATCTTTCGAAACACTTTGATCTCATACATGCAAGGAATCCTAAGGGACTTATTTTTATGGCAATTCAAAAAATAAATATTCCATGGAGAGGAGGAGATTTAGAAAAAGAATTAGATAAAGCAGAAGCCAAATGGATATTTCAGTTAGACACGCTAGAACCCAATGGTTTAAATGTAGATTTTGAATTAACAGCTGTTTTATAATTAATACATTTTTTTTTTCTTCAAATGATTAATAATTTTTTAAATATAAATTTTTAAAATAAATGAGTTTTAATCAAGTATCAAATACCTTATGAACTGTTTAACTATACTATTATTTTTATGACAATATATTTTAATATGTGAATCTTTTATAATCTTTTAAAAAATATATTATGTTATTTATCTCTTTTTTAATGAGTAGTATATATAGGTCCAATATGTATTATAATCTTTTTTGTTCAAATTCCAAAACATTGTAAAAATCTTTTATTGTATATGATTGTACTATTGAATGAATCCAGTGCTATATTTAACATTAACCATAAGGGGTTAACATAAACCAGAAGTTCTGCTGGCTATTTAAACCCACAAGAAACCTCAATCAGACATCCTCTGATGAAGTGAGCTAAGCCTCACGAAACGCGTAAGGACGATATTCAGAACGACAGAACGACATTTCACTGCTTTTCGGCATCTACCGGCATCTTTCCGGCATCTACCGCAACACTGCTGATTTGCATCTGGAACGCAGACGGAGAATTTGGTGGAACGCACGCGGCTTGAAAACTATACACTTCATATCTGAAGATCGGACAGTCTATCTTTTCTTTCAGCTGCTCACACCATCCTCTGGCTCCATATTCGGTAAAACTTGTGACCAACAGGGAGAATCAGGTGAAATACATGCGGCTGGAAAATCATTCACTTTACATTTGAAGATCGGACAGTCTATTTTTTTCAGCTGCTTACACCATCCTCTGGCTCCAGATTCAGCATAACTTTAAATTAATGTGAGTGTTACATTTTGTTTTTCAATTTTGTTTTTCAATTTTTATTTCAAGTTTATCTTACAATAAATCAATTTTTTTAATATATTAACACTTGAAATAATTCTCTATATTAGCACTTGGATCCTATTTTATTTTATTTTTTCACTCTATCTCCTATCATTAGGAGTAAAGTATTATAACTAAAGGCTACTACATATAGCCTGTCAGTTAGTTATACATTCTCCAATACAGATACAATATTACAATTATAAGGACCATATATATTGTTATATTGTACCATACTAAATAACTAATTCAGTATCTAGATCCCAGTTCATCTATAACTGGAGTGAACTGAATTAGCTTACAAACATAGATTTATACAGACTATTTATCTTCTTCATTTATAGCTACTATGATACAGCTTTTTAGCAAATAGACTGTTAACCATTGGACTTGAATTTGAAAATAACTGTTTTTCGTTATTTTTATTCCAGTTTTTATTATTTTTTAAAACAATTTACTTACATTTTTATAACACCAATTATTATCTTTAAGGCATTTACTATTCCTGGATAATTTATTAATTATATAATTAATTAATTTTTCTTTTATTTGCATTATAAGGGATTTTTAGTGGAGTCTCTTTATTTCCAGTAGAGTGGTTTAGCCTTGCCATTATTCATTCTCTAACTAGAGTTTTACTTTTAAAGTAATCTCACCCATTAACCCTTTAACACTAGAGGGACCTGGCACCCAGACCACTTCATTGAGCTGAAGTGGTCTGGGTGCCTATAGTGGTTCTTTAATGGTTTAAAGCCTGCCTCATCTAAGGGAAACAACCAATATAACGTTGCAGGTTTTCAAACAAAATTATTTATATTGATATTATTTCACTGTCCTTAAGACCTCTGAATATTTTTTGTGAATGTCCTAGTTATGGATAATTGTAGTATCATGGATCCTCAAATTAACACAAAAATAATTTGGCAAATTTAAAGCGTAAAAAAAAAGTGTGTGAACAATATAGTACGTAAAAGTGTTAGAAAAAGATAAACTTGCAATATATTTGTCATCTACTTCCGAATTTTTTTAATTTTTTTTTAAAACTAACACTGCATTTACTCCATAGATCTAATATCAACTTAAATTGATAATAATTTGTGACATTTATTAGTATTTGGCTTTTGGCGCCTACGTTTTGGAACTTTGACTCACTGTTTTTCTTTTTTCAATAAAATATATTTTATCTTATAACTTACTTTTGATAAGTGTTTCAGGGACATATTATGTCAGTTATTTAGCGCATATGTAAAAACTACAGGTAATTCACAGAACACCCGATTTTCCTGTGAAAATAGCTGAATTCTGACCTGAATGACAATTTTCATATCTCCTTAATGCTTATACAGATTATTTTTTGTTGTGTTGTGGTTTTCATTTCATTGTCAATTTTTGTGATTCTGTAGTTTAAAAAAAAAAAAAAAATTATTAGCAGAGTCTGGATTTTTTTTTTAGACTTCCTTGGGCCTGAAGAGAAAACAATTTAAGAAAGAAGATATCTGATATTAAGTATTTATAAGTTTAACAGGTATTGGTTTTATTGGGCCCCCTCACTATTGTTAGGGTGAGAGGGGGTAGGTAGAGTACTTTCATTTGAAGGTCGAAGGAGTGTCATGTCCACCCATATACAGTGAGGGAAAAAGGTATTTGATCCCCTGCTGATTTTGAATGTTTGTCCACTGACAAAGAAAGAAATGATCAGTCTTTAATTTTAATGGTAGGTGTATTTTAACAGTGAGAGACAGAATAACAACAACAAAAAATCCAGAAAAATGCATGTCAAAAAAGTTATAAATTGATTTGCATGTCAATGTGTGAAATAAGTATTTGATCCCCTATCAATCAGCGAGATTTCTGGCTCCCAGGTGTGTTTTATACAGGTAACGAACTGAGATTAGGAGCACTTTCTTAAAGGGATCTCAGCTTGTTACCTGTATAAAAGACACCTGTCCACAGAAGCAATCAATCAGTCAGATTCCAAACTCTCCACCATGGCCAAGACCAAAGTGCTGTCCAAGGATGTCAGGGATAAGATTGTACACCTACCTAAGGCTGGAATGGGCTACAAGACTATCGCCAAGCAGCTTGGTAAGAAGGCGACAACAGTTGGTGCGATTATTCGCAAATGGAAGAAACACAAAACAACTGTCAGTCTCCCTTGGTCTGGTGCTCCATGCAAGATCTCACCCTGTGGAGTTTCAGTGATCGTGAGAACGGTGAGGAATCAGCACAGAACTACACGGAAGGACATTGCAGGGCCAGTGCAAGGATTTTTGCCGCCCTAGGCAAAAGAAAGATTTGCCGCCCCCTGCCCCCTCCAGTGACATCACAATGCCCCACCCATATGATCTGCCATATGAACTAACGCCAGTGCTGCACACAGTATGTGTTTACATTAAAAAGCCTGCAGGGACAAAATATAGACACCAGAACCACTTCATTAAGCTGCAGTGGTTCTGGGGACTATAGTGTCCCTTTAATATGAGGTAAATTAGAGATTAGTGTCACAAATAATATACTAGATTGCCTACTTACAACTAGATGAGGATGGTGATGGGCTCTGGCTGCAGTTTGGCTCCATTGGTCTGGTGTAGAACAGGATCTCTGCAGGCTGTTTGTAACTGTGGTCTCAAAATTCAATGTTCTGAGAGAACGGGAAACAGCAACATTTACTGGGGCCCCTTACACAGCTCAAGGTCTGGGCCCCAGGGCCTGATGGTGAGTATGCCCATAAGTCCACCTATGTTAGTTCACAGGAAGTGGAGTCCATGTTCATTCACAGGAAGTGGAGTGTGTAGGGGATGTGTTATGGAAGAGGATCTAATGTGTGTGCTTATGGAATGTAGTGTATAGGGATACCAGTTTGTGTAGGTGATGCAGTGAGTTTGTGTGTAGTGGAAGCAGTGTGTTTTTGTGTAAGGGATAGAAAGCAGTGTGTGTTTGTGTATAAGGGATGTATTGTGTGTTTCTCGTTGTATGTAAGGGATGCATTGTGTGAATCTGTGTTTGTATGCATAAGGGATGCAAAGTGTGTTTCTGTGTATGTAAGGGATGCAGCGTGTGTGTCTGTAAGGGGTGCGTTGAGTGTGTGTAAGAGAAGCAGTGTGTGTAAGTGATGCATTGTGTGTTTCTGTGTATGTGTGCAAACAATGCATTGTCTTTATGTGTAAGGGTTGCATTGTGTGTGTAATGGATGCATTGTGTGTTTTTCTGTGTGTAAGGAAAGCATGTAGTGTTTCTGTGTGTGTAGGGATGCATTGTGTGTTTCTGAGTATGTATAGGGATGCATTGTGTGTGTGAGTAGTGTGAAAGAGCTCCCTGTCCTGTCCCCTGTCCTATAGAGCTCTCCCTTCCATCCCTTAGAGATCTCCCCTGCCCCTTAGTGGTCTCTCCTCCTCCCCACCTCCCTTAGTGGTCTCCTTTTCTCCCCAACTTTCCATTAGTGGTCTCTGCTCTCCTCTGCCCCCCTTTCCATTAGTGGTCTCCCCCCCCCACCCTTAGTAGTCTATCCTCCACCCCCTCACTCCCTTAGTGGTCTCTGCTCTCCCCCACCCTCCCTTAGCGGTCTCTCCTCACCCTCCTCCCCTAGTAGTCTCTCCACCACCCCCTCCCTCTTTTAGTGGTCTCTCCTTCCCACGTTCTCTCAGCTCCCCTGTTCTCATCTCCCCTTGTTGACCCTTCTCCCTGTAATCTTCTCCCTCCCTCCCTGCAATTTCTCCCTCCCTCCCTGTAAGCTTCTCCACTCCCCCCTAACCTTCTCTTTCCCCTCCTGTAATCTTATCTTCTCCCTCCCTCCTTGTAACCTTCTCTTCTCCTCCCCCTTGTAATCCACTCCCCCCTGTAATCTTCTCTTCCCCCCCCTCCTGTAATCTTCTCTTCTCCTCACCTCCCCTTCCCTATAGCGTGGCCGAGCTCCTCTCCGGTCTGCGGTACATGAGCTTCTGTTTCCTGTCCCCGGCCGGACTGATAGGACGTGCACACTGAGTGTGCACTTCCTGTCAGTCCGGTCGGTTCGCGGACCGGAGAGGAGCTCGGCCATGCTACAGGGAAGGGGAGGTGAGGCAGTGCGGCAGCCGTCTGAGCGCTCTCTATAGAGTGATTAGGCGGCTGCAGTTTTTAAAGGGCCGGCGATGGGGGCGCAGGGCGCCCCCTCCTATATGGCGCCCTAGGCGGCTGCCTAGTTCGCCTTATAGGAAGCGCCTGCCCTGGGATCTTGTTAATGATCTCAAGGCAGCTGGGATCATAGTCACCAAGAAAACAATTGGTAACACACTATGCCATGAAGGATGAAAATCCCGCAGCGCCCGCAAGGTCCCCCTGCTCAAGAAAGCTGCCTATGACCCCAAGAACACCATCCCCACCGTCAAACATGGAGATGGAAACATTATGCTTTGGGGGAGTTTCTCTGCCAAGGGGACACGACAACTGCACTGCATCAAAGGGACGATGGATGGGGCCATGTACCGTCAAATCTTGGGTGTGAACCTGCTTCCCTCAGCCAGGGTATTGGAAATGGGTCGTGGATGGTATTCCAGCATGACAATGACCCAAAACACACAGCCAAGGTAACCAAGGAATGGCTCAAGAAGAAACACATTAAGGTCCTGGAGTGGCCTAGCCAGTCTCCAGACCTTAATCCCATAGAAAATCTGTGGAGGGAGCTGAAGGTTCGAGTTGCCAAATGTTAGCCTTGGAGGGGATCTGCAAAGAGGAGTGAGACAAAATCCCTCCTGAGATGTGTGCAAACCTGGTGGCCATCTACAAAAAACTTCTGACCTCTGTGATTGCCAACAAGGGTTTTGCCACCAAGTACTAAGTTGAAGGGGTCAAATACTTATTTCACTCATTGACATGCAAATCAATTTATAACTTTTTTGACATGCGTTTTTCTAGATTTTTTTTAGCTATTCTGTGTCTCTGTCACGGTAGTTTACCCCTACACGCAAGCTTTAGTCCAACAATCGACAGACAGAGCAGATACGACTTACCGGACCTTAGAATGGCTGGACTCGCCGTATAGCAGAGAATAGACAGAGTCAAGAACAAGCCGAGGTCAAGCACGAAAATAACAACTGAACACAACAAGCACTAAAGGGAACTGAAACAGAAACCACGATAGGGCAGGGAGTTAAGGGAGAGGTAAGTATAAATACCCTAAACTTTACTTTGATTGTCCCCTGTCATATCCACGCCCCCAAATTGTGAGTGTCTGGGGAATGTAGGAAGACAGGGGCCAATGGGAGCACATTTCATTTTTTGGCTCCCACTGCCCCTTTAAGAGCGTGCCCGAGACGCGCGGCAAGCTCTTAGAGCTAGGCGGGACACGCGACCGCATCTCTCGGTCCGTGCCCGCCTTCATTCAAGAGCCGCGTACGGCGGGAAGAGAGGACCTCGGCCGGCCCACGGGCAAGGTAAGTACTGCTACAGTACCCACCCTGAAGACACGCCCACCGGGCGGGGAGGACCAGGTCTGGCAGGAAAACGAGAATGGAAGGAACGCACAAAGCGAGGAGCATGAACAGCGTCAGCGGAAAGCCAACTGCGTTCCTCAGGCCCATAACCCTTCCAATGCACCAGGTACTGCAGTCAACCCCTGAGAAAACGAGAGTCAAGTACAGCAGCTACTTCGAATTCCTCATGAAACAGGAGGAGGAGGAGGAACATGCTGGGTATAGCGGTTACACAGGAGGGGCTTCAACAAGGAGGTGTGAAAGACGTTAGGAATACGCAGGTTCTTAGGAAGATCCAAGGCATATGAAACAGGATTAACTCTATGCAAAATACGGAAAGGACCTATAAAGCCAACTTCATAGAAGGCACATGAAGGCGGATATTGCAAGTGCAAACCCTGTCCCCCATGACATAGGACGGAGCCGCCCTGTGATGTTTGTCATCTTGAATCTTTTGGCGAGCAGCGGAGTCCACCAAAGAACGCTGAACCTGCTCCCAAGTAGGTAAACCAGCCAAATGTTCATCCAGAGCTGGCATGCCCTGTAAGGAGAATGCAGCTGGAAGAACAACAGGATGCCGGCCATAAACAACGTAGAAAGGGCTTTTACCGGAAGATTCATGAGCAGCGTTATGATGATATAATTGAAATGAGATAAGAACAGTGACCACCTGGCCTGCCTAGAAGATAATCTTTTGGCTTCACTAAGGTAGGAAAGGTTTTTGTGATCCATAAAAATTAGGATGGGGTCCTTAGTACCTTCTAAAAGATGTCTCCACTCCTTGAGTGCTAAAACAATAGCAAGGAGTTCTCGATTGCCTATGTCATAGTTCTTTTTGGCTTTGGACATCTGTTTGGAAAAGAAGCCACAAGGATGTAATGGCTTATCAGGTGATTCTCTTTGAGATAAGACAGCACTTACCCCAATATCCGAAGCATCAACTTCAAGAATATAAGGCAAAGAAGGGACAGGATGCTGTAAAATAGGAGCAGAGGCAAACGCGGTTTTAAGAAATTCAAAGGCCTCAAGCGCCTCTGGGGACCAGACATGAGTATTGCCATCCTTTTTAGTCATGCGTGTTTTAGGCGCTACAGTAGAAGAAAATCCTTTACTAAAGCGTCTATAATAGTTAGAAAACCCAAGAAAATGCTGAATGGCTTTCAGACCCTGAGGTAAAGGCCATTCCATGACAGCAGAAAGCTTCTGGGGATCCATATGAAAACCTTTAGCAGAAATTACATAACCTAAAAACTGTACTTCGGATTGGTCAAATAATTTTTTTTCTAGTTTACAATAAAGACCATTAACAAGAAGGGTTTTCAAGACTGTTTTAACATGCATGTGATGAGTATGTAAATCTGTTGAATATATTAATATGTCGTCCAAGTACACTATCACAAATGAGTGAATGAACTCTCGTAAGACGTCATTAATAAATTCTTGAAACACTGCTGGGGCGTTACAAAGACCGAATGGCATCACAGTATACTCGTAATGACCACTCCTAGTATTGAATGCAGTTTTCCACTCATGGCCCTTTTTTATACGTATGAGATTGTATGCACCTCTAAGGTCCAATTTAGTTAACACAGTAGCTTGTTTAAGCCTGTCGAATAATTCCGTGATTAATGGTATAGGGTAAGCATTTTTTATAGTGATTTTATTTAGGCCCCTATAATCAATACAAGGTCTTAAATCTTCCTCCTTCTTCGACACAAAGAAGAACCCTGCCCCTGCCGGAGAAGAGGATCTCCTTATAAATCCCTTTTGTAGAGATTCTTTAATATATTCCTCCATGACACGATTTTCTTGCGGAGACAAAGGATACACCCTGCCTTTGGGAGGTATAGTGCCAGGCAATATATCAATAGCACAATCGTAGGGTCTATGAGGCGGTAATTTTTCAGCCTCCCTCTTATCGAAGACAGACTTAAGACACATGTACTGAGGAGGTATAACAGTAGACAAAGGAGGAGTAGTAGGAACATTAATAGAATTCAAAGGGGTGATTTTAATTATACAAGACTCTTAGCAGGCTTCACTCCAATATACTATTTGTCCTGACTCCCAGTCAAAATTGGGATTGTGAGAACGTAACCATGGGTACCCTAACACAATGTGAGAGGAAGGAGAGGTGATGACCTGAAACCAAATGGTTTCTGAGTGTAACATCCCTGTATACATATGCAACGGTTCAGTTTCATGTGTGATAACTGGGGAGCATAATGGTCTACCATCTATGGCCTCAACGACCATGGGTGTCTTCCTCTCTCTAATGGGTATTTTGTTTTTCCTAACAAATCTAGAGTCTATGAAATTCTCAGCTGCCCCGGAATCAACCAGGGCTAGTATGTTTCTTGCTATGCAATTATTCTCCAGATGCAGAGAAACAGGGAGAAGTAGTCAATTAAGAGGCAATTTTGGGGACTTAGATATCACACCCAAGGCCAGTCCCCTATATGGCCTTAGGTGCGATAGTTTTCCGGAAGCACGGGACATTCTTTTAGCATATGACCCTTCTTACCACAGTATAGGCAAAGTCCCTCCTTTATCCTATACAATTTTTCAGCATCAGAGAGTTTGGCATCCCCTAATTGCATGGGTTCCTCCTCTGATACCTTGAAACTCTCAGGATTAGCAACTCTAGGAGTATTTAATGTACCAAAACGTCTATTCCTATTCTTAGTATAGAGTCTGTCACGAATCCTATTATCTATATCAATGAGATAGTCGATAAGGTCCTCTAATGGGATAGGAAGATCCCTAGCTGCTACCTCATCCAATATAGTATCAGATAGTCCTTCCATGAATGCTGTAGTTAGCCCATTGTTGGTCCAATCTACCTGCGAAGCAAGGGTATGAAACTGAATAGCATAATCAGCAACAGACCTAAAACCCTGTTTAAGTCTCATTAATGCCCTGGCGGCATTCTTTGACCTTTTAGCTGTGTCAAAGGTTCTACGAAAAGCCGTAAGGAAGCTATTGAAATCATGCACCATATGTCCATTAGCCTTCCAAATAGGATTTGCCCACTCAAGTGCTTTATCAATAAGTTGGTGCATAAAGAAAAACCAACTTTAGACCTGTCAGTGGGAAAGGAATGTGGATACATCTCAAAGTGGAATTCCACTTGATTAATAAATCCCCTGCAAGACTTAGCATCCCCTCCATACCTGGGTGGAGGGGTTAAATGTGCAGAAGCATTAGGCATGTTGGATACATCTGGAACAAGGGGTGCAGGAGGAGTTGGTACTGTTACCGGAGTAGTTCTAGATAAGAGTGTCTGGAGGGCCTGAGTTATCTGAGCCATACGGTGATCCTGCTCTGTAAATCTAGCCTCATGAGAAGCCAATTGCTGACTTAAATCTGCGGGGTCCATGGCCCTATCGTAATGTCACGGTAGTTTACCCCCACACGCAAGATTTAGTCCAACAATCGACAGATAGAGCAGATACGACTTACCGGACTTAGAATGGCCGGAATCGCCGTATAGCAGAGAATAGACAGAGTCAAGAACAAGCCGAGGTCAAGGGAACAAAGAGACTGCGAGAACAAAAACTAGCCAAGGTCTGGTACACAGTAGTCAGTGAGCCGGCAAACAAGACAAAACAGGGATAGAGATAAATGGAGTCAGATACAAAGCCAAGGTCAAGCACGAAAATAACAACTGAACACAACAAGCGCTAAAGGGAACTGAAACAGATGCGTGCGAAATCAGCCGATGACGTCGCGAGCAAGGAGGAGAGGAGGAGTACAGCTCCCCACCCGGCGCTGGAGAAAGGTAAGTGTTTAACCCCTTCCTCTCTCCAGAGCCCGGCGGGAGGGGGTCCCTGAGGGTGGGGGCACCCTCAGGGCACTATAGTGCCAGGAAAACGAGTATGTTTTCCTGGCACTATAGTGGTCCTTTAAGTTTTTTTTCCCTGAAATTTCCTTCTTAAAATGAGGTGCGTGTTATACGCCGGTGCGTGTTATACGCCGATAAATACGGTAATCAGGGGTAAATGTCTTAACAAATGTATCTATAATAACTCTAGCAAACATTGGCGCTCATAGATTTGAAAAACTTCAAACAGAGGAAGAACCATATATAGAAACAAAGAAAAATCAAATCAAACCTAGTGAGAATGATTTTTTAGGACCAAGAAGCCGATTCCTCAGACAAAATCATCTAGAACCCCCACTATCCAGCATCAGGAAGAGACCTTATCTAGAGGATGTAGGGGGGGAAGAGATGCCGTAGAAGAAAAGAAAATGTGAAGGTAGAGGAAATAGGAATTTTCAATTTGTCAAATATCACATTAACCAAACATCAAATTAAGGTATTAAATAGAGGCCTTAAATATGCCCCCACTATTAAATCTGATCCATTCACAGCATTTTTGGATGTACAAAAATTTATGAGAAATTTAACTTTAAAGAAATTTTGTAAATAATCCTATTCCACAGATCAAGACCAAAGAAGTTGATAATTTTCATCATACCACCTTAAAAAATAAATCAAAGTTTTGTCCAACAAACCAAATGAGTGGTCCAATGTCAGCTTTTAATTTGGCAGTTACCGCAGATATAGAGAAATTACCTAAAAGAATTTTGAAACATAAACAGAATTTAAACATTTTGGAAAAAAGAGCATTAAAAGAGCTATGTGAAAATAGAGATATTACAGTGAAACCAGCGGATAAGGGGGGGGGGTTGTCATTCTCAACACCAAGGATTACGATATAGAATGTAGGAGGATACTTAACGACTCATTAACCTATAAACAATTATAGAAAGATCCTACTTCAGACATGAAAAAGAACTTATTTAACATTTTAGAAAAAGGAAGATTCTTAAACATATTAAGTAAAAAAGAATTGGAGTTTGTTATGGTTATCCATCCAATAAAACCTGTGTTCTACCAATTACCCCAAATTCACAAAAACCTGAAGAATCCCGTGGCAGACACATAATTTCAGGGATAGGGTCCCTAACATGTAATTTATCACAATACATTGATGAGATCCTACAGCCCCTCGTGAAGAAAGCTAAGTCCTATTTGAGAGACAGTGGGGACTTGCTGAAAAATATAGAAGGAAGAAGACTTTATTATGGTGACATGTGACGTCACATCCCTTTATACTGTAATAAAACATGATTTGGGAATTAAGGCAGTGAGGAAAACTCTATATGAAGACCCCACTATGTTGATAGAACAAGTAGAGTTCCTTATTGAATGTATAGATTTCATACTAAATAATAATCTTTTTTGGTATGAAAAGGACATTTATCTTCAAGTCAATGGCAGTGCTATGGGGACCAGGTTCGCTCCCAGTTATGCTAATATATTCATGGCTCATTGGGAGAACTTGTTTATTTGGCAGGGCCATCAGTGGGGGGCGAACCTGCTCTTCTATAGACGGTACATTGACGACTGTTTTTTTGTTTGGAAAGGAAAAGAATCAGAGCTACTGAAATCTCTTGCCTATATTAATGATAATGAGTATAATTTGACTTTTATGTACAAATTCAGCCCCACAGAAATAGATTTTCTAGATCTAGTATTATACGTAGACCAACAAGGGGTCTTAAAATCCAAAACCTTTTTCAAAAGTGTAGATGTGAATAGCTACATCTGGACTTCTAGTTGCCACTATCCCTCTTGGCTATCGGGAGTTCCCTTTAGCCAAAAGTGAAGAAGAACTGCACAGATCCGGATGTTTGCAATTCACAGCTACAAAAAGTTAAACAACAATTTGTGGGAAAAAACTATGACGAGAGTTGTTTAAAAACAGCTGTTCAGAAAATACAAACTATAGAACGCTCAACACTTTTAGCCAAAGAGGTAAAACAAAATAAGACTATGGGAGATTTTTGCCCCCTAGTTTTCAACTACAGCACCCAGGCAGGTTTCCTGAAAAAAAAAGTATACAAAAACATTGGCACTTACTGTGTCAGGATCCGTTTTTAGTTGAAGTCCTACCTAAAAAACCTAGGGTTGTGTTTAGGGGTGCACCCACACTAAGAAATAAATTAGTACATAACTACAATAAACCCGTGAAAAACAATAAATTTTTAACAGGAAAAAATGGTTTTTATAAATGCGGTACATGTAATATATGCAAACTAAATCCAAAGGGAGAAAATTACACCACCTTTACATCAACAGCCACAAAATAAATATTTGACATTAAAGAATGTATTACTTGTAACACGAAGCAAGTGATCTACATGTTGGAGTGCCCTTGTGGCCTCCAATATGTGGGACAAACGAAAAGAGTGTTAAAAGTCAGACTTAGAGAACATGTCTATAACATCAAAAGAGGTTTTGATAAGCACTCCCTTTCAAATCACTTTAAAACCCATCACAATAGTGACCCAACACTCCTTAAATATATTGGTATTCAAAAAGTAGAAATACCTTGGAGGGAGGTGAACTAAACAAAATCTTAACCTACAGAGAAATGTATTGGATCTATAATTTGAAAACTTTAGCCCCTTCAGGCTTAAATGCTGAGCTGGAATTAGCAAATATATTATAAATACACTTAATATCTATAAAGAAAGTTTGGACAATATATATATATATTTTTTTCACCATTATTAGAACTTATTTGCATATAGTGTACAACAACATTCAAAATATGAACTTAAAACACACATCTGTTTACATATATTTTTTGTGTGCATTTATATATTTTAGAATGAGATGGGTAATGATTATTATTATATTTTTTATTATTTTTAATATCATTTTAGAATAAACAGAGAAGCCTCAGGATATATATATAGTATATCTATGTAATTATACATGCTCTACAGCAAGTATTGGTTTGTTTTAACATGTATAAATAAGTCTGTTTTATTGTGTATAAATTGTTCCAGTATGCACAAATTGTTTTTATGTATTGCTGCATTCAGGAGGATGTATAATCCACAATCTATCATTATGAGGACATTTTTCCTGTTCTAAGATTTGTTGTGTATAAAAATGCATGTTTCTTAAAAAATTCAAATGTGTTTTTCCCGCCAAAGGTATTTAACTGCAGATTAGCACACTTAACACCTATCTTGAAAAAGCCCACTAAGAGGGGCCAAACGCATTGATTAGGTGATCCATCATCCTGCATTTTATCTTGTTTTGCTGTCAACACTCTGCATGACAAGTTTTTATGCTAACCGGAGGCAGAAGCAGAGGAGAGATAAGACTGCAGCCAGATAAGCTTTTATTGTGGTCCTTAGAGATAAGCACCACATTTTTCTTCTGTAAGGGTTCCTATGTTGGGGATGGGGATTCCATTGGTGTTTTAAGACATTAAATACAGTATTGCACTATATATATTTTTTCTGTCTTTTTTAAGGGATTCAAAGTCAAAGATTGTGTTCCCAAACAACACTGTGGACCTCCTGTCACTTTGGACCCTGCAATATATTTTATACTGGACTGAGATACAATTTAGATTTTTTGTTACAATCTGATTGTTACTATCAGTTACATTGATACTCTTAACACTGTATGCTATTGCTGTTTCTAATTATTACAGGGAGTGCAGAATTATTAGGCAAATGAGTATTTTGACCACATCATCCTCTTTATGCATGTTGTCTTACTCCAAGCTGTATAGGCTCGAAAGCCTACTACCAATTAAGCATATTAGGTGATGTGCATCTCTGTAATGAGAAGGGGTGTGGTCTAATGACATCAACACCCTATATCAGGTGTGCATAATTATTAGGCAACTTCCTTTCCTTTGGCAAAATGGGTCAAAAGAAGGACTTGACAGGCTCAGAAAAGTCAAAAATAGTGAGATATCTTGCAGAGGGATGCAGCACTCTTAAAATTGCAAAGCTTCTGAAGCGTGATCATCGAACAATCAAGCGTTTCATTCAAAATAGTCAACAGGGTCGCAAGAAGCGTGTGGAAAAACCAAGGCGCAAAATAACTGCCCATGAACTGAGAAAAGTCAAGCGTGCAGCTGCCACGATGCCACTTGCCACCAGTTTGGCCATATTTCAGAGCTGCAACATCACTGGAGTGCCCAAAAGCACAAGGTGTGCAATACTCAGAGACATGGCCAAGGTAAGAAAGGCTGAAAGACGACCACCACTGAACAAGACACACAAGCTGAAACGTCAAGACTGGGCCAAGAAATATCTCAAGACTGATTTTTCTAAGGTTTTATGGACTGATGAAATGAGAGTGAGTCTTGATGGGCCAGATGGATGGGCCCGTGGCTGGATTGGTAAAGGGCAGAGAGCTCCAGTCCCACTCAGACGCCAGCAAGGTGGAGGTGGAGTACTGGTTTGGGCTGGTATCATCAAAGATGAGCTTGTGGGGCCTTTTCGGGTTGAGGATGGAGTCAAGCTCAACTCCCAGTCCTACTGCCAGTTCCTGGAAGACACCTTCTTCAAGCAGTGGTACAGGAAGAAGTCTGCATCCTTCAAGAAAAACATGATTTTCATGCAGGACAATGCTCCATCACACGCGTCCAAGTACTCCACAGCGTGGCTGGCAAGAAAGGGTATAAAAGAAGAAAATCTAATGACATGGCCTCCTTGTTCACCTGATCTGAACCCCATTGAGAACCTGTGGTCCATCATCAAATGTGAGATTTACAAGGAGGGAAAACAGTACACCTCTCTGAACAGTGTCTGGGAGGCTGTGGTTGCTGCTGCACGCAATGTTGATGGTGAACAGATCAAAACACTGACAGAATCCATGGATGGCAGGCTTTTGAGTGTCCTTGCAAAGAAAGGTGGCTATATTGGTCACTGATTTGTTTTTGTTTTGTTTTTGAATGTCAGAAATGTATATTTGTGAATGTTGAGATGTTATATTGGTTTCACTGGTAATAATAAATAATTGAAATGGGTATATATTTGTTTTTTGTTAAGTTGCCTAATAATTATGCACAGTAATAGTCACCTGCACACACAGATATCCCCCTAACATAGCTAAAACTAAAAACAAACTAAAAACTACTTCCAAAAATATTCAGCTTTGATATTAATGAGTTTTTTGGGTTCATTGAGAACATGGTTGTTGTTCAATAATAAAATTAATCCTCAAAAATACAACTTGCCTAATAATTCTGCACTCCCTGTATAGATACATTTGTTAAGACATTTACCCCTGATTATATCTAAGGGGATTATTCACTAAGCCCCATTGTACAGCACTACGGAATTTGTTGGCGCTATATAAATAATAAAATAATAAAATAATAATAATAATAATAAGCGCTGACAACACAATATCTTACAACTTCTATTACCTGCTGTAAAAACAAAGCAGCCCAAAACAAATTTCCGAAAATACTGGGTCAGACACAAACACAACAAAAATTTGAGTGCTCATCACAGTTAATTACACATTTTCATGGCAATGGTTTTATAGTAAGCAAAAGCAGAGGGCCACAATAACTTATTTGTAAATTATAACTCAACTTATAGACTTGTGCACAGACTAACGTGTGAGTCCATAAACAATATGTATATCCTTATATATCCTCCTGATATAAGTAAACTTGGATTTAAATGGCAATATATATACAGTGGAACCTTCGAACTTGAACTTAAGCCGTTCCAGAAGGCTTTCGAGTTCCGATTTGTTTGAGAACCGAATCAACATTTCCCATAGGAATTCATGTAAATTAGTTTAATCCATTCCAGACCCCCAAAATAACATGGATGGGGATAGGTAACTGTTCTTCTGGCATTACATACAGAAGCATATAAAATTGCTGTGTCAGGCTCAAAATATGTAATACCCCTCTTTCCTCTGCTTGTATCCTTATGTCCATAGTCTCTCTTCCCTTACTTGTGTCCCTTTGCCCTCTGGTATCCTTCTCCTCGTATTTTCCTCTTTCTCCTTGCATAATAATTCTGTCCATATCCCTTTATCCTTTACTTGTGTCCCTCTGCCCTATATTCCCCTCTATCCCTTTACATAGTCCATCTGCCCATATTTCCTCATCTCACACTTGTGTACCTCTGTGAATGCCGCGTGAGGTGTTTGGGTACCTAAGATCGTTCGCGTACAGAGACATTTTTTTACGCAAAATTTTAGTTCGACCTCTGAATTGTTCGAGGTTCCACGTTATATATAATACTTGTATTTTCACTCCTGTTACTTAAAGGCAGATAAAGCACAATGAATACAAGGCAGCAGTGCAGAAGGAGGTCACAATGTTGAGCTATAGAGAGAATAGGTACATGATTTGAACTTACACAGAGGCTGATGTATTGAACCTAAGTTTAACTGGAATAATGCTTTTGAGGATTGCACAGAAAGAATGACCATTTAACAAAAACAGTGCTTTTAAAGAAGGAGCTTTGTCCGATAATGAGACAATAGAATGAGCATTTGTCATTTACCGAGAGCAGAATCTTTAGCCGAGAGATCGTTACGATTGAAGCAGAGGTACACCAGGGTCTTAAAGTAGCATTGTAAGGTTTAGCACGAGGAAGTCGAGAGCCAGGAAGTCCATCCAAGATCTACAGCAATACAATGGGGATTAAAAGGAGCACTGTCAGGGTGTCAGAGCCACGGACATGTGCTGGTTACCATTCAGTAACAACAAAGTAGGTCATTAAGAATAGAAACAGAGCCTGAGGCATAAAGGTTCACTAATACCAGTGACCAGGTTATGACTCATAAATTGAGCATTGAGTAATTGGAGGTCTATGTTTAAATAGGCATGTGGTGCGTGGATACTGACATGATTAACCCTTACATTGGAGACATTCTGACATTTACGGCATAGGTCACATATACACTGATCAGCCACTACATTAGAACCACTGACAGGTGAAGTGAGGAATTGATTACATTGTTACAATAGCACCTGTCAAGGGGTGTGATATATTAGTCAGCAAGTGAACAGTCAGTTCTTGAATTTCATGTGTTGGCAGCATAAAAATAAGCAAGCGCAAAAATCTGAGTGATTTTGACATGGGACAAATAATGATGGCTAAACAACTGGGTCAGATCATCTCCATAATGGCAAGTCTTGTGGTGTGTTTCCGGTATGCAGTGGTTAGTTCCTACCAAAAGTGGTGCAATGAAGGACAACCGGTGAACTGGCATCAGTATCATGGACACCCAAGGATCATGGTCAGTGAAGGCTTGCTTGTCTGGTCTGATCACACAGACGAGCTACTGTAACTCAATTTGCTGAAAAACTAAAATGCGTGTTGTTTACCTGATAATAGAACAAACAAGAGGCTGTGCAAAAAGTTGCTATGTGCACACCAAGGTGCTACTCGTATTTTATTGGAGGACAGAATATCACAAACATTTTGGGTATTCCCCTTCTCAATGCATCATATTCCCCCTCCTGTTGTTTACCTGAGGAAACCTGAAGTGGCAGTAGGATGCACTATGGGAAGAAGGCAGGCCGGCCGGCCGAGGTAGTGTTATGCTCTGGGCAATATTCTGCTGGGGAACCCTGGATCCTGGCATTCATGTGGATGTTACTTTGACACGTACCACCTACCTAGAAATTGTTGCAGACCATGTACAGCTCTTCATGGTCTGCATTCCCTGATGGCAGTGGCCTCTTTCAGCAGGATAATGCACCCTGCTACACTGCAAAAATTGTTTAGGAGTGGTTTCGGGAATATACCAAAGCGTTCAAGATGTTGTCTTGGCCTCCAAATTCCCCAGTTCTCAAGCACCTGTGGGATGTACTGGAACAACAAATCCAATCCATGGAGGCCCCACCTCACAACTTTCAGGAATTAAAGGATCTGATACTAATAACTTGGTATTGAATACCACTGGATACGTCCAGAGGTCTTGTGGAGTCCATACCTCGATGTATCAGAGTTGTTTTGGAAACATGAGGGGGAACCTACACAATATCAGGTAGGTCGTTTTAATGTTGTGGCTGACCAGTCTATTTGTATTCAGTATGGCTGCTATTAGGTTTTTAATCAGTTCCACTCATAATATGTGATGTGTGGAACTGTGGATAAAGGCTGGACTACTTGTCCCTATTACCTCTACTGGACAAATGTTTATGGAACAGGGGGGAAAAAAACACGTGACCAGAATCAGAAGTTATTGATAGGTGGAATCAAAATCATGCAAATTAATTAATGTACATTAACTTAAACCAAGACCCCATGAGTTCTTTAGTGAAAAAAACATTATGAAATACTTATAAAGAGTAAAATATACAACATGACAAAAGTAGAAAAACCTTTCAAAAAGGGGAAAAAAAGACAATAAAACCGAGGCTCAATGAGTTTTGCATCTGTCTCACTGCATTCTTAATAGCTCACCTACGTACAAGGGTTTAGAAGTCAACCTCGAGAGATGTGGTCAGTCTTTTTTCCCTAATATTTGTTTTCACATGCAGGGTTAAAAATTGCCCAGCATTTAGGGAAGAACCTTCTCCACACTGCAAACCACTACCAACCTCCCTCCTGCTCTGTGCTCTACCCCTATTTTTGCTGTGTTTTGCTTAGTAAACAATTACTTTTTTATTACCATCACCAGCTGCTTAGAAGCTGTTTATGGGGTATGTATGGTACCATTTGTAGACAATCGGAAAGGATAGTGTTAGCTGTCATCAGTATTAGTCTGGTCAGGGCATTATTAAGTATTAAAAAAAAAAACTAATTTTTTTTTTTTTTTTTTAACCCTTTTACTGAAAACACACAATACTGCTGATTATGGCCTCAATTTAAATAAACTTTCCAAATAATTCGATACTGTTAGAAAAACTTTCCAAATTATTAATCTTCTGAAGTATGTGGAATTTTTTTAGATAAATCATTTGGATAATTTTTCTAACATGATTGAATAATTTGAAAAGCGTATTAAATCAAGGCCAATATTGATGCCCTCTAAATGCAACACAAGCTTAATTTAAAGTAATTGCATTGAATTGAATTTCAGACTATGAAACAATTATTCAGTTCTTGAATTTGGCCACAGTGTGGCAGCGCTGATTCAGTTTATTCACATAATACCTTTTCTAAACTGCAGATTTTTTTTAAAATTCTATATTTTTTGTGTGCATAAGATTAACAGACATTCTTGCAATGCCCCAACAGCAATGGCAAGACAATTAACGGAAGAAAGCATAACAGCTACAAGGCATTTGAGTGTACTGCACAATTTTTAAAACTGGTATAAGGTACATGCTAGGCAGAACATGTCTAGAGGAAATATTGAGAGAAAGCTTCTACTCTATGCAAGCAAGTTCATAGACATGTAAATAGAGATAGTAAAGGACCACTATAGGCACCCAGACCACTTCAGCTTAATGAAGTGGTCTGGGTGCCAGGTCAATCTAGGGTTAACTCTTTTTGCTGTAAACATAGAAGTTTCAGAGAAACTGCTATGTTTATAATAGGGTTAATCCAGCCTCTAGTGGCTGTGATTTTCACAGTGAGAAGACGCCAGCGTCCATAGGAAAGCATTGAGAATGGACTGGCTGAATGCGCGCGCGGCTCTTGCCGCGCATGTGCGTTCAGCCGATGACGGTGAAAAGGAGGAGGAGAGTTCCCCGTGCCGAGGGAGCCTGGCGGGGGAAAACAGGTGGCGGGGGAAAACAGGTAAGATTTAACCCCTTCCATCCCCTAGAGCTCAGCGGGAGGGGGACCCAGAGGGTGGGGGGGACCTAGAGACCCTATAGTACCAGGAAAACGAGTGTTTTCCTGGCACTATAGTGGTCCTTTAAAGTAGGTTGTGAAACATGCTTATGGTAGTGAGATATAGTATTAAAAAACTAGATTATAGGACATGCAAATAATCTGCACAGTTTTTTTAAGAAAATGACATGCCAAGAATATGAGTACTAGAAAGATGTATTCCCCAGGAGGCCCTTTAGCACGATGCATAGTAAAAGGAATAAGTATGAGAGGGAAAAAAAGAAAAAGTTAAGACAGGGTGCTTATAAAACAAACATTGTTTCATCCACAGAACCAGAGGGTGTGATCAAGGGAGAACTCTTCACCATGCAGTCCGAGTGCTCAAACTATCCTATGCCAGCCAATGGCTTAGCAGAGTCATGTAAACTAGGGTTGAAGGGCAGGCCCCTGTGCCCCAGAGGAAACTGGCAAGCTTAGCCAGGTGAAATCCCTCTTTTACGTTTTACCTGGCATTTTATCGTCCTGGGCTCCAAGTAATCCTAGGTGGGGATCATACCACTAACGCTATCATCAAGGAGCAGTTTGCCTGCTCCTCTTTTGTGAGTACTATTTTATATATATTTTAAATACCATTGTTTTATCCAGTAAGCACTATTGGTTGTCTCCTTTTACCCTTCTTTTTGAGTGTTGAACACGCCCCTGATGCAGGAAGTCTACCCCTTACCCCATAAGCGGGGATTGTACCACTGTACGCTCTTCACACTAGAGCTAGCTATAGCTCTAATATATGTGAGTTTATTACCATATTTCTATCATTTGTTATATTAGACTGGACATAGTACACTATTTGGTTCTCTATTTGTTTTATCTTTTCATATGAGTGGATCTGCCTGGGACATTGCTCCTGACCAAGCACTTTATGGACTATCTGATCTATGTAAGATCATTACAGTTAAGACTCTTTTATTTGGATTACCCTCCTATTTTTATTATTAAATGGTATAAGGTCTTTTTGACACAGCCCTTATCTCTCTTTTCTATTATTCTTGTCGTACTCTAAGGGTTTCTGAGGGATTCCCTTATAGGGTTGCTGCCCCCACTTGTTACTGAGCGCTTACTCTTTTCTCTCGTTTTACCCAATAATAAATAGGGCAGTGACTACAACCATAAATAACACATAATAAGATATATAATAATATATAACACGTACCCAGTAAAGTGCCAAACGATTTACTTAACAGCCCAGTGGTGAGGGTTTACCCAGATACCCCCACACCTCCGAAGTTCTGATCCACCTACAGACTCAAAACTTCCCAACACCATAAACAACTGTATAACCCCGATTCTATATCACCACTCCTTTTTACCCACCTCTTCCTCATTTTCTGTTATTATTATTTTGTTGTTGTCAATCTGTCATTTATTGAAGGCATATAAAATGGGGTACATAAGAAAAGCAAGGGAAATGTATGAGTGATTTACAGCATAGTGTTGATACATCACTTAGCAACATTGAGTTACATTTCCAGGATAGCGATGCCTCATGTTTTAAATTTTTTGCTGTTAAACTGTAGGTTGAAAATACAAGCTATGAATCATAAGGTCCTGTTTATTAAAGGCACAATAAGTAGATTAATCAAGCATAGGTAACATTACCCTGTGTTGGGCAAGCTGGTTGGTTAGATGCATGCCTACTGAGTATGTTAAAAGATTTAAACGATAAGCTATACCAAGGGATCAGTATATTAACATGCTAGGCATAAACAGTATTCTACATATATAGAAAATGAGAGACATACAGTCTTGTGTAGCAACCTCAAACCAGAGCTGTCTATGCACAGAGTAGGTTAAACATCAAGGTTCAAGATACGCTAAAACAGTTGTTTTTCTGGATGTGTATCTATGACTTCAGAACTAACTGTATAATAAAACAAATAGAAATAAGAGATAAACAATGCTTAAGCTATGCAATTGGTTTTAACTATGTCAGTTAATAAAAGAGAGCAACAGGTTGCATAGATGGTACAAGTGGGCTACGGTAAAGGTAACAATTAAAAGCATAGCGTTGCATCATGTATAAGTAGGACATAAAGAAATAAAGAAGGTGAGAGGAGAGAGTTAAACAGTGTTGCGTGTTCGCAAATCAGTCCCGCTCAGCCCATGCCGGTTTGCGGCATGTTGTCATCAGGAGTGGGAAGGCAGAGGGTGTCGGAGCGGCAATTGCGGGGCGAGGACCCCCTCCAGGCCCACATCGAGGGTGGCATCGTCTGACCACTGGCTCGAAGGCTCTGTGAGTTCGAGGCATTCTCATATCGGGTGCAGATGGAGCTGGTTCCCTGTCGCCGTCAGCGCCGGCATTCCTCCTGCAGGATGGTCGATGCTGTGGAGGCCGTTTCCTCCTGGCCCCCAGCCTGGGCGGGCTGCATGCTTGCGTGGTTTACTTGGGGATAGTCGCTGTGCCCGGAGTGGGGTGCCTCTTCCCTCGGTTCCCCGCTCCAGTCTTGCGGTCTGGCTGCCCTTGTGGTGGTACCTTTCTCCACACTCCGTGGGCTTCAGTCCGCTCTTATGTGGCTGGGATTGCTGGTTTGCCATCGGTGCTTGCAGCCTTTTTCCTAGCCTGTGCCAGAATCGGGCAAAAGCTGCATCTATATGCTGTTGAATGTCGCTGTGATTCTCCATCTCAGGTAAGCGTTTTGGCTTGTATGGTGTGCTTGCCGCCGCCATTTTGAGTATGCCATGTGCTCGGCTGCCCTGGTGTTGCGGTTCATCGTTTTGTATGTTTGGCTTAGGATTGCCATTCCAGTCGCTAGGTGTGGACCGAGATGACCCCCATCGGTCCAGAGGGGTGGTAGGAGGTGACCCTCTCAAGGGATCCATGTCCAGGTCAGTCAGCCTGGGGAGCGGCCGTCTCCCCGCTGCCCAATCTCCGGTAGGCCTCAAGGCATTGTGTGGGGTCCCCGGGGGGTTACAGGCTTGATTTTGGTGTCCCCTTCATGCTGGTTTCTCTCCAGTGTGCGATCGTGCCGTTTTTTGGGGGGATTACCCCCGAAAAGTGCAGAGTGTAGCGGGAGCTGAGGTTCAGCACAACCGCTCTGCCTGGATGCTAGGCTCCGCCACCTCTTCCTCATTTTCTAACTCCAAACTCCCTATCCTCCCTATCCCCCACCAAAAAGGATCCCCCCCCACCGGACGCTTTGCCAAGTATCTTGTCACTGCGTCGACTGGGCAGAAGGGGAACCACGGAAAAGCGTGTAATTCTATATCCTTACCTTTCTCTCGCACATCCGTTTTCAAACAGGTTAAAATGAATGATCACCCTGTCTTCAACCACCGAGACGTCGCTCCACTGCACTCCTCCCCCACCTTCCCAATTGGCACTAACCAGCTCACTTACCTGAAACACCCCGAAAAATGCTAGGCGATACACTACTATATGCATCTGGCACCCTCCGACCCCTGCAGAAGCCCTCCAGCACCTGTCTAATAATTAAGTGTTTTGTCAGGTCCTCCCATCCATGGAACTTAAACAAGAAAGCCAACGCCGCCATGTGCCTGTCAATGACTGGCGATGACGAGACATTCCTTAGCAAATCGAATGTAAACCATAATAGTGCATCCAAATGGGAACCCTCTGAAACTGACCCCTTTTTCTCAACCAACAACCTCTCCCACAAACCTTATTCTATGCAGACCACGTTCCCGGAATCACGAATCCCCCAAGCAAGCGGTCCCAAGCAACCACATCTCCTCCCAGACCCAATAATAAATGTAACATTCACTAGGAAACCCTAACTTACAGACAGGACAGAGTAGAGAGAATTGCAATACCGATCCTTAGAATGGTCGGGTTATCCGAAAAGGGATAGTCAAAACACGAGCCAAGATCAAGGGAAATAGAGAGATGGAATAACAAGAGACAAAGCCAAATATCAGTAACCAGAAAATCCAAATAATAACAAGTGTAAAGCTCAATGGTTAACCAAAGACCACAACAGGGCACAGAGGCAAGGGAGGGGTTAGCTTATATGCACACAGGGTGTGTCTGATTGGCTAATTTCAAATTAGTGTTAACTACAACATGTGGGAGGAGTTTCTTTCCTCCCTTGTGGTCTCTGAGGTCATCACTGTGTGCCAGGTCACATGACCGGGTGCAGCACACATATATAAGGAAGCTGCTCTGGAGCGTGCAGCGTCAGACACACTGCCAGTCTGGAGACAGGAACCAGATGATGCCACTCGCTGTGATGAGGTAAGCAAGGTCGCTGCAAGCAGCGCAGGGGCAGGGGACCTGACAATAAATAGGGCAGTGACTACAACTATAAATAACATATATATATATATATAATAATATATAATACGTAACCAATAAAGTGCCAAAATATTTACTTAACAGCCTAGTGGTGAGGGTATACCCGGATACCCCCATACCTCTGAGGTTTTGAGCCTCCTACGGACTCGAAACCTCCCAACACCATAACCAACGGTAAAACCCCAATTCCACTGCATGCCTCCCCCATCTTCCCAATTGGCACTAACCAGCTCACTTACTCGAAATACGCTAGACGATACACTACCCCAAATAGCAGTGCTTCATAGTCGCTAAAGCAAACCTCAGGCAAAATCTGAACCAGATCACCCAAAAGTCGTATGAACACGGGTCTATGCGTATCTGGCACACTCCGACCCCTGCAGAAGCCTTTCAGCACCTGTCTAATAATTAAGTGTTTTGTCAGGTCCTCCCGCCCATGGAACTTAAACAAGAACGCCAACTCCGCCATGTGCCTGTCAACAACCGCCGGCGACGAGCCCTTCCTCAGCAAATCGAATGTAAACCATAATAGTACATCCAAATGGGAACCCTCTGAAACTGACCCCTTTTTCTCAACCAATTACCTCTCCCACAATCCCCAAACCTTACAATATGCAGACCACGTTCCCGGGGCCAAGGACGACCTCACGAATGCCCCAAGCAAGCGGTTCCAAGCAAGTGGTCCCAAGCAACCACATTTCCACTGGGCACGATTCCCTGTCCTCCCACACCCCAGGCACCTCCAGCCGAAACCGGGACCACTGCGAATGAGAAAAGGCATCAACCACATTGTTCGAATATCCGGGAACATGCCGCACGCCTAAAACAATGTTGAGAGACATACACAGCAAAACGAACCACTGCGGATGTGCACCACCGGCCCCGAGGTTGCTGACAGATTGTTGACTGCGCACACCACGGCCATATTGTCCGTGTGAAACACGACCTTCTTGTCCTTGAGCAGAGGCCCCCAGAGTTAGAGAGCTGCCACCAGTGGGAAAGGCTACATTGCGTATTAGCGGCTTTCCCATCCACGACCCTGTGCATTACCACTGAAGAATGCGCCAAAGCCCACGCTCCCCGAGGCATCTGTAAATAATTCCAAGTCATACACTGATTTTGCTGGTTCCCGAAACAACATCGTGCCATTAAAGTACCGCAGAAATGTTTCCCAAACCGCGAAATCCTCCTTCATGGCCGCAGTAACCCCTACAAAATGACGAGGCAACGGCACTCCAGCTGTAGCCCGAGCCAGCCCTCTACTGAAACCCCCCCCCCCAGTGGGAATCACCCAACAAGCAAAGTAGAGCTTGCCAAGCAAAGATTGCAATGTCTGAAGTGTGACCTTCTTGGCCTGACGCACTTCCCCCACCACAGCCCAAAGTCCCTCGAGCTTGTCCCCAGGCAACCGACAGTCGCCCAGTGCTGAGTCAATTTCCAGTCCCAAGAAGAAAATTATTATTATTACCATTTATATAGCGCCAACAGATTCCGTAGCGCTTTACAATATTATGAGAGGGGGGATTTAAAGGAGCACTATGGGGTCAGGCACACAAACAATCATTCCTGACCCTATAGGGTTAAAACCACCATCTAGCCACCCTGGTCCCCCCGTGCCTCTAAAAATAAAGTCAAATCTTACTTGAATTCAAGCCTGCAGCTGCATAGTTTGTCCCTGTTTCGTTTAGACCTGCCCACTGCCTGCTGACATCATCAGAAGTGGTGGCCTGAGCCAATCACAATGCTTCCCCATAGGATTGTCTGAGACCGAAAAGGAGGCAGATCAGGGGCAGAGCCAGCACAATTCAAACACAGCCCTGGCCAATCAGCATCTTCTCATAGAGATGAATTGAATCAATGAATCTCTATGAGGAAAGTTCAGTGTCTGCATGCAGAGGGAGGAGATACTGAATGTTTGGATGCATTTTAGGCAGCCATGACCCAGGAAGGATCTCTAACAGCCATCTGAGGAGGGGCCAGTGAAGTTATCACTAGGCTGTAATGTAAACACTGCATTTTCTCTGAAAAGACTGTGTTTACAGAAAAAAGCCTGAAGGTAATGATTCTACTCACCAGAACAAACTCAATAACCTGTAGTTGTTCTGGTAACTATAGTGTCCCTTTAACAATAAATTGGACAATTACAAGAAAACTTACAGGAACAATAGGTGGAAGAGGACCCTGCTCAAACGAGCTTACAGTCTAAATCTATGTCGTCCTTAACAGACGACCTCCGCGGGTAAGACAGGTGATGGATCATACGGTACTTTCCTGGTTGCTTCTTGGGCACAATACCCAGCGGGGAGAGCCGCAGCCTGTCCAGCGGGGGGTCCCTAAATGGACCCGCCATCCTACCCAACTGCGCCTCCTTCATCAACTTGTCCCATACCACTCCAGAAAATTCCAATGCAGACTTCAAATTACGCAACCCCCCAATCCCTTCCCTGTCAGGGAAAGGGATAAGAAGCCCATGTAAGAAACCCGACCTCAGCAATTCCGATCCCCTTTTCCCCTTTGTTATCCTAACGGTTTAGCCTCACCGGCGTGTGCCCAGCAGCAACAGGCCCTGGACTCGCGACTGCAGACTACCCGGCAACCCCCCCTTTTCTCTCCTTGAAGCATCTATGCAGGCAGTGGCTCCCCCCCACAGCCTGAACACTTGTGGCGGATCCAACAGGCGTGTTACCACGGCAACGCTCTGACTGAATCTCACAAGATACATGGTTTGTAGCTCTGCACCAGGCGGAGCTGCAGACCGGCAGCCATGGCCACCAGGGAGCCCACCGGACCACCAGGGAACGTAAAAAGGTATTTAATCACCCCCATCCCTCCCACAGCATTAACCCCCTCCCTCCCAACAGCATTAACCCTCACCCTCCCAGTATTCCCCCCCCACAGCATTAACCCTCTCCCTCCCAGTATTCCCCCATAGCATTAACCTCTCCCTCCCAGTATCCCTCCCACAGCATTAACCCTCTCCCTCCCAGTATCCCTCCCACAGCATTAAGCCTCTCCCTCCCAGTATCCCTCCCACAGCATTAACCCTCTCCCTCCGAGTATCCCTCCCACAGCATTAAGCCTCTCCCTCCCACGGTATTACCCCCTCCCACAGCATTAACCCTCTCCCTCCCAGAGCCTTAACCCTCTCCGTTCCAGAGCATTAACCCTCTCCTTTCCCACAGTATCTCGCCACCCTCCCAGTATCCCCCCACAGCATTAACATCCCTCCGTCCCAGTATTAACCCCCTCACTCCCAGTATCCCCCCTATAGTATTACCCCCTCCCTCCCAATATTCCCCACTCACACCATCACCCCCTCCCTCCCAGTATCCCCCCACTGTATTAATCCCTCACAATATTCTCCCCCTCACAGAATCACCCCTTCCATCACAGTATTATCTCACTGACCCACACACTTTCACCCCCCTTCCCACACGCCATCAACCTCCTCTCACAGTATTTCCCCCTCCCACACACCATCAACACCCTACCTCACACTATCATCCCCCTCTCTCAGTATCACCCTCCTTCACACTACCACCCCTATCACAGTATCATCCCTCTTCCTCACAGTATCACACCACTGTCCCACACAGTATCACCCCCTTCCCTATAAAATAGAGAAAATATTCGATGTGTGTACTGTCCTAACCAGACCCTAAGATGTGAGTCCTTGGAATGATGATCTTTGGTTAAATGCTACTGCTTCCAGAAGTATGGAATAGTTCTTAATATAAAAAAAATATAAAAAATATAAAGAAGGTATACAGAAAACCAATCACACCATCACCCCCGTCCCACACAGTATCACACCTCTCCCTCACAGTATCATCCCACTGTCCCACACACTATCACCCCGCCTTCTCACACAGTATCAACCCTCTTCTTTCACAGTATCACCCCCCCTCACACACAGTATCACCTCCCTCACACAAACCTGTCATCTCCCTCATACAAACTGTGACTACCTCACACACACTGTCATGCCCCCTACATACTGTCACCCCTCACAATCTAGTGTCACCATACTCTCACACAGTCAGCATCCCCACACACACTGTCAGCATCTCCACACACACTGTCAGCCTCCCTTTTACACTGTCATTCCCCCCCCCACACACTTTTAGCCCCTTACGCATCCACACTCACATTAACCATTCTTAATCCTGCTAATCTCACCCCCTTCAAAATCACCTACCCTTGCTCTGCCACACTCACCTTGTCAAATTAACACACCTAATTTTGTTACACTCACCTCTCACTCTGACACACTCTCCCTCCAACCCTGCCATACTTCCTGTCACATTAATGCCTCTAACCCTGTCATTTAAAATGCTACCCTATTATTTTTTCACTTTGGATGTTAGTAGGGCCTTATGTTTCGCCTAAGGCCTCATAAAGTCTAGAGCAGCCTCTGGGGGAGATCCATCTGGTCCCACCTCATACCCGGGTTAGCCGCCAGGCGCTGCTGAACTTGCTTTTCATATTTTCATCATGTGAGCCTGCCATAGTCAGGTATGCCTCCCAGATCCCATCCAAATAACAGAAAAGGGATGAACAAAGACCTGTCATCTTTTCCCCCAGGACCCTAGCAAGAATGCAAAACGCCCTCAGCCACATCCTGAAAGATTTTGGAATTTTTTGGTACCACTTCTACTTCTGCTCTTCCTCTTTTTTTGGCATCTTTTTTTTTTTTTATTGTTGTCCTTGACGTCAATGTATTCCTCTAATGGGAGGAGCGAGAAAATCTCCACAAATTTACCCTTCCACTGTTTCTCCTTCATCTCCCGCTTCAGATGAACCTCCAATGGCACTGCAAAGGACACATAAGCATTCTGTTGAGCCGCATCGAGAATGCCTCCCGCCACCTCCTCGCTCTCACTGCCCCCGGCTGCACCTGAACAGAACAGACACCCCCCCGGGAGCACCTCCCAAAGTCCCAAGGGCTCCCCTAGTGTCTCCCCCACTCCAGGAATCTATAAGATGCCGTAACTTGTCAAGCAATGTCTGTGAGTGTGGTGCAAGCAGTGGCGTACATACCAGGGTCGCAGGGGTCGCGGCTGCGACCGGGCCCGGCCCACCAGGGGGCCCGGCCGCCCCTGCGACCCGGTGTGTACCCACTGGGCCAGCCTCTTCCCCTGGGGGGCCCAGGAGCCGACCACCCCAGGGCCCCCCGAGGCTGGCCCTGGTGACACCCGGAAGGCGGGTGGCTGGTGGGGCAGGCAGGCGGGCGCGCGAGGGAGCACTCTGCTCTGAGTGCTTCCTCTTCAGCTCCCTCGCGAACCGCACTGATACCGGAGCCAGAAGATGACGTCATCTTCCGGCGCCGGCATCCCTACACGGCGCGCGAGGGAGCTGAAGAGGAAGCACTCAGAGAAGAGTTCTCCCTCGCGCGCGCGCGCCTGCCTGCCCAACCGGCCACCCGCCCAGGAGCCCAGCAGCCCCACTGGACCCCAGGGAATCCCCCCAGCACTCCAAAAGGTAAGGAGGCTGGGGGGATTACATTTAAAAAAAAAAAAAAAACTAGTGTTAGTGTTTGAGTGTGTGTGAGTGTTAGTGTGTGAGTGTTAGTGTGTGAGTGTTAGAGTGAGTGTTAGAGTGAGTGTTAGTGTGAGTGAGTGTTAGAGTGAGTGTTAGTGTGTGTGACTGTTAGTGTGAGTGTTAGTGTGTGTGAGTGTTAGAGTGAGTGTTAGTGTGAGTGTTAGAGTGAGTGTTAGAGTGAGTGTTAGTGTGTGTGAGTGTTAGTGTGTGTGAGTGTTAGTGTGTGTGAGTGTGAGTGAGTGTGAGAGTGAGTGTTAGTGTGTGAGTGTTAGTGTGTGTGTTAGTGTGAGTGAGTGTTAGTGTGAGTGTTAGTGTGAGTGTTTAGAGTGAGTGTTAGTGTGTGTGAGAGTGAGTGTTAGTGTGAGTGAGTGTTAGTGTGAGTGAGTGTTAGTGTGTGTGAGTGTTAGTGAGTGTTAGTGAGTGTTAGTGAGTGTTAGTGTGTGTTAGTGAGTGTTAGAGTGAGTTAGTGTGTGTGACTGTTAGTGTGAGTTAGTGTGTGTGAGTGTTAGAGTGAGTGTTAGTGTGTGTGAGAGTGAGTGTTAGTGTGTGTGAGTGTTAGTGTGTGTGAGTGTTAGTGTGTGTGAGTGTTAGAGTGAGTGTTAGTGTGTTAGTGTGAGTGTTAGTGTGTCTGCTAGTGAGTGTTAGTGTGAGTGTTAGAGTGAATGTGAGTGTTAGTGTGTGTCTGCTAGTGAGTGTCAGTGAGTGTGTTACTGTGTGTGTGTTAGTGAGTCTGTTTGATGTCTGTTAGTGAGTGTGTGTTTGTCAATGAGAGTGTATGTTTTGTAAGTGAGTGTGTATGTATGTCTGTCGCTGACTGTGTCTCTGTCAGTAAATGTGTGTGTCTGTAAGCTAGTCTGTAAGTGTGTGTGTGTGTGTGTCTTCAGCACTTACCTTTCTCCAGCGCCGGACTCCCTTGGCGCTGGGGATCCCTCAGCCTCTCAGCTCCGAATGCTTAATCGGCACGATTTCAATGGCCTATAGGAAAGCATTACGCAATGCTTTCCTATGGACATTCAGTGTGCTCCTCTAGCGGCTGTCAGTGAGACAGCCACTAGAGGCTGGATTAACCCTCGGTGAAACATAGCAGTTTCTCTGAAACTGCTATGTTTTCAGCTGCAGGGTTAAAACTAGAAGGACCTGACACCCAGACAACTTCATTGAGCTGATGTGATCTGGGTGTCTGTAGTGGTCCTTTAAAGGACCACTATAGTGCCAGGAAAACATACTCGTTTTCCTGGCACTATAGTGCCCTGAGGGTGCCCCCACCCTCATGGACCCCCTCCCGCCCGGCTCTGGAAAGGGGAAAAGGGGTAAAACTTACCTTTTTCCAGCGCTGGGCGGAGAACTCTCCTCCTCCGATCCTCCTCTTCTCCTCCCCGTCGGCTGTATGCACACGCGCGGCAAGAGCTTCACGCGCATTCAGCCGGTCACATAGGAAAGCATTCATAATGCTTTCCTATGGACGCTGACGTGCTCTCACTGTGAAAATTACAGTGAGAAGCACGCAAGCGCCTCGAGCGGCTGTCAATGAGACAGCCGCAAGAGGAAATAGGGGAAGGCTTAACCCATTCATAAACATAGCAGTTTCTCTGAAACTGCTGTTTATGAAAAAATGGGTTAACCCTAGCTGGACCTGGCACCCAGACCACTTCATTAAGCTGAAGTGGTCTGGGTGCCTAGAGTGGTCCTTTAAGTGTGTGTGCATCTGCAAGCACTGGCGTACATACCGCGGTCGCAAGAGTCGCAGCCCTGTAACCCCTGCGACCAGGTGCCCACCGCCATGTGTTGCGGCCCGGCCCACACGTGGGGGGGGGGCCCACGGATCAATTTTCACACCGGGGCCCCATGGGTCATGTGTACGCCACTGGGTGCAAGGGTAGACTCACCGTCCAAGCCAGTTGCCACTGGGCCCTGGGCTGCTCCTTGGGTACCACTGGAACCGGAAACGGATGCCACCGTGCTCCTTCGACCAACTGGGGAAACCACCCGATGCATGGAAGATGATCCACTCTGTGACCTAGAACGAGAATGAAAACTCCTGGGCAGGGTGCATCCTGTCTCTTCCCTAGGTTAATTCGATCGTCCTAAGTACCGGAAGCCCCGGGGATTAAATCCCTCGAAATCCACGAGCCATGACCACCAGCAGACAGAGCCCACTCGGGCCAGCAGGGGGAAACACCCCACGCTTAGGCCACCACGACAGAACGCCCCCGCCGCAAACACATCAGGGGCATCTGGCGTACACTACCTGGGAAAGACCTGTACCCCGACAAGAACCCCTGAGTCTGTGGCCAATTAAGGCGGGCCCCTCACAAGGCCTGAGGCGGGAGGGTTATCATGAGGCACGCAAGCTCAGCACCCCCTCTGACCTACACCTACCTGTTCCCGACTACCGGGGTGGGGTGAACGTCCCAACCCAAGTCAAGGACTGATATACTGCTGCCAGCCACAACCATAGACCGCCGCCATGAACTTACAAGCCTTCTGACCCGCTCCTAAAACCGTCAATCAATACTCTACAGCAAGTGGATAGCAGTGGTACTTACTACTGTAATTAAAGCATGCGTGACTCTGTGTCTATCCAGCATTACTCAAGTTGTTACTAACTTAACTCACGCTCTGACCAAACTTGTTTATAGCATAACCATATAATTTCAGCCAAAGCTAAAATGTTAAGCCTGCTTATACTAAAAAATTGTGCCTCATAATCAAATGCCCCGCATTTGACGCAAGGAAAATTCTTGAGGATTGCTCTTGTGGCACCTCGAGCCTGCATGTACTATTTCTTTGCACTGAAAAAAAAAGTATCTATTTGCCTTACCATCTTTATCTCTTGTGTGTACATACTATTATCCCCTGTATATATCTTCCCTATCCCCTGTATCCCTGAGTTTTAAGGTTACTAAAAAATGCCCCAAGTGGCTATCAGTGTCATAGCCACTGGAGGTGTGTTTAACCCTTTTAGTAAACATTGTAATTTCTGCATAACATGTTTTACCTTGGAGGGTTACATTGACAGAACCACCACGTCATTAAGATGACTGGGTTGGGTGACTTTAGTGGTCCTTTAGTGGTGGATGATGTGTGAGTCAAACAGTTTAGGGAATATTTCTTCTATAAAAACTGGTGCAACAATGTAAAAGGGGAGGTGTCCCTTAATGGAATCTACCTGCTGATTCCACTGGTTTCCATGGTGACTGCCCCAGTTTTATACTAAGTTTATAACACTTTTTAGAAAATCAGAACATCTACCTATTATTCCAGTAACAATTTATAATTGTCTCATTTATTGTTAAATTTCCACCTTTACAACATTGTAAAGGACTGCGGATTAAGTTGGCGCTCTTTAGATTCCACTAATAATAATGATAAATCTCCCCATTTTTTGTCCAAATGTAAGCATTCTTCTCCTGCCTTTGTGAGTGTGGCCACATGGGATTGAAAATCTGTTTTTGCCTGAGTTGGAGTATACTTACTCTCCATCTTTGTGAGTGCAGATAGTTGTGTGAATGAGTAAGTGTATACAGTATTTGGCCTTGAGCACAGTCAGAAATCAGAATGAGGTTTGTGAGTGAATGAGCCAGTGTGAGCCTGATTTAGAGCTCCCTCCCTTCCCTGTGTGATGGATACAGGAGGAGGGTCTTGGTTTGGTCCAGCCTTGTTTCCCCCCAATGCTTTGTTGCAGTGAGACTGCGCTGTGTGTAGGTAGTTAGTGTAATGTGGGTGCACGGATCATACCCCTCTGCTCTGGCAGGCTCTATTGATTTGCTATGAGGAGACCCGGCCGGACCCCACCATTTAGCCGGGCACCCTCTGAATAAGCTGAGAGGAGACTGACAACATGGGCTCTAGCCCCCCTCCTCCAGGATGCTGACAGATTGATACATTGTAACCGAGAGGTGAGCATATACGATGGTTATGAACCTGTCTGTAAGGAGGGGGTTGCACAGGTTGGGGGGGGGGGGCTTCTAGGTAGGGGTTCATAAAAGAACGTACACACTAAACAGGTACATCGATCCGTGACACAAATCTGTGTGCAAGGGCTCTGCAGAAAAGGGGTTCATTGTTTAATCTGTGGTGGGGTGCACACATGGAAATTTAAGGGGTTGCATGTTTGTGGGCGTTGAGGAGATACAGACAGAGTTGGCATTTGGGCCCTCAGACAGTGGTTACATGTGTCATTGTGTAATGAGGTACAGATAAGTATAAGAGATGGACCATGCAGGCAGACATTGTGCACTGATTAGTTGATGGTGTTATTTACTGATACCTGTCTAAACCCTTTATAGTAAGAAAAGACCCCATGGTAGGAGCCCACACTTTTAGAAGCCATGCCACCAAGAGAAGCCTCACACTGTTTATTGCATTGGTATGTGTTGGGATACAGTTATATGGGGCATTGTGCATACCTGATTTCATTGACATATATGCAGGGGTGACAGGGGTATGGATGGTGGAGTGATTGTATCAGACTATGTGTGGTATAGGAAAGACAAAAACACTTGTATACTGGAAGCATTGCATAAAGGAGTGTACTCAGAGTGGGCTGTGTGTGTGTCAGTGACTACCAATGTACTGGCCTGGCTGACAAAAAAATATTTAGAGTAGAAAGAAAGGAGTATATCGTCATTGGGCACATACAAGGCTGCTCTAGTCAGAAAAGGATTCAGGAATCGCTGTGCAGTGGATCTATTATTGAAACAACATCCCACACAGTGTAGGATAAAATAGAAGTTCCAGTGTTAAAATACACAGATTAGTGCATTCAAGATTAAATACAGTGGATGGGAATGGGGTTCATACCTACCTGTCATTCACCGGAGTCCAAATAACTGTATAGTGGGCTGCAGCCATGACTCATATTATTTAATTGGTAATATATTTGGAACAAAGCAAGCGAGCTCAGATTTAAAGAAGTACACAGTACTAAACAGCTTGTTACTTGATGTAATGGTACTGTTGTGTGGCAGGTTGCAGATAATAGTCCAAATCATTTTATAAAAGGAATTGGAAGAGTATACTTAAAACAAAAGTTTAGGTGTTATAAATCAGGGAGTTATAAGATGTGGGGTACAAATTTCACACAAGTATGTAGTATGCTGCTGCTACTACGATTAATTACCTTTTAATACTAAAAACTTTTGGGGATTACTGATAAAATGCAGAGAGAGATCAGCTAAAGAGGGATAGCGGTTTCGGTTTACTTTTTGCTGTAAACAATATCAATTAAATCTAAGGGGAACTTGTTTGAAATTATAGCAATCTATTTCACTATGGGGAAAAACAATAAAATATTTATTTTTAAAAAACCAAATCCAAACCAAAAAACTGTTTTACTTGAGCCAGCACATTATATTTCTCTTCTATTTATTGTAAACTACAGGATTTTTATTATATGATCATATACATTGTACAGCACTACGGGATTTACTGGCGCTATATAAATAATAGAATAATAATTATATAATAACAGCTAGCCCCCATGATGTGCTTGGTTACTAGTATCTGGTCAGATATTCTTGTTATATTGGTTTACCCGAAGGTCAGGGCCGTCTTTAATGCTGGGCAAATAGGGCAGCTGCCCAGGGCCCAGTTGCTCCTGGGGGACCCCAGAGCAGCTGCCCCATGGGCCCCGCACAGAGCCACACCAGCCTGCACACTAAGGAGGCCCCCCAAGTGACCCATGCACCAGCGGCCACCCGGAAGGCATGTGTCAGCAGGGGCCCGGTCGGGCACTGTGGCGTTTAAACAGTGCGACCGGGCCCCTTCCTGTTCAGCAGCTATTTGGGAGGAAGTGAGTGCCGCCCGTCACTTCCTCTCACCGGATATCAGAGCCGCGCGGGAGGAGGAAGGCAGGGAGGAGGGGAGTTCCAGAAGATAACTCCCAACTGCCTCAGTCTGCCACTGGACCCCAAGGAAACCAAACTCCTGAGAAAGGTAAGAACCTGGAGAGTGGCTAACTGTAGCATGTGTGTCAGTATGCCTGTGTGTGTGTCAGACATACTGACACACACAGACAGACAGACATTGACACACACACACACAGGCATACTGACATACACGCTACATTTAGCCACTCTCCAGGTTCTTACCTTTTTCAGGAGGGTGGTTTCCTTGGGGTCCAGTGGCAGACTGAGGCTGTCTGTCTGTCAGTGTGTGTGTCAGTATGTCTGTCAGTGTGTGTGTATGTCAGTATGTCTGTATGTGTGTGTCTGTGTGTGAATACGTCTGTCAGTGTATGTGTCTGTGTGTGTTTCAGTATTTGTTAGTATATGTCAGTGTGTGTGTGTGTCAGTATGTCTGTGTGTGTCAGTATGTATCTGCGAATGTGTCAATATGTCTGTCTGTATGTGTATATGTGTCAGTATGTCTGTCAGTGTATATGGCTCTGTAAGTATGTTTGGAATCTCTCTACTTTAGTTCCCCCACTGCATTGGGGTGAAAAGTGTGATGGCGGGTGGGAGGCGCAGGGCACTGGGTGCACAAGTAAATGCTTTGCCCAGGGTCCTGTTTATATTATAGATGGCCCAGCCGAAGGTCGCCAACTATTGAAGAAACATGCTCACGTCCTGCTGGTAGAATTCCATGGGGTTATGTATATAGCACAATTCCAGAGCAAAATTCGAAGCATGGAAACCATAAGAAATTCCTGCTGATTGCTCCACTTCTAGAACTTTGCTCTACTTTTCTCCTAGTAACATTATTTTACATTTACTCTCTCTATACATAATATATGTAACAAGCAATTCAGAGATAAACAGAACATCACGGGGCCTTCTAGATGTAATAAGAGAGTGGTAGACGGTTTATCTTAGAAGTGATGTTATAATGGGATGCTATGAAAGGTTTCTTATGATGGATAGATCAGTGGATTATCTGCTCCTTTCAACTTTTGGGATGATAGTGGCCAGCAATAATAACAGAATAAACATGACTGGTGTATAGTCGCCATATGGGCATTCGGAACCTTGGACAACAACCACCCCACATACCTATCCCCAATAACACGCTGACACTAGGTATATGGGAAAAATTGTCCACAGCTTTATTAACAAACATAGAAACGATACTAATAATTTAACATATGTATAAAACATGGGTCATTGCCCCCCATCCTCCGCCCTCGCATCTATACCTTCATAAAATATCAGGGCAATGACCCAACATAAGCAACACATAAATATATATAAATAACGCTTTAACCTTACTCCAACATGAACCGATTTGAGTGCCAACCATAAGTAACCACGGTAGGGGTATACCCAGATACCCCTACCCCACCAGGTTCTGAGCCACCTCCAGGACTCGAAACCCACAATCCACCAGTGACCACAATTCTTCATGTTCCTCACTTTCCTCATGGAGAGCCTATTTTACCTTCCCTAGCTCTCTATCCCGCCGCTGTGACAAAACGGGATAAAAACAGAAACAACCCATTACAGGGAGGGAGGGTGGGACAAACACAGCTAGGTAGAAATTAATGTGCACATTTTAAAATGGCTGCCTATTAAATAGCCAGCCCCCATCCCATAATCCCACAGTCCTGCTTGGTCCCTCCTATGCCCGCCTCCTAACCCCTGTCAAGGCCCTTTTCCGCTAAGCTGCGCTCTGGCTACATGGGGCTACAGAATCTAACATACACACACACACACGTTTAAAAGTTTGAATAACATACCATGTTATTATAGGATTAACAGTATGTGAGTTCAGAATCTTTACACTTCTGTGCGTATAACTGGGCAGACATTTTTCACTGGTTATAAACAAAATAAAATCTTGTATTATCTCCTTACCAATACCCACCCCATCTAGTGGACATTAAGGGACCACAGACAACTGTTGTAAAAGCTATCAATTTGCTATGTAATTGTTAACAATTTTTTATTGCTTTTTGTATGTGGGTTTCAGCCCCTAATTAGCATCATGTGTTTTTTAACCCCTAAACTGCATTGTGTGAAATTTAACCTCCAGTCTGCTTTGTGTGTGTTTGTGTTTTAACCTCAATGTATATAATGGATGTTTCAACCCTGTAACATGCATTGTATGTGTATTTTAACTCCCTAACCTGCATGATGTATGTGTGTGCATTAAACACTACATTTGTATGTGTGCACAGGGGTTTACTCCCTTGTCTGCTCTGTGTGCGCATGCATACATCATCGCCACCCCTGCTGTGTGTCTAGTAGCGAGTTAATCCCTTAACAACCACAAGTAATGAAAATGTCTTTATACTATAACATGATTGATATTCATTTGTCCTTAAGGTGTTAATACCTTAATTGTAGTGAATAGGTTTCCACATTAAAGGAGCACTCTGTGCCCTGTCACCACTAAAGCTTAGTGTATTGGTTATATAGTAAAAATAATCTCTTGGTTTTGTCCAACATTTTTGGTCACACTGTTTGGAAGTGGTTTGACAAAAGCAAAGCTCTCCTTAGCTACCACAGTTTCGTACACTTCTTAGCCATATTAATAGGGCACAATTTACACTTCAACATATCAATGTCGATTTTGTCTAACCTAAAAATGGGCTCTGTATTCTCCCCTGTGTTATTGTTTATTTGTGATGGTAGTTGTTGGTTTTACTTGATGTCAATGTTAGTGCCACATAGTTAGAAGAATGTATAGATTTGTCCTATGTTTGTGTATATATCGATAGATGGACAGTGGGTACACTCTTCCACTGACCTAGTGCCCTTTCAAAGAATTACATAATACTGTAACAGTGTATGTTATGATGGCTGTCTTGTCTAAATTCAGGGCCATAACTAGTGCATACACATAACGGAGCCTCAGAGAGGTAAATAATGCATTTAATAACACACAAGGGTTAATGAGCCAGCTATGAATAGAGTAGGCCTGACCGCCTATTTAATTCAACCACTTTCCCTCTACAATATTACCCCCACTAAACAATTCCCCCATAGTTATCCATGCGGTCTCCAAGGTCACATAATGACCATAGCTCTCCGCAGCATTCTACCATCTCCACGGTAACTAGAACGTCACTGATGCTGGGCGTGTTGCAAGCCCCTTCTGCAAGACAAGCACCTAGAACAGGACCATCATCTGTCTCTCAGTACACTGTGTTTACCGTCTGCACATGCCTATTTGTTTGTATGTGTCTGTCTGCCTTGGTCCATACCACTTTAGGGCTGTATGTCTATGCAGTACCACCACATAATTTTAAAATATATATATATAATTTCCCTTTTTGCATGGAGAATCCCTCACGTCTGCACACAGTAAATCTTTCATAGGGCACAATATTTGGTGTCTGATGCCATCACTGGGATAGCATTATATCTTGGAGACAATGAGAAACACCACATTAAAAACAACTAGTGGTGATAGGAGTTTTAGGG
>OW240914.1:222056629-222224468 GCA_933207985.1 Pelobates cultripes
CTGTCAGGGTGATACGTATTTCCACTAGGCTGAATAATTCTTCTACATAGTATGAGTCAGGTCCTGGGGTGTTTCTGAACCACAGGGTGCAATGTAAGTAGTCCTCGGGCTGTTCATCACATGGCACCTGTCAGGATATTTATATCGGCAGACATTTTGTGCTAAAATAGAAATTAAAAGTGTATATTGCCAGAGTCACTCAGAACAGAGCAGACTCCATTTTGCTACCTTCAGAATAACAAAGACACATAATTTCCTTGCTTTCACTAACCACTGAGCCTGAGCTAAGGAATGCATTATATAAACACAGACACTGTGGTGGAATCTCGGTAAAAATAAATTTAGTAGGCCGAGATTACCACGTGGCATGTGTACGTGCATATGCTGACGTATCGATCAGTTGGTTGCACGAGGCAAGATACGATCAGTAGTGTACGGAGCATGTGCAAGAATACAGGATGTAGTATTCCCCTCCTCCATTGTGCTGGACAAGCCATGCGGTCAAGCAGGAAGTTAATTCTTATTTGTAATGATTGGTCAAGAGAATGTGCGGGTGGAGCTTAATATGGGAGGAGTTATGTGCCTATATAGGGAGCCTGCACTATTGTTCAGGGCTCAGAACTTGCTGTATTTTTGGTGACATTAGTCCCTCTGAGTCCCGATCGGTGATCCAATAAAGAATCTCTTCCTTCCTGAAGAAACCTGTGTCCATCCCTCTGTGCTTTGCTTCCGTCAGTTTCTCCGGTATCATTTGGTGCATTGGCCGGGAAGCTCATCGTTCAACGGTAGCTGAGAGGCAGAGGCGTGAGACGGTCTATCTTTGCCCACGTTCTCTACGGCTGCACCCCTGAACTTCTGCGTGGACCTCCCTTCGTCTCGGCGCCACTGGTCTGTTGTCCAGGAGATCATCGGCCTCTACGTAAGAAGTGCTGGGGTGTCCCCGTCGATGAGTGTGAACTCAGGTTCAGGAACGAGGAGGTAAGACAACTGCTGTTTTAGACGGCAGACCCACTAGGGGTATACCGATTGTGCGGTAGGCCCAAAAGGGGTTTAAATCTGTGTATGGAATCTGCCCCCTCTGTCGGAGGGAAGGAGCGAAGGCGCACCGCTCGATCGAACGCTCTTTAGTAAGACCGTTTGATCTGGTTAGTCAGGCGGGGTCCTGTGTAAATAGCCCTAGCCGGACACCGGTGTCTTGTCTAGACTAGCGTTCTAGGGTGTATATTACGTTCGCTAGGTCGGAGGGACCGGGAGACTAAGCGGCGCCTGTGTAAATTCGGTTCGCTAGCTCTCAACCTATCTTGGCTAAGTGGGAAGGCGTGTAAATTTGGAACCCACTAGACTTTTGATAGAGTAAATAGACTAGAAGGGCAATTTTGTAAATTTCGCCCTCTAGTTCGCTATATGTGGTGTTTGGGCAGTGTGGCTAACCAAAACGGGTGTATATAGTTTTAGGTAGTCCATTCAAGGTACTGGCCAATAGTTTAGTTGGGATTGTAAATGTGTTAAAGATTGTTAGTAAAGTGTATATCTTGTTAGATAGCGCGAGCTCAGCCGTCTAGCGAGAGTGTTAATAGTGTGTTGCTGTATCATAGTGCACGGTACCATAACCCTGTATATTTACTGACACTGTATATAAGTACTAATCATTGTCGTCTATTGCATGTTTAACACCGTAACCACTAATAATTGTATTGTGACCTTAAATTGTGCTTTGACCTATGCTAACCGTACTGTAACCGATACTAGTAAAAGACGATGTTACTGGGGTGTGTTATAGACGGGTAATTCATATATAGAGAATTATAGCGTGGGTGACTGTATAGTTTCGCCAAAGGGCATAATATTGATTATTTAGTGACTGGTGTAACAGCTGTGTGTGTACGGGAATTCCCTGAGTGATTATTGTGTTATTGTGTACGTTTCACTTGGTAACTGTACCACGTGGTGCTGTTGCCAGAGGAAACGGGTGTGACTGTTGAATAAGAACGCGTGCATAGTATTCGTTGTCAACGACGTTCCATTGATAAGTATGGGCGCGTCAGAGTCAACGATTTTGGATCCCTTAGGTTGTATGGTAAAGAATTTTAAAAAGGGATTCAAAACATGTGATTTTGGGGTTAAAATGTCTCCTGTACGTTTGGTCACTTTGTGCACTAGGGAGTGGCCTATTTTGGTTGCGGCATGGCCGCCGCGTGGCAGTTTGGATCCAACCCTGGTACAGCGTGTACACGTGGCTGTGTCAGGTAGGCCTGAACTTTACGGACAGTTTCCATACATTGATTGTTGGGGGCAGGCCGTAAACGACTCGCCAAAATGGATCCGGATATGCCACGAGGAGCAATGTCGCCTCATGGTGGCCAGGACTTGTTTGTCCACTAGGACTGGTGTTAGGCCCATTTTGGACACGCCCCCTGAGTCCGAGATCCCTTTGCCGCCTCCTTACTTTCCTTTAAGAGGAAGTGACGCGAATGCAGGAAGCTCTGCACCCCTTCCCCTATTGCCCCCATCCACTTCCGCTTCCTCCTCCAGTACAGAATCCACCCCCCCTCGTATTAAAACTCCCCTTCCGGAACCAGGACCAACCCCCATTAGATTTGAATATCCTGATTTGGCGCCACTTCAAACTTCCGGTCAAGCTTCTTCTAGCTCGGCTCGGAGTATACTATTCACTAACTTTTCCCAAAATCAAGTTCCCACATCCTCATGCCCTATTACCTCTCGACCGGAACCTTTAACTGACGCCCCTCCACGTAGCCCCATACTAACCCGACAACTGACCGGTACCCAACAATTAAAACATTATCAGATGCCTCTTCGTCTGAATCCTGGGTCAGCCTATATCGATGCCGCAGGTCAAATGGCACATGCTGACCCAGTCTTCGTATATGTCCCGTTCACGACTACCGATCTCTTGAATTGGAAGACCCACAATTCCTCGTACACTGAGAAACCACAAGCTATGACCGATCTGTTCACCTCGATAGTTCAGACACATAACCCGACATGGGCTGATTGCCAGCAGTTATTAATGACATTGTTCAATAATGAGGAAAGGACAAGGATTAACCAAGCGGCCATTAAGGCGCTAGAGGAGAGAGCCCGTGCTTTAAATCAAGCCAATCCGGCAGCATGGGCCGCAACACATTACCCTAACACCGATCCTGACTGGAATGTAAATGGCGCAGATATGGCTCAACTTAAAGCCTATAGAGATGCTATAATTGCTGGCATGAAAGCCGGAGGGAAGAAAGCTATTAACATGTCGAAGACAGTTGAGGTGATTCAGAAAAGTGATGAAGCGCCCAGTGTCTTTTATGACCGATTATTGGAGGCATACCCCCTTTAATCCGGAAGACGCTGATAATTCCCGAATGATAAACTCCGCCTTTGTCAGCCAAGCTTACGGAGATATTAAGCGCAAGCTACAGAAATTAGAAGGGTTTGCAGGTATGTCTATCACCCAACTAATGGAGGTAGCGAACAAAGTATATATGAATAGGGAAACAGAAAGTAAGAAAGAGGAAGAGCGCAAGATGCGTAGAAAGGCAGATATGCTAGCGGTAGCGATCGCAGGCGTAGATAGGCGGGGCCCAGATAGAGGCGATGGTAGATGGAATAGGGAGCCTTTGAGTAGGAATCAGTGCGCGTACTGCAAGGAAGAAGGGCATTGGAGGAACGAGTGTCCGCAAAGAGAGCAGTATGAGAGAGACTTACCCAGGGCAGGTTACGGAAACTTTAGAGGCAGAGCGAGAGGTAGAGGAGGCCCCGGAGGGAGTAATGGTAATAGAGGGAGTAATGGGAACAGAGGAAGTGTAAAGGAAGATAGGTACTATCCAGCAGCGCAAAGGTCCCGCGATAGAGAAGGTAGGGACTTTGTGGGATTGGCTGACACGGTCATGGAGGACTATTGATACCGACCGGGCTCCATCCCCCTTGGTCGAGCGGAGCCTATGGTCGATGTATCAATAGGGGGAAAAAAGGAGTGCGTTCATGATCGACACTGGTGCTGAACATTCGGTGGTGACTAATCTAGTTGCTCCTCCATCTGGAAGAACTATTACTGTAATAGGAGCAACTGGAAGAAGTGCTGAAAAACCGGTTCTTAAAAGTCGACTCTGTACATTAGGAGGCCACGTAGTAAAACATCAATTCCTTTATATGCCTGAGTGTCCAGTCCAATTGCTGGGACGTGATATGCTATCCAAATTACAAGCGCAGATTACGTTCCTACCAAATGGAACAACATCCTTAAAGTTTAATGAACCCTCAGGTATTATGACATTGTCCGTACCAAAGGAAGAAGAGTGGCGACTTTATACAGTGTTGACTAGCCAAAACCCGAGGAGTGATGAATCCTTATTTAACATACCAGGAGTTTGGGCAAAGAACAACCCACCAGGACTGGCCCGCAATATTCCACCTATTAAAATCGAACTAAAACTTGGGGTTTATCCAGTAAGCCTGAGACAATATCATATTCCGCAGAAGGCTAAGAAGAACATCCAATCTTATCTGGATAAGTTCATACGGTATGGTATCCTAAAATTCTGTACTTCCCCCTGGAACACCCCATTGCTGCCTGTTCAAAAGCCCGGTACAGATGAGTATCGACCTGTGTAGGACTTGAGAGCAGTCAATGATGCGGTTGTTAGTATACATCCAGTCGTGCCCAATCCATATAACCTGCTTGCTTTAATTCCGGGCGGGGCTACTTACTTTACAGTCTTAGATCTCAAAGATGCCTTCTTTTGCCTCCGAATTGCCGCAAAAAGCCAATGTATCTTCGCTTTCCAATGGGAAAATGCTGTAACGGGCTCGAAACGCCAAATGACCTGGACAAGATTGCCCCAGGGGTTTAAAAATTCACCTACCCTATTTGGTTAAGCTCTAAGTCAAGATCTACTAGATTTCGAGTCTATCCCAGGAGAGTGTGTATTATTACAATATGTAGATGACTTGTTGATAGCAGCAGTTACAAAGGAAGTATGTCAGCAAGCAACGCACGATCTACTACACATTCTCTAGAAGGCAGGATACAAGGTGTCAAGAAGGAAGGCTCAGTTGTGTTTGCCAACTGTCAAATATCTGGGATTCCATATCTCTGAAGGTCAAAGAATTATGGGGACAGAGAGAAAAGAAGCTGTGTGCCAAATACCGATACCCAGGAATAGAAGACAAGTGCGAGAATTCTTGGGGGCAGCAGGCTTCTGTAGGATATGGATTCCCAGCTACGCGATACTGGCAAACCCTCTGTATGCAGCTATCAAAGGTACAGAGCACGACCCCTTCTTATGGACTCAAGAACAGCAAACGGCATTCGAAGATGTGAAGAGGGCTTTGATGAGTGCCCCAGCATTAGGTCTACCTGACCACACACAGCCATTCTACCTGTATGTACATGAGCAAAGAAGAATGGCTGTGGGAGTATTGACACAGTACTTGGGATCATGGCAAAGACCTGTTGCCTACATGTCTAAGCAACTGGATGCAGTGGCCAGCGGACTTCCACCTTGTCTAAGAGCTGTAGCTGCAGCCGCCCTGCTAGTAGCTGAAGCCGATAAACTCACTCTGGGTCAAAAACTTTATGTACGAGTTCCACATGCAGTACAGACGTTGTTGGATTACAAAGGAAATCATTGGTTTAGTAACAGCCGTATGACCAAGTATCAAGCAATGTTGTGTGAAAGCCCAAGAGTGCATTTAGAGATTGTAAATACCTTAAATCCAGCTACCCTTTTGCCACAACCTACTGAAAGTCAACATGATTGTTTGGAAGTAATGGATGAAGTATTTTCAAGTAGACCAGATCTTCGTGATTTTCCCATCCAGAACCCTGATGTTCAATATTACACCGACGGCAGTAGTTATGTAAAGAAGGGATCCGCTATGCAGGATATGCAGTAACAACGATAGACAAGGTGATAGAAGCTCGGCCACTGGCAAAAGGAACATCAGCACAAAAGGCAGAATTGATAGCACTGACACGAGCGTTACAATTGGCTGAAGGTTTAAGAGTGAACATCTACGCGGACTCCAAGTATGCGTTTTTAACCACTCATGCCCACGGAGCTTTGTATAAAGAAAGAGGACTATTGAATTCAGAAGGCAAAGAAATCAAATACGCAGCTGAGATCCTACAACTATTGGAAGCAGTGTGGGAGCCGAAAGAAGTCGGTATTATACATTGTCGGGCGCATCTGAGAGGAGATGGTGATGTAACCAAAGGGAATCGGATGGCAGATAGTGCAGCTAAGCGTACTGCTGAATCAGGAAGACAGGAATATGTGGGGCATATAGCTGCTCTTATACCAACTCCACTGTCTCAATGGACTCCAATTTATACAGCTCAAGAAGAGGAGTGGTTAAGGACTGAACCTGGAAAGTATTTGGAGAACAAATGGTATCAGTTAGAAGATGGAAGAATAGTTATTCCAACATCACTAGCGGTAGAAATTGTCCAAAACTATCATAACGGGACACATTCTGGGAGAGACAGTACAGAAGAATCTCTCAGAAAACATTTCTACATACCAAGATTGTCCAACTTGACTCAGGCCATTGTACGTAGATGTGTAACGTGTGCTAAAAATAATGCAAGACAAGGACCAGTAAAGCCACAGGAGTCCAGTTTATGGGGGGACTTCCCATGTCCGATTTACAAATTGACTATACAGTGATGCCTAAATCGGGTGGACATCGCTACCTGCTGGTAGTGGTCTGCACCTATTCAGGCTGGGTAGAAGCATGTCCTACTCGTACAGAGAAAGCAGGAGAAGTCGTTAGATTCCTGCTACGAGAAATAATACCCCGATATGGACTACCCTGCTCTATAGGATCGGACAATGGTCCAGCTTTTGTTCATCAGTGCCTACAACAATTGACTCCTATGCTTGGTATAAAGTGGAGGCTTCATACGGCATATAGACCCCAGAGTTCTGGTAAGGTAGAGAGAATGAATAGAACTATTAAGAATCAGTTGGCTAATATGTGTCAGGAAACCCAACTTAAGTGGAACGTTCTCTTGCCCATAGCTCTATTGCGAATCCGTAGTACACCTACCAGAAGGATGGGCCTCTCTCCTTTTGAAATCATGTACGGGCGACCACCTCCCGTGCTTGGTAACTTAAGGGGGGATTTGAGTCAGGTGGGAGAAGGAATTACCCGGCAGCAGGTTGTAGAGTTGGGTAAGACTATGGAGGAGGTACAGAAATGGGTACAAGATAGATTACCTGTGAATATTTATTCCCCAATTCATAGTTACCACCCAGGCGACCAAGTGTGGATTAAAGAGTGGAATAATGTGCCGTTAGGGCCCAAGTGGAGAGGTCCTTATGTTGTTCTTTTGTCTACCCCTACAGCGATAAAAGTAGCCGAAGTGACTCCGTGGATACATCACTCCAGGGTTAAACCAGCAGCAGCCGATTCCTGGCAAGTTACAGCAAATCCAGAGAATCCCTGCAAGATCCGGTTAAAACGCACGACTCAGTCGGAGTGACGAGGAACCTTGTAGATTACAAATTTTATTGTTTCAGAGACTTGGTAAGTGAGTGAGAAGGCCATAATAAAGCCTGTCCACTCACCAACGAGTGTATAAGTCAGGGAAAGTCTTGAGGGGACCCCTGTGAAGACGAGCAGAACTCCATTCCCTGCAGTCCTTACATCCTGGAAGCTGAGGTGCCTTCACACGGACGAAGACTGAGGATGACGACGAAAGATGTATTTTTAATAATGTTTATTTATGTGTATTTTTATATTCAGGAAGGTAGAGGTACCAACACTCCTAGCTGTGAGGTATGCATTAAGACTACAAGAACAGGTAACCATATATCCCAGACCCTAATTTGGCATTCGCAATATGAGTGTAAGGAGATGTATCAAGATGTAGATACTTAAATATAGAATATAGTGTGTGTCATTTAGGAGTAGGAGAACCTAAGTGCTTCAGTCCTGAGTATCAACCCCGTACAATTTGGTTGACTCTCAGAAATGGAGATCCTCAGGGGACCCTAATTAATAAGACGGTATTAAAATCCGTATATTCTTCAGGTGCTCTGCTATTTGATGCGTGTAAAGCAATATCAAGTGGTAGAAAGCCGTGGAATGTATGTGGGGATCTTAGATGGGAGAGGACGTATGGGTCTAACGATAAATATATTTGTCCCAGTAGTAAAAATAAATATGTAAGTCCAAGATGCCCAAATAGAGATTATAACTTCTGCCCATATTGGTCTTGTGTGGGGTGGGCGACTTGGGGACAGACAGCAGACAAGGACATGATTGTGACTAAGTTGCCTACTAATCCATATTGTAAGTCTATGGAATGCAATCCAATCCATATACTTATAAATAACCCTGACAAGTTCTTAGATAAATATGGTAATTTATTTGGGTTTCAAATATATGGGACGGGTTTAGACCCTGGGACAATATTGTTTATAGGGATAGAGACTGATACGGTAACCTCCCAAACTCATCAAGTATACCATTCCTTTTATGAAGAGATGAGCATAGATAATAAGATCCCCCATAATGCTAAAAACTTGTTCATTGATTTAGCCGAGAGTATTGCCGGTAGTCTTAATGTTACCAACTGCTATGTGTGTGGAGGTACTAACATGGGAGACCAATGGCCTTGGGAAGCAAAGGAGGTAATGTCCGGTTCTGAGGCAGTTGACCAATTAATATCTACACAAGCCGACTATCATATGAGTGTTAGAGGTAAATCTGAGTGGAGATTGAAGACCTCCATCATAGGTTATGTTTGCATAGCGAGGAAAGGAATGATGTATAATACTTCTGTAGGAGAATTAACTTGTCTAGGGCAAAAAGCTTATGATGATGATACAAAGAATACAACTTGGTGGTCGGCTTCAAATGTCTCAGAACCATCTAACCCGTTTGCAAGATATGCCAATTTAAAGGACGTATGGTTTGATCTATCCATCACATCTAACTGGAGAGCCCCAGCGAATTTGTACTGGATCTGTGGTAAGAAGGCCTATTCGGAGTTACCACAGGACTGGGAAGGGGCATGTGTGTTGGGTATGTTAAAACCATCCTTCTTCTTGTTGCCTATTGAAACAGGTGAGACTTTAGGTGTTAAAGTGTATGATGTGAATCATAGGAAGAAAAGGGGACCCATAGAGATAGGTGCCTGGGAAGATAATGAATGGCCTCCCCAGCGTATTATAGATTATTATGGGCCAGCCACGTGGGCAGAGGATGGTACCTTTGGTTATAGAACCCCTATTTATATGCTCAACCGCATTATAAGGTTACAGGCGGTGGTTGAGATCATTACTAACGAGACATCACAAGCGCTCAATCTTCTAGCGAAGCATAATACCAGGATGAGGACAGCAGTTTACCAAAATAGATTAGCCTTGGATTATCTTTTGGCAGTAGAGGGAGGTGTATGTGGGAAGTTTAACCTGAGCAATTGCTGTCTTCAAATAGATGACGAAGGGCAAGCAATAGCTGAGCTTACTAGCCATATGGTTAAACTAGCGCATGTGCCTACTCAGGTATGGAAAGGGTACAATCCAAGTAGTTGGTTTGGTAGCTGGTATGAGTGGTTTGGAGGGCTTAAGGCAGTGGTAGGTGGAGTCCTACTGATTTTAATGTTGTGTCTACTCCTGCCGTGTCTTATACCCTTAGTAGTTAGGTCTGTGCAAAGCCTGATAGAAAATATAGCAGAGAGGAAGGCTGCTGCACAGATAATGGCAATTTATAAATATAAGGCTCTAGATCAGGGAGAACCAATGCAGGAAGACGAGTGTTGAAGATTCACATCATAGGATAAGTCTGGTCTGGTTCAAAGGTAACTTGTGGTGTATGCAAACCAAGGTTAAGTGATGCCTCAAGTAATTGTAAAATATCAAGAGGCATCAAAGGGGGGAATGTGGTGGAATCTCGGTAAAAATAAATTTAGTAGGCCGAGATTACCACGTGGCATGTGTACGTGCATATGCTGACGTATCGATCAGTTGGTTGCACGAGGCAAGATACGATCAGTAGTGTACGGAGCATGTGCAAGAATACAGGATGTAGTATTCCCCTCCTCCATTGTGCTGGACAAGCCATGCGGTCAAGCAGGAAGTTAATTCTTATTTGTAATGATTGGTCAAGAGAATGTGCGGGTGGAGCTTAATATGGGAGGAGTTATGTGCCTATATAGGGAGCCTGCACTATTGTTCAGGGCTCAGAACTTGCTGTATTTTTGGTGACATTAGTCCCTCTGAGTCCCGATCGGTGATCCAATAAAGAATCTCTTCCTTCCTGAAGAAACCTGTGTCCATCTCTCTGTGCTTTGCTTCCGTCAGTTTCTCCGGTATCAACTCTTTAAATGAAAGAATTTAAAAGTACTTTCAATTTTTAAAAAAGTGCAATTTTATAATTTTATTATCTTTATTATATTGGTCAAGTGTACAGCAAATGTATGGATCACGTGTTACAATATTTTTTTTTTTCCCCACTTGCAAAATGAGACTTTCTGATTAGTTGAATTGGTCAATCCCAGTCAAACCATCTACTCATAGACTGCACACGGTTTTAGAGTAGATAATATTATAAGTCTCCTGGCCAATATAGCAGGATTAAGTAATGTTTAAGAAATCCCCTCTCTCTTCATTTGTTTTTATCTTCTTCATACCGAGGACCTGTACCTACCAACACCTATTTCTACCAGTGGGCGATCAACGCCACTGAATGCTATACACTCCTGAGCTGGCTGAAGCTCTACAATAGTCCTATCGATTCCACTTATTTATCTCTTCAATCAAACTTGGACTACTGTTAATTTAACACTTTTTAAATCAGGACTTTATTCCATTTTTATGTAAGTAAGCATTGTTTTTATTAATATTGTTTTTACTATTATTGTATTACAACCTATTTTCTGGTTTTTACTACTGTACTGTTTGTTGATGTATTGTGAGGGAACATCATACCCTTAGGTTGTGGCCCATACTTTTTTTTTTTAATTTAGCCGTTTACTGGTCTCTAAGCGCTGATCTTATTGCCACTTGTAAGATAAAACAGGTTTGTATCTGTTTTATATGATAGAGACCTTAACATGAACATGCGGATATATTTATTTCATGTTGGTGTCTCTAGACAGCTCAGTGTAGTGATTATGCAGCTTATAGACTATGGGTTCTCCACTTACTTAACTCACTCCATTGCATTTACAGCCAATTAGAGCTGCTCAGATGGGACAAATGGACACTGATAATAAGAAGGCGTTAATACTGCATTGTCAATGCGGCTTAGGAGGATGCAGTCTCTGGGTGCCTTGGGAGACCTGGTTTCTGCCAAGCCACTCCTGATCTAACAAAGATGGCGCCTAGAGACTATTAGCAACATAACCACTACAATGAGCTGTGGAGGTTATGTCGTTCAATATGTCCCTTTATTTTAAATCTCACAGATGAACCTCATTTTACTTAATCAAAAAATAATGAGTCTACAGACACTTGCAGTATATGCTCCATCAAATGAAAACCTTACAACTATTTTATACCTTTTTGTCATGTTTCTAGTGCAATGCACGCCAGCATAAAATAAGTTATGAAAAATAGAATTTACATAACTAAGCATTTTGATTTTATTGCAAATCCAGTACTCTTCCCCACAAAATCTCTCTCATACACACATACATAGCTACACTTTCTGAAACTGTCCAAGTTATCTTAAAATGAAGACTGAATATTTCATTAATGTGCTATTGAAAATCGCTGTGATTTATCCAAACAAATATATATATATGTGTGTGTTCTCATTGGCTTAAAGTATCAAGCAGCCATTCAGAATAGAGCTGAAAACCAAAACATGGTCAGTCACCAAAAATGGAAAAAAGGTAAGATGCAAAATGTGTGATAAGATACAGACTTCCAGCAGAAAATGAGCAAGTTCCACAGCTTACACATTTACAGTGTTTTCCAAATGTGATCTTTCATTTAAACTCAATTTAAGGGTTAGCCTAGGTATCATATGCACTACAAAGCACTGCAGTTGTTATGGTGCCTTTACTGTACTATACCTGTACCTTCATAACAAGGAATTTAAAGGGGAATTTAAAGGATAATCATTTTGCATAGTGTTGAGTCATCACATCATGGAAATGTTAATAGCCTGTCTGCATTTAACTGAATGAAATATTCCCACCAATTACTCCTTTAACATCCAACTACTAGTTGGAATAGAAATGTTAAAATAAACTATGGATATATCTGTTCTCTTTTGTTTGTTCATACTGGTATTTAGAAATCAGTGTAACACTGCAGTAGTTGTTTCAAACATTTTTCCATGGAGAGGGGGCTCCAGAGATCGAAGTAAATAGCACTTTCATCATGTGTCCACATACATTCCATTGATGAGATAGTCTAGCTTGGTGTAACGGTGCCTGCGTCGTGCTTCAGAAATCTTACGGCTGATTAGACCTATTACCACCAGCAGAAACAATACTCCAAAGACCAAAGCAGCCACCAAACCACTTACATCATCAGAAAATGAATGCTTGCCCTCTCCAGGCACAGATGTATCCAGTTTTCTAAAAATCGGAACTTGGTCTCCAAGCTGGTCCCTTTGTGTCAAATTATTGGATTTGGAAAGGGTTTGCACAGGTGCTTTGAGTATGACAGTCACAGGTTGTTTAGGGCTGGAAGAGATGGCATGGACTATGGATTTCTGGGTTGCTTTTGGTGAACTGTCAGTCAACATCACAAATTGAGTATGTGGTGTGATTGGTAGGGATGTTAAGGCTTGATGTCCACTACCAAGACCTTGAACTCTTGTTTTGGTCATTGGTTGGCCTCTCAGGTCATATTTCGGGGTAGGGCTAATTACCGAATGACGAGAAGTGGAACTACTATGGCCTATAACCTTTTTGATGTCTTTAGAAACAGAGCTTGGAACAGGTTTATTATCAATAACATTGATTTTTGTAACAGGCACAGGATGATGGCTAGGCATGCTGGCATTAAGCTTGTGTGAAGGTATGATAGGCTGTGGTGCTCTAGAAGCATGCTGGGGAAAAGGAACTCTGATTGTTGTGGATTGTGTTTTAGCAGCTTGGTCAGGATTTATTTCCTTATCTGGTGTTTGGACACCATCACGTTTGTTTGTTGCAATAGGTCCTGGTGTGGGATCAGGTTTGTGTGAGGAGAGTATAATGATCTGCATGGAATTGTCTGAGTTCTGCACTGGTGTCTCTACCAACTGGTCCAGATGCTTCTCAATGTTCTCTGTCAAATGAAGCATTTGAGAAGTGATATGTCTTTGAACCTCAGCTGCATCCTTGCTTGAAGACTTTTGTGGTTCCCTTTTAGAGCTGGACTCATGCATTGCAGAAGGTGGATTCTTGCCTGCAGCGTTCTGATCATGTTCTATGGAATCTTTATGTCCAGGGCTTGGCATTTCTATTGCAGAGCTATATTTTCTTTCTGCATTGTTCTGTGGATAACCTACAGAGCCAGATCCTTTTTCCGCAGAGCCCTGTGAGTGTAGTGAGGAACCACGCTCCTTGTGTCCAGAACTCTGTGACTGTACAGCAGAATCAGGATGCGTGATTGGAAAGCTTTGTATATGAACTAGGGAATCAGGATCCTTTTCTGCAGAGCCTTGTGATTGCACTGGTAAACCAGGCTCTTTTTGCTCAGAACTTTCAATTCCCAAGATCTCAATGTGACTTTGCTCATTTGATGGAGGTGACAGAGGCTGTTTAACATGTGTTGGATATGGATGACTTTTGCCATCAGAGATTTCTGGAGAAAAAAAAAATTTGTTATATATATATATAAAAAATAAAAATAAAATAATTTAGAAAATGTATGAATCAAGTAATGATCCCAAATCTAATCATATACATTTAGCATTTCAGTCACTCTGCACTTTAACACATATGTCAGACCCTTACAGTGATAACTAGCCTTATCTGTAACTAACTGGGACCAAAAGATAGACCATTTTAATGACCTATTTAGCATAACCTGTGTCCTTATTGGGACACTCCATGCTCCACCAACGATTTTTATGGAGCAACTACTTAAAGGGACACTATAGTCACCTGAACAACTTCAGCTTAATGAGGTTGTTCGGGTGAGAACTATAGCTCCCTGCAGCCTCTCTTGTAAACACTATTTTCTGAGAAAATACAGTGTTTACATTGAAAGCTAGGAACACCTCCAGTTGCAGTCACTCAGAGTGAACCAGAGGGACTTCGGAGTTGATGGAGGCATAATATGCACAGGGCAGCACTGTGCACAGCATCCTGTGAGTCAGTGTCTCCTCCCTCTGCATGCAGACACTGAACTTTCCTCAGAGATTCATTGATTCAATTCATTTATATGAGGAGATGCTGATTGGCCAGGGCTGTGTTTGAATCATGCTGGCTCTGCCCCTGATCTACCTCTTTGTCAGTCTCAGCCAATCCTATGGGGAAGCACTGTGATTGGATCAGGCTACCACATGTCAGCAGACTGCTTGTTTTTCTGAGTCTAACAGCATGCAGATTTACAGCTTCAGGCTTGAATACAGTAAGATTTTTACTATATTTATGGAGGCATGAGAGGCCCAGGGGGGCTAGATGGTGGTGTTAACACTATAGGGTCAGGAATACATGTTTGTGTTCCTGACCCTATAGTGATCCTTTAATATCTTTACTTATTTCGTGTAGAACACTGCATATATCCTGTTCAATGCCAACGTTGACTTTATGTGACAATTAGTAACATTGTTTCATATTATGTGAAACTTTTTTGAAACTAGTTATTTTTGAGGTTATACATGATTAAAGATTTATGACCAATACATAAAAAAATATTAAACAGGCGAATGAAATTAAAAGCAATATTGCTTATTTGCATTCTTTAGTGGATTTACCTGCAGCCATAAGCAGACTTATCTAATCAGGCAGATATTCTTATCCCATGGGTCTCGTGGTATAAGAAGTTTATGATCAGTGGAACTGATCTGTATACGGATAGCAGCCATGCCCCCCATTATCAGTAAATATAGTATATTCTTTGTAGTGAACTGTGCACTGATCGCCAGAGCAATGGTCTTTGGCTCTGCTCTCTCTCTCCTGGGAGAAACCCATTTTCATAATCAGGTATCCAGGACGCAAACCAGCCCCCCCCCATGTTTACATCTGGGGTTAAGCCAGCCTCTAGTGGCTGTCTTCAGGACAGCCACTAGAGGCGCATCGGTAATGATTGAGGCATATTATGCCTGAATCACGCAGAGCGTCCATAGGAAAGCATTGAAAAATGCTTTCCTACGGACACTTTGAATGCGCGCGCGGCAGTGTTGCGCATTCAGCGCTGGTGACGTCAGACAAGGATGTTGACGTCGGCGGGGGAGGAGATTTAAGGGAGCCCGGCAGCGGAAAAGGGTGAGTAGCTGAAGGGGTTTTAACCCCTTCAGCACCGCGGGAGGGAGCCCTGAGGGTGGGGGCACCCTCGGGGTACTACAGTGTCAGGAAAACCAAGCGGTTTTCCTGACACTATAGTGTCCCTTTAAGCTGTAGTTATGTTGACTATGGTGTCTCCTTAATCGGAAAAGAGGTTTCACAAACCATAACCACTTTAGAAAACCTTTAAAAGCTTAATTCATAATCACTGCTCTAACTTTCATTGAAATAGTCTAAGTAAATTATGGCTCTGAAATGTGCTTTTAAGGCATATAGAGTTCATATCATACAAACCTCGCAATAGGTTGAAACTCATAACTCCTTTGGATGGAGACATTGTGCAAGAATCCGGGCTTGGACAGTTGAACATGTAACAGTTGGGATGACCATGGGTCTTGCGTGTATCGTATATCAAGAGGTTACACTCTTTTCCATCTGCGTAGAAACAAATAGTCAGGGAATCTGTCTAAAACATTATTTCACCATTTGCAATTCACGCATAACACAGCAGATCTTAAAAGCGGAGATGACTTCACTGCAACCAACTTCAAATACAAAAGCATCTAGCTGAACATTAGATAGGAGGTGTACTTAAATAAGGCAACTGGAAGCCAGGAAATATTTGCTGTGCCTGCTTATCACATGGACTATCAGGTTTAACATTGATGCAATGTTTACAGAACATTGTAGGTGAATAGAAAAGCCTTCAAGAAGGGGGGAAAGAATAAAACAATGGAATAGCTCAAGAAGACTTGGATACACTGCTACCCGAAATGAGAAATCAATATAAATCAATTTTAAAGCCTATGCAAAAATGGGCACACTAGATGGGAAAATTGGGTCCAGTGTTTAACTGATTACACATTCATTAGAGTGTATTACAATAGACCAAGGGTTCCCAATTAATTTTTCCCGTGGATCCCTTTGACATAGTGTATCAACATCGTCCACCTGTCCGTCACCCATATTTGGTGTCTGTGTGTTGTATGCATGTTTAGTTGTGTCATAGAATAAGGTTTATGCTATGTACTTTTTTTTTATTGTAAGAGGAAACAGAGTGAAGAGTGAGGTAATATGCGAGTAGGACACAATTTTCAAAATTCAGTAAGTAATAAAAGAAAAAAAACATTAAGTGTTATATGGAAGTTTCCAATATGTTTAGTATACTGGAGAATAATATGGATTACCTGCTATTTCATGCTCGTGGCAGCATGCAGCTATACATGCATCTAAATTGGCTGTATATTTGGGATCAATGCCACGGACTCCGTTTTTCAATGCAGAAGTAATATCGATCACCATATCTGGCATGGACTTTACAGCACAGTTCTGAGCCCAGGACTGTGTTGGTTTCCCCCAGAAAAGGACAAATAAAAGTATAGGGCAGATGAGCCACGGGTCGTAGACACCCATGATAAACACACCATGAGGCAAGGCAGGCTAAAAATTAGACCAGAGAGTGTATCATTGCAACCCAGCACAGAGTATAGGGGTTCTTTCTGCAGATCTGAAATAAAAAGGATAATAGTGTAAATACAAGACGACAATATTAAAACAGATACTTGTTCTTTAACTTCGCATGCGTCAAAATCTATTTCAAGGCCCCATTATTGTGACCATTTTAAGACGGCACACAATTAAAAGAAATTCTTTTAAATGGGACATCCAACCTTTCATAGGCATTACACAATGCATAAAATATGCATTTGAACACAGCATCAATAAACTTGAGAACTACTTATTTGAGACAATGAAAGCCTTTGCTGACCTACATTTTCCTTGTGCCTATGGTTCCATTTATTCCCACTGCACAGAGTTTCTAGAAATGTATGAGAAAGACTGAATAAGCATAAAGCTAGGCAGATTTTATTTTTTTTGTTTGCCAATGTTGTCCTGTAATGTCCCTACAGAACATGCGTTGATGCAAAAATAAGTTACATAAAATTAATGAATAAACCTGGATACCATCATCTTCCAATGCAATGACAAACATACAAAAATTATCATACATATGCATTACATAAGAAATATAGCTTCATAAATAACATATAGATGCGTACACACAAGTTGTAGATCACATACAACCAATTAAAAAAAAAAAATATTGTAAACATGGTGTCCCATCTGTGCATGGAGAGAGACAGGGATAGGAAGCTGCATCTTATCCTTGCTTCTCTCTGACTTAATCCGCAGAGGAGCAGCACATGCAGCCAGCAGAGAGAGCCTACAGATCAGGGAAGTGAGGCATTGGGGGTGGCAGAGATAGCCTACAGATGGGTACCAAAATTTTCTGTAACCAGGATTCACACATTATTCATGTATTGGCAAATGCATATTTCCCCTTTCTGAAATAATAACCAAGTGACATAAACCTCCACTAAAAATTAAGATATACTCACATTTTTCTAATGTTTTATCACTGCAGCGCCATGAGATCAGATGTCATATTGCCAGAAGGATTACAAACATCCAGAATCCGCAATGCACTGAAAGGACACAGCATGTTATAGGGATATCTTTACTTAAAGAGGTACATACACTGTTAAAACCAACAATATCACAAACCTATTTCTGTAACATGGCCACTAGAAATTGACAGGGCACTTGTATACAGATCCACTATGTCCAGGCTAGTAGATACAGAATATTTAGTGCAGCTGCAGCTAGACTCCCTATTTGCAGTCTTTACCACCAACTTGGACAAATTTCCCATTAAGCAGAGTAGGCACCTATACACTATGGGGTGCCTGTTTTCAGCACTTACAATGTGCCTTTTTGGAGCTTAGGTAGACGGACAGTGGCGGTGGCAGAACAACCAGGGGTTCAAAGGTTGTGACTGTGACCGAATCCTGAAATTCCACTTGTCAGGGAGGTCCAGAAGGCATGGTAGCAGCAAGCAGGTAAGCAACAGGCAGCTTACTGTATTGACAAGCACTGGGCTCCACTCCTCCAGTTTCCCTGGTCATGCAGTGGAGACGTGATGCATTGCACCACTTCCGGCAACCCTCTAACATATCTTCTCCCTCACAGCTCTGCTGCTCAGTTCGTGAGATAGCGCTCTGGCTCTATACCAAGTGCTGGAAACGAGAGGAAGAGGATATGATAGAGAGTTTTAGCAGAGGGTGCAGAGTGTCTCACATACCACCGGACCACCAGGAAAACATGACAAGAGTACTGGAATAGCAGGGCAGGGGGTGCCACGAACAGATTCTTGCACCGGGGACCTGAGGTTTCTAGTTACAGCCCTGTGGGCTGGTGTGGTAAGATAAGTACCAGGAACCTTGGCCTGTGTCCTCTATAGTCCAGTCAAAGTGCATCTACATTTTAATTTATTGTAACCCTTCTTCAGACTCCTCTAAACTTTATTGTCCCTCAAGACACCCCCAAATGCCTCTGTGGATCAATGTCCTAGGCGCCACTGTATTGGTGTTCCTGGATGAAGTTCACTGCTTCACCTTCATTTGCCAACACTAGTGAGACAATAGGTCCTGCTCCCACCCCCACCATTGTCACTAGGGGCTCCAACCACCGCCTATGGGTGGGGCCAGGGGAAGACTACAATAGCTCCCCACACCCCCATAGTCATTTAGGGCCCCCACCCGCCGCTCATGGGTGGGGCCAGGAGGGAAAAATAGGTGTGTGTGTCCCCTATTGTCACTAGGGCCGAATTGCATCCTAACAGCAAATGAAGCAACATGAGAACACATGAGGAGAGGTGAATATTGTGGAAAAAATTCTTTGACCACAGGAAATCTAGCAGACTTAGCTCCTCCTCTAGGTCAAAGCTGGTCAAGAGTAGGAAAAATACATAAGACAAAATAGTCCAGGGTTCGACAAATCCTGGAATTTGTGAGCCTGTTCAGCCCCCCGATGTGACCAGCTGCCTGAGAGCAGAGGCGGGCTGTCGGATCACAGAGGGCTGAGGCAGGCTGATGACTGAGGGAGGTGGTTGGCAAGTTCATTGAGAGGTAAGAGAGGGAGGATGGCTCATGTATTGCGGAGGGAGGGGGGCGACAGGCTCATGGAGAGCCGTGAGAGGGAGGCAGGTGGTTGACAGAGGGAGTGGGGCTGCCGGCTCATTTACTGCAGAGAGAGGGAGAGAGGGGGCTGGCCAGCACATGGAGAGCTGAAGGAGCAGGCAGCGGATGGAGGGGGGTAGCCGGGTAATGGAGAGCAGAGGTAGGTGGGTGGACAGATGACATCGCCGCGGCAGCTGTAATCTCCCTGCTCTGCTATCTCGCACGCGCAGCATGCAGTGATGCCGGGTTATGACCACTCCAGCTCACTAAACAGTGCGCGAGAGGGAGCTGACAGCAGCCCCACTGGACTCCAGGGAAAGCCTATCCACTCCAGCTCTCCAGAAGTAAGGAGGCTGCATGGATTTAAACAAAAGTAATTACTTGTGAGTGTGTCGGTCTGTATGTCTGTGAGTGTGTGTGTGTGCGCATGTGTATGTGTGAGTGTGCCTTCCCTCCAATCACACAGGAAAGGTGTTTTTACTCACCTTTTTTCCCCATACCATGCTGATGACGCTGTGACTGGTCCCACATCCGTGGCTGAGATTATCAATCTTGACGATCTCAGCCAATTCACTGCTTCCCCAAAGGAAAGCATTGGAAGACTATTGCGCATGCACAGCAAAATGCCACTGCGCCAATTTAAATTCTCATAGAGGTGCATTGAATCAATGCATCTCTATAGGGAACATTAACGTAGGTTTTGCTCATTATTAAGCACTGACCCTGGACGCACCGCTAGAGGTGTTACCGGGCAGCAATATAAACACTGCCTTTTGTCTGAAAAGCGTTCAGGGACAGGATATAGACTTCAGTAGAACTGCATTAAGCTGTAGTGGTTCTGGTGACTATAGTGTCCCTTTGGGGATTGTATTTTTGGTGTTGATTTCTCTGGCTCCTAAATTTTGTAGCTGGCTACTAGATTCCAAGCAAATTTGTCAAGCTCTGAAATAGTCCCTACTTTGTTTTAAAGGGACACTATAGTCACCTGAACAACTTTAGCTTAATGAAGCAGTTTTGGTGTATAGAACATGCCCCAGCAGCCTCACTGCTCAATCCTCTGCCATTTAGGAGTTAAATCCCTTTGTTTATGAACCCTAGTCACACCTCCCTGCATGTGACTTGCACAGCCTTCCATAAACACTTCATGTAAAGAGAGCCCTATTTAGGCTTTCTTTATTGCAAGTTCTGTTTAATTAAGATTTTCTTATCCCCTGCTATGTTAATAGCTTGCTAGACCCTGCAAGAGCCTCCTGTATGTGATTAAAGTTCAATTTAGAGATTGAGATACAATTATTTAAGGTAAATTATATCTGTTTGAAAGTGAAACCAGTTTTTTTTTCCATGCAGGCTCTGTCAATCATAGCCAGGGGAGGTGTGGCTAGGGCTGCATAAACAGAAACAAAGTGATTTAACTCCTAAATGACAGTGAATTGAGCAGTGAAATTGCAGGGGAATGATCTATACACTAAAACTGCTTTATTTAGCTAAAGTAATTTAGGTGACTACAGTGTTCCTTTAAAGAAAACTAGATCAGATAGGAAGAAAAGAAAAACAGATCCTGAGAGAGGAAGCGATTGGGGAAAGGTAAGTTCTGGATGATGGTGCCGCGTTAAGAAAAACTCATGAGTAGCAGTGGTTCATTAATGCTAAAGAAATGCATAAACAAAGCAAATTGATAAGCTTCATGTTTAATGTAGATTGCTTAAACTTTTCATTTGTTACGCTAGTCTAGTACAATGAAATTATATGAATAATCATATTTTATCAAGCACCTCTCTATTGTTCAATGAGACAGAACTTGACATTGTTTATAAAAGATTAAAAAAAAATTTTTTTACACGCCATGTTAAAGGGACACTGCAGGCACACAGACCACTTCTGACCATTGGAGTGGTCTGGGTGCCAACTCCCAGTACTCTTAACCCTGCAACTGTAATTATTGCAGTTTTTTATAAACTGCAATAATTACATTGCAGGGTTAACTCCACCTCTAGTGGCTGTCTAATAGACAGCCACTAGAGGGCACTTTCTGATTCATTGCAAAGATTTTGTGAGGCCCTCCAGCCTTGCTCAATTCCCCTTAGGAAAGCATTGAAACTCTTTTTCAATGCTTTCCTATGGGGAGACCTAATGCGCGTGCGCGGCATTGCTGCGCATGCGCATTAGGTTTCCTCAGCCAGCGGGCAGGATCAGTCTCGCCCACCGGCTGACATGATTATTGGGAGGAGCGACGCCGACCCGAAACCACCGCCGAGGGACATCAGCGGGGTCTCGGGTAAGTGACCTGAAGGGGTTTTCACCCCTTCAGCTACCTGGGATGGGAGGTGGGAGGGAAAGGGTACCTGCAGTGCCAGGAAAACGGATTGTTTTCCTGGCACTGGAGTTTGCCTTTAAATATAACCTTACAAATATTTCCATAGAACAGGTACAGAGAAACTAAAGTATGTTCCTTATTGATAAGTATCACTATGTCTGATAAGATCACAAAGACCAAATCTTATCAGACACACACCTTTTGCATTACAAGACCTAAATGTCTTAGCAGCCAAATTAACTAATTAAAAACTATTTCTTAAAACCCTTTCTTAAAGTACACACCCTAAAGTACTGTCTGAGTTGTCTGTTTCCAGGATTACTCACCTGTTGATGGAAATCTTTGAAATGTAAATTAGGTTTAGAGTGTGAATAGAAGCATTACTTTTTAAACCATAGGTATTGTTTTAGTTGGTATTCCTAAAGGTTGCTACTTTGCAAGGTCCCTGGGGTCACGTCACACCAGTATGCCTGAATGGTCAAGTGTTCAGATGGAGAGGAGCTTTGTGTCTTTAATGTTGTCCTAAGATAAGCATCACTAAGGATAAGACTTTCAGGATAATGTAAAGCTATTTAAAGAGAATTTGTTCCATCATAAATACCCTCTACTATCTCAGAAATTGACCATGTTCTAGATATGTCAATTTGAAAAACCACATGACTGTTTAAGTTTATTAAATATTACTAAAAGTGGGGAACTCTATTCTACACGGTTTAAGCAAACTCGCCCATCACATTAAGGTATGCAGTGCTGACCTTTCTAGTTATTTTAGAGCATACATGTTTGCCACATTTTCCAAAAAAATGCCAGTGTAATAATTTCAGCAGTTGCCATGCAAAATGCAGCCTATAGGCAAATATGCTTACGCAATACAACATTTGGTATATATGTACGTGCAAGCTCAGCACGTGGAGTTTCCTGTCGGTTGTGAGTAAGTTTGGGTGTCTGTATCAACAATAATTACAGACTGTCCACAGAATTTGATTTTATTTATCAAGGAAAGGTGCTGCTTCTCTCATTGGTGAGAGGCAGCTTTCTGCTCAAGACAGGGAAAGAATTAGACTATAGAACCTTAAAATAACTATCCAAAAATCCTAATCACTACAACTTAGGAGTGTCAAGTGATCGTTCTCAGGCAAAGAGCTAAGCCCTGTAATAGTTTGATTCTTACAAGGGAGTTACCAAAGCACTCCTGGTACCAGTGGGGAACGAACAGAGAGCGCCCTGGTGCAAGCAGTATTTGAATGCAAGCAGGTTTTTGTATGGAGTGTGTGAATGTAGGGGAGAGTTTGTAGTGTTGACATTTTAATGTAGGAGTGTATCTCTGTGTAGTGTTGGCTTTGACTGAGGAGATGAATGAACATATACACAAAACACAGACATAATGACATACATCGAGAAAAACACAGTGATACATAGAAACATGCCAATACACACAATACACAATGAAATGCAAACAATGACACACAGAAACACGCATACAGAAACAAGCTAGTCAAAATTTACTGCCACTCACTTCCTCCCAGGCTGCAAGTATGAAAGGAGCCCGGTCACACTGATAAAGGGCCACAGCACAAGACCGTGTCCCTGGTGATACATGAACAACGCAAGGACTCCTCAGCATGCATGTAGTTCCGACACTGCCTAGAACCAAAACAACTAGTAGCTAAAGTGTTTGGAGTGTTCCTTTAACATAAAGCATTCTATTAAACAGAAAGAAAGGGGGCATAAAGTTAAAGAAAAGCATCTATAGGAATCTGTTAGCGGGTGGGGGGAATTACTAATTAAGAGGGAAATCTGTCTGGCATTTCCTCTCTGCTATGTTTTAGTTCTTCTTGCACTCTTCAGGAAAACTATTGATTAAAAAAAGGAGGTAGTTTCCTGTGCACATTGTTTTTCAATGCAGAATTTGACAGACATGAAGATCTCACTGAAACTATAGGAAATGACTTAATTAAAACAAGATCCATAAAACAGGAATATAACATTATTAAATACATTCAAAAATTGCTAGCTTCTTTATATAGCAGCTAAACATTGTGCAATTTACCATAAGCATACAGAGGGTAGCAGAGGATATGCATTATTTTACAGTCTTGAGAGTTTGTTTTTTTTTTTAAACAAAATGCTTCAAGGTCTTGGAAAACAGTATGTGAAAATTAAACAAAATACAGTGGAACAGTACCAAGGGACTCAATTTCTTCTACAACACACTGTAATTATTATTGTGCCTAGATTATCCTAATAACCCTTCAGGACACAGGGTTATGCAATTCCTATTACAGCTCTAATGAGGAGTCCCTCTCACAGATTGTATCTATTTTACAATAGTTTGTCATTTATTCACCATTTTATATACCCATTGTAAAAGTTCTGCAGAATATGATGGTGCTGTATACATAACAACACTACTACCAATATAACAGCAATTTCAGTCATGTAAAAATTTAAATTCCTTCATCCCTCTCTACAAAAGAACAGCTGACTATGAAAGCAAGGTAATATACATCATCCCTCTGGGCCCATGTGGGTTGTTACTAAGGTCGAGAAAGACCTGAGTGGCAAGACTATGAAGCCCTGGTTACTCCGCTACATGGTGTGGCTCGGTCTTCCCTTCATCCCTGAGCCTTGACAAAGAACCTTTCAGTGAAAAGGGTGTGCCAATGCACGCCAAGTTGAAAATAAATTAATAACCTGACAAAACTAGAAAGTCTTACACTATCAGAAGACTGCAAGTCCTGCAAAAAAAAAAAAAAATTTAATGCTACCTGAAAAATATGTCTAAAAGAACAATTCACCTTCCCTCTCTGATTATCAAAATTCCTCCTCCCCTTGACTTGCCGGCTATGTAAACACACCAGGCTGACTGACATATGCACTGAAAAAGGTACATAATTTTTTTTACTTAGCAGCTCACAGTTTGAGGCTTCTGAATTGTTGTCTTGTTTCAGACTTTTAGAGAAAATGGAGGGATGGGGCGATCAGATGTCTTTCAGACTGTGTTTAAACCTTTCGTTAAAAGTTTAACCCCTTAAGGTAAGATGGTTCCCAGGACCTCCTAGCACCATAAAATTTATTTTAAATAAGTTATGGTACACAGAGTGGTCATTTAACTCCTAAATACCAGTAGTGAAAATGCAGAGGAATGATCTATACACCAAAATCACTTTACTGAGCTAAAGTATCATGGTGTCTAGAGTGTCCCTTTAAGATGAAATCTTTGTAAAAAACTTGGCTGTGGTGGAATTTCACTGATCTACAACACAGTCAAAAAATATGGGACTATTGAGACTACTTTGATTTACTGTATTCCCAATCCTGAAGTCTAGAGAAGGCAGAGTTTATGCAGTCACATTTTGTGGGAAAGCAGAATCTTCATGATCACTGGGTGGTTGGTCTTTGGAGGATTTTGCAGTCTTGTGGGATCCTCAATAGTCCTCTATCGCATGAGTGGCAGTACAACAATGACGTGCTGGTGAAGAAGTGCCAGGAGAAGAAAAAAAGAAGATGGCAGCACCCGCAAAGCAAAGTTCAGGGAAGTATAACTAGTTTCCAGTTCACTCTTGGGCTGCTGGGCACAAAGTGGAGTACTGTCTAGTTTATTGTTGCAGAGTTTGACTGCTTGATTCCTGCAGATAATTATTACCAGTGGTCTAAAACTGAAGTCTGCTCATTTGTCAGCCTTGTCTTTGTAACACCTTGCATAGCAAGACCACACACACATATATATATATATATGAGATAACATTTTATTATTACAGCCAAATTTACCACCCTAACTCCTCCAGAAATATACTGAAACGTGCGGATTGTTGTGTGCTATTACTTTGTGGAACGTTTCGCCAAATGGTTCACAGAATATCGTCGTTCTTGTGGCGAAATTGAATGGCAAAATGTTCAAAACTATAGTGGGAGCTGGCAAAAGCTGAAAAATCAGGACATGATTTCTAAACTGCCACAACTCCCTCATTTTCAGGCCCACCTACACAAATCTTATATCAAAACGTTCAGCTATCCCTGCTGCCACTAAAAATGTCCCATTTGTTTGCAACTCACGCCGTCCATTGACATTCAATGAAACTCCACTCTAGCCAGTTCAAATTTGAAGGGCAATTTCTAAACTGCGACTGTGCCTTCATTGTTAATATTTCAGAGACATACTATGCATCAAAATGTAGGTCTGGGTCTTGTGATTCTCACAATGTAAAGCTCTTCACTGTAGGATTTATAGTTTTTAAAATACGACCATTTGAAGATGGAAACCGCCAAAATACTCTGACTTGTGCCAGGCTGGAGCAGCAAATGATGTCATAGACAGGGCCTTTTGAACAACTGCTATAGGCAAAACTATAACTGTATGTTTTAAAGGACCACTCTAGGCACCCAGACCACTTCAGCTTAATGAAGTGGTCTGGGTGCCAGGTCCTTCTAGGGTTAACCCATTTTTTCATAATTATAGCAGTTTCAGAGAAACTGCTATAATTATGAATGGGTTAAGCCTTCCCCCTAATCCTCTAGTGGCTGTCTCATTGACAGCCACTAGAGGCGCTTGCGTGCTTCTCACTGTGATTTTCACAGTGAGAGCACGTCCATAGGAAAGCATTGTAAATGCTTTCCTATGAGACCGGCTGAATGCGCGCGCAGCTCCGCCGCTGCGGCGCATCAGTCGGGCGGGGGAACGGAGGCGGAGAGAGGAGGAGAGCTCCCCGCCCAGCTGGAAAAAGGTAAGTTTTTACCCCTTCCCTTCCAGAGCGGGCGGGAGGGGGACCCTGAGGGTGGGGGCAATTGGCACTATAGTGCCAGGAAAACGAGTATGTTTTCCTGGCACTATAGTGGTCCTTTAACCCCTTAAGACCGGAGGGCGTACTATTATGCCCTATTTTAGGCAGCTCTAAACGCCGCCGGGCATAATAGTATGCCCTCCGGTCTTACTTTACTTACCCAGTCGCCGGCGATCGCGGGTGGGGGGACTCCCAGGAAGCCCCCCCCCCACAGCAGATCTCCCCCCCCCAGGCCATGTGAGAATGAGGTTCTTGCGAGGACCTCACAATCACAAGGCCGGGATAGCTGCCTCCTGCATTGCCAGCAGGGGGGCTGCCTGTAATGACAGGTAGTCCCCCTGCTGGCTGGAAATAAAATCAAATAAAATTAAAATAAGTTAAAAAGTGTAAAAAAAAAAAAAAATTATATATAATCTAAGTATATACATACACATACACTGTCTAGGTGTATTTTACTAATATATATATATATATATATATTATAAAAAATAAATATGTAAATACGTTAAATTAAAAAAAAAAATTAAAAATAAATAATTAAAAAATATATAGATGTGTGTTATTTCGTTCTAACTGTATTGTGATATATATATATATATATCAAAATACACGTAGAACGAAATAATATATATCTATATACATAAATATATACGTATATATCACTATACCTATATATATAAAAAAAATTAAAAAAAAATATATATATACATACACATTCACATACAATATATGTAATATTTTTACATAATTAGGTATCTTAATTACAATTAGCAGGACCTGCCTGACAACCCATGCCAAAAGTAAAGGGAATTTAATTTGCTAGCACTATATTTAACCCTATAACTTTCCAAGACACCATAAAACCTCTACATGGGGGGTACTGTTCTACTTGGAAGACGTCGCTGAACACAAATATTAGTGTTTCAAAACAGTAAAATGTATTACAACGATGATATCGCCAGTAAAAAGCATTTATAAATAGGAAACACAAGACTTTCAGCAATTTAAGCATTCTTTGTACTGCAGAACAAATAAATGATCCAAGTAACTGGAGTCAAATCACACATAAAAGGATCAGGTGTTTCTCCTGCAAAATACAATCACTGCAAGTAGGTGTACAGGAAAAAATACAATTGTTAAACCACCTTACGACCATGAAAGCCTATGCAAAAAAAAAACCAAAAAAAAACCACTAATGATGTTCTGTTCCCTTATAACAATCATGCCTCTGCACCCCCTGTTGTGGTGCTGAACATTCTAATTGGTTAGATTTTCAGTTAACGCGATAAGCAGGATTCCATTTTGGTCTAGAGAACCACTGGTTCTCTAAAAGTACCATATAGAACACCTGCACTATTGTTATTTATAGGATTTAGACATAATGTAGCACAGTAAATAAAACAATTACACTTGTAATTTTCAACACTAGTACTATTTAATTTGTTCCCCCACATTTTTAGCGTAGGACCCACCAATATTGGGGTACTTTGAAAGTAGTGGTGGGCTTAACAACATATGGCCATATGGTGGAACTAAATCCCCATATTTATTCTTAGATAGGCATTTTAGTAGCCTTCTTTGTATTATATATTGTTTTGTAGTCTGAGTGCGCTGCAACTATTTATTGTTTTATGTATGAAGTTTGGTCACTGCGGCAGCACCTTTCATACAAAATGCAGGTCTTGGGAGTGCCCCCTATCCCTTTTCTGTATAATGTAGCACAGTAACTCATTCTATAAGTAAGCGTGAGATCATACTGGAGGGCTCGGCAGCAACACCAAAGATTTTTTTTTTTTTGGTCTGTTTGCTGGTTTATGTTAAAGGAATACATCAAGTACCATAACTATAGCACTCTGTAGTGATTATGGTGCCAGAGAGTGCCCTGGTGCCACCCCATATACAAGTATTCAAACTGTTAGTGTGGTTTGACTTCTTGCTTGACTTTTTTTTGGACTTCTTGCAGGGCGCCGCTCTTACTTCAACCGGAAACTACTGCTGGAAGCTTCGGTTAACTTCCCAAAGCTATGCTTTGCATTGCTGGGCCACCTCACTGACTGAGAGCATCAGGTGTTCACTGGTTGAGTGCTCCCAGCAGAGAGGACGCAGGAAGCAGTATATGGCAGATCCCAGGTAAGAAGTCAAACCATTCTAAAACAGTTCAGTTGTTTTAGGGCGGGGCAGCAATGCACTCTTGGCACCATAATCACTCCAGCAAACCAATGGTTTTAATACCAGTTTCTTCAGCAAGGGATATTTTAGACCATTTTGTAAACATACTTTATAATCTTACTGTAATGGACAAAACCTGTCCAATCTGGTACATCCTCTTCCAGCTGAAGTCAGTGCTGTACTCTTGCGCGTGTTAGGAAAGTACAATGCTGAAGTCCATGGAGGATTCCACAAGATTATTAGTCATAGCCAGGGGCCTGACAGAGCATGATAGTGGTAGCTCTGCTTTTTAGTCATGCTTTGTTAAGTGTAGGAAAAATACATAAGTATATAAGACAATCAGTCCTTAGTTGTTCTTATGGTATCTTTTGACTGCTTTGGAATTTTAGTGAAATTCCAACACATCCTTTCTGAGTATTTCATAAAGATTTAATTTTTATAAAATACGCATATTGTTTGTGTGGGGTGACAGAGCTGCCTTAAATATCATTGAGGATAAGATGTCATAAAATAAAAATATAGTGAGACAAGACAAGTTTCTTAGAAAGCTTGCTAACCAGAGACACATTACTAAACCTGACATTTTTTTTAAAACAATGCAAGAGATTTACCAAGGCAAAACAGGTACTATTCTGGGCAAAGACCTACAGTGCCTTGCAAAAGTATTCACCCCCTTGACTATTTACCTATTTTGTTACATTACAGCCTTAAATTCAGTGTTTTATTAATCTGATTTTTTTTTGTGATGGATAAGAACACAATAGTCTAAGTTGATGAAGTAAAATGAGAAACATATAAACATAAAACTATTTTTTAGAAATAGAAAACAGAAAATTGGCATGTGCGTATGTATTCACCTCCTTTGTTATGAAGCCCATAAAAAGCTCTGGTCCAACCAATACCTTCAGAAGTCACATAATTAGGGATATGATGTCCACCTGTGTGCAATCTAAGTGTCACATAATCGTCATTATATATACACACCTTTTTTGAAAGGCCCCAGAGGCTGCAACACCTAAGCAAGAGGCACCACTAACCAAACCCTGCCATGAAGACCAAGGAACTCTCCAAACAAGCAAGGGACAATGTTGTTGAGAAGTACAAGTCAGAGTTAGGTTATAAAATATCTAAATCTATCATAACCAAATGGAAAGAACATGACAACAGCAAACCTGCCAAGAGACGACCGCCCACCAAAACTCACAGACCAGGCAAGGAGGGCATTAATAAGAGAGGCAGCACAGAGACCTTCTAGTCAGACAGTCTATAATGAATGGGACGGCAAGGCTCAACCTACTGTCTGCCTACACCTCTCATGCCTTCTCCCCCTTCTTCAGTCCCTACATTGGCTTCCTGTAAGATATAGGACTCCATTTAAGAGCCTGATACTTGCTTACAAATCTCTACATAATGCTGCTCCAACCTACTTATCCTCACTAATACACAAATGTGTCCCGGGTAGGCCCCTACGCTCTGCCGGAGACCTACGTCTAACCTCTGTTAATACTCCTATCTCTGATGCTCACCCTAAAGACTTTTATAATATGAATAATAAAATGAGCATCCCCTGAAAATGTCTTATTTTCAGGGGGAAATGGTAGAAATACTTTACAAGACTCTAGCTCTGAATTTTGTTGACAAACCAAATAAATAGATTTATAGGAGGTTCACATGTGAGATAGATAGATTTACTCATGAAGCCAGCTGTACCATCAATGGCTGACAATATCTACTGATCTGTTTCTATCACTAAGCAAATGTGATGTTAAAAATAAAAAACTTTAAAAAAAGGTAAATATCAAAATTATACTGTCATAGATAGCTTGGTAAAAACTGGTGAATAGTTGTGATTGGATTAACTGAATAAACAAGTATTGTATAAATCTGTAAGTCAATATCAACTGTCTTTTGTTTAAACAACAATCCCCATGATACTCTTCTTAAAGAGTGAATACAAAGCATCACAGAATTTGCTGATGCACAATGCTTCCTGGTTATACAGCTAGTTTGCAACCCTACCATGGTGATGCAATTGACTTGTAAAGAAGGTTAGTTTTGCTCTCTTTTGATGTACAACTTTAACATTGGGCAATGTTGTGAAAAGCTCAAGGCGGTTGTATAGCTTATCAAAAGCCAATCTCTTAGACTTCCCCAACACGCAGTCTTTCAGACCATCCTTATCTGTGCTATGGTGTATCCATGAACATGGCACAAACAGACTGCAATAAGTGTATTCATACACAAACATCCTGAAAATACAGAGTCTAAGAATGACCTTAAAATCGTTCTGCACCGATGGCAATGTGTATTTGAGCAGTGGCAATTTGCCTCTGTAAACTTATTACACTGGCAGAAGTATACACGTTGGCACAAATATATAACTACTCAAAAATACATGCCGCAGTACAAGCTTTCATCTGAAGTAGGACAGTCATATGACTTCAAGAGAACTGCAAACATGCATTTAAATTCTAAATGTCTCTGATTATACCCATGTATCCTCATGAATACACCACAGGCACAAAGGAAACTCCATCATTCTAATAGAGAGTAATGCATAGATGACTTAAGGAGCACTGGTAATGGGGATAAATGCTGGGCCCCATCCACCCTGCACCCTTCAATGTACATTTTGCATGTATAAGCAGCCAAAAAAAATAAAAAATACAAAAACACAATTTATAGATGATACAGCAAGAACATGCGCAAATGGCAAGCAGCTGACTGTAAGCATCTATAATGTACCTACTATCTAATTTAAAACAGATTTCCACTCGCCCTAAATGCATTGAATGTGATTATTAGCCCTTTTGTGAGGTTTATTGCACGCCTTGAAAAAGTTTGATTTATATTATGTTCAGGAAGCTGACGAAACATACCAAAGTGTCCCCTTCCTGCAGATATCTAAATGGACACATAAAAGACCTTATAATGGACAAGCCAAATATAAATGTCTGGATTCCAGCATCACAATCTGAATTGCCTAATTTACATTCTAAATACAGAGGAATAGACAATTTGCATTGTATAATCCTTGATCAGCTGACAGTGAACCACAAAATAGTGATTCCATTGTGCAGTGCATTCATGCACCAATATTAATGACCGTGCACAGAGCTCTCAGCACCCCCAGCAGAATGTACTTTTTTTTTTTTTCCACAGAGATCGAACGTGAAATCATTTTGCATAGCCATCCCCATGTAGATCTCTATAACCTCACCCATCTTTATCTACTCTTTCTATACATCCTACAAATGACCCCAATAATTTTTACCTTTCTCAATATTGGAGCCATGTTCAGCTAGTCTTACTATGCTCTAGTAATCCATACAGCTGACTACTATCATACATTTAAAAACCTCACACTTCTCCCAGAGCAACCAGCCTGCAACTTACCCCCCTCATAGATCAAATGCTATTTCTATGTACCACAGCTCCTTATATCAGTCTCACAAGCCCCAGCATTTCCTCATCACCTCTACCATATTGCCAATGCCATCCTAGTCCACAATATTTCACCCACCATTACACCTATAGTCCCCACTATTTCAACAATCTAAAGTCACACCCCAAGGCCGTTGCCATTTCACCTAAAGTCACCTACCTTACACCACTAGCCCGAGTCATTTTACCTCTTACAATGAAAGGATCACAGGCCCCCACTGCCGTTACACCCCTAGCCCCCAATAAATGTAACAGTACCAGCTCCTCACCCTGCATTACTGCTTACACACAGATAATACTGGTTCACCTCTGACTGCTGACCCCCAATGACTTCAGACACGGCCACCCACACACTTACATCCTGCACCCCTGTAACTCACATACACCCCCACTGCACAGCCCATCATCCCCCACTGCAGCACTGCCCATCATCCCCCCACTGCAGTGCCCATCATCCCCCCACTGCACAGCCCATCATCCCCTCCCCACTGCACAGCCCATCCCCCCCACTGCACAGCCCATCATCCCCACTGCACAGCCCATCATCCCTCCCCCACTGCACTGCCCATCCCCCCCACTGCACTGCCCATCATCCCCCACTGCACAGCCCATCATCCCCCCACTGCACACAGCCCATCCCCCCACCCACTGCCCATCATCCCCCCACCTGCACTGCCCATCATCCCCCCACTGCACTGCCCATCATCCCCCACTGCACTGCCCATCATCCCCCCACTGCACAGCCCATCATCCCCCCCACTGCACAGCCCATCATCCCCCCACTGCACACAGCCCATCATCCCCCCACTGCACAGCCCATCATCCCCCCACTGCACAGCCCATCATCCCCCACTGCACAGCCCATCATCCCCCCCACTGCACAGCCCATCATCCCCCCACCGCATGCCTCCTAGGCTCATCCCCCCACTGCACTGCATCATCCCCACTGCACTGCCCATCATCCCCCCCACTGCACTGCCCATCATCCTCCCACTGCACTGCCCATCATCCCCCCACTGCACTGCCCATCATCCCCCATACAGAGCTCTATCCCAGCAGACCCCCGGCATTATTAGTCTGTATCTCACTGGGGGGCTGGGAGACATGGTTACCGCTCCCACTTCTGCCCAGCTCTCAGTGAGTCCGCCAGACACCTGCCCTCCACCCGCTCCCCTCCGTGATCTCACCTCTCAGAGCCCTCAACTCCCCGACACGTACTGAACCTCCGCCGCAGCCAGACACCGCCCATCACAGCCGCATAGCCCCACCCACCACCGCCGCATAGCCCCGCCCACCACCGCCGCAAGGCCACGCCCACTTGTTACCAGAGTCTTTATTGATCACGCCCCAGCACGCCATGTCCCTATTGCATTGGAATGTCTATCTAACAGTAACATGCCACTACAGAGAACATGGAACATGGGTGTATGTAAACAATGCATGCTCCCCTAGGAGTGTTTAAAAGTGAATGATTTTAAATTAACAGTTTCAAGAGACTCAAAATACACATTAAGGGACATTAGAGTCACCAAAACAACTTTAGCTCAACCCCTTTGTGATGCTTGACGGAAGTTTTCCGTCATGCTTGTCCTACTATTAAGGACGCATGATGGAAATTTTCAGTCATTTACTAAAGTTAACCCCAGATCGCAGTAATCGTGGGGTTAATGCTACTCCATTCTGCCTTGATATCCAAAGTAGACGAGGAACACACGGTTCCTGCAGGCTGTCAGAGCGAGCACATACGCTGCAAGGACTCCTGATCCATTTCTCTGCGCTTCCGTGTTCAGTGTAAAGACGGATCAGTGCTGCAAATCTTCTCCCTCTGTAAGATGAACGTTAAATCCCCCCGTACCCTACTTTATTAAAATTAACCTCTTTCCTACCAATTGATCACTGACTGCAGTGATCAAAATACAAATGTGATCTGATTTTTTTTTTTAATCCCTGAGGGTAAATTTTTATTTTATTTTAACATTTAAGGGTTCAGTTTATTTAATTAAATATTTTAGATATTTTTAAATTATATGTTTAGCTAGCTGGGTTGAGAGGAAGTTAGTGGGAAATTGAGAGAATTTACTGTTAGGCTAGTTAGTGGTTAACAGTAAATAAAAGTTTATAAAAAAAAAAATAAAAAATTTAAAAGCGTAAAAAAAGTTTTGAAAAGTAAAAAAAGTTTTAAAAAATATAAAAAAATACACCTGCCAGGCCCAATCCTGGGCGGGTGCACAAGGTGCACCGTCCCCAGGTGCAAGGTGATTGTGGGAGAAGGGGGGCACAGACAGCACCTCAATGCACCTAACTGATAAGGCTCGTGATGTATTTTATTTCTGTGCAGCACTGAGGGCTCCTTCTTGCGCTGTGCCCTTACCCCCATTGCTTCTGAAGTGATCCTTTGTGGTAAGCTGACACTCGGGTAGCGTGCGGCTCCATAAGAGAACTGCATGCACTAAATCAGCAGAGAGCGCCTCCCCTCGCGATCTGCTTTGGAGCACCGGGTGTCATGTGACCACCAGGCGCTCACTTTGAAACATGCAGAGCACGCCACGCAGGATTTCGATGAGCCACCCTTCCTTGCCATGACAGGAATTAAAGCAGGGAGAGGGGGGCAATCAGTGTGTGTGCGCAGAGCTGGTGTGGGCTCTGTGAGGGAGACATATGGATACATGGAAGAGAGGTACACTTAAGAAGGGGGGGAAAGTGGGGGACATGGAAGAAGGGGGAGTGAAAGATGGAAGAATGGGGGAAACGAGAGACATGGTAGAAAGGGGGAGTGAAAGATGGAAGAATGGGGGAAAGTAAGAGACATGGAAAAAGGGGAGAAAGTGAGAGACATGGAAGAAGAGGGGAGTGAAAGATGGAAGAAAGGGGGAGAGAGACATGAAAGAAGGGGGGGAGAGACACATAGAAGGAAATAGGGAGTGAGAGACATGGAAGGAAATAGGGAGTGAGAGACATGGAAGTGTAGTGCAATCGGGTGCTGTGGAAAGGGTCAGTAAGAGGGAAAAAGTGCAGAGAACATGATGTTAAGAGGAGCAGAAGCGGTGGAGTTAAACAAGGTAAGGGAAAGCAGATTGAAATGCCTGTGTACATATAAAATGTCCATGGACGGGATCAGCAAGTGGCAGCAAAATATACCTAGGTCTCAAGTGGCAAACAAGTCTTGCACAGGCCCTGTCTGGGAGTGTGTGAATGTGCCAATGTATATGTGTAACCACATTGTTGTGCTTGTATGTGTTTGCGATGAGGGGGCAGCACTTGATTCTTGGACCCAGGGAGCACAATGTCTTGGGCCGGCCCTGGTCGTATGGTACGGTCGGGCTCCCCTCAGGCCTGTCAATATATGTAGCATGGATGATCGGACCGCAGGTATAGGATCTTCTGTATTCTCTACCCAATCTGTGAGGGAGTGCTCGCTAAGCACATGATTCTCTACCCACAATCCACTTGGCCACACTAAATAAAGGTAAATAAAGGTAAGTCTATCTGCCAGCCAATTACTCTAGAAGCATCTACGTTTGGACGGGAGGGGTTTGTATGATGACCACATCCACCTGGGGGCACCCCAAAAAATGTTGCACCCAGGCGTCTGTGACCCTAGGATCGGCCCTGACAACTGAAACAAACTAGCAAAAAAATTATCCCACTCTAAGGTTTAAAATATGCATTGAAAGGTGCATTCTTTAAAAAAATGGTATGCGTTTGTGGGGTAGTTTGAATAACAAACCTGCTAAACTTCCCCAAAATGGGACATGGACCAAGGGTAAAAATTCAAACTTGAAAAAAACTGAATTGCTCTGTCTCAAATGTGCCCCAAAAGTACATACTTGGGTATTCCTGTACTCAGATGACATAGCTGAGCAACCTAAGAAGTATTATACTGCCGTATAACACATAAGGTTTGCAAAATATACAGTAAAAGCTCACTGTGTGCGTCAAAAAGGTAGAACAAATGCCTATATACACTACACTTGGTACAAACTAGCGGAAAAATGATCCCACGCTAATGTTCAAAATATGCCTTTTGAAAGATCCTGGGATGTCTTCTTTAAGAAATGGTATGCCTTTATGGTGTAATTGGGATATGTAGCCTGCTAAAATGCTCAAAAACAGAACACGGACCCATCTAAACCATCTATGAAAATTCACATTTAAAAACCTGAAATTTTCACATCTCTTTTACAGCACTGTAACTTCACAAAAAAGTGTCTAGGCAATAGTGGTCATATTGTTTTACTCAGAAGATGTAACTGAGCATAATTAGGGGGATTTTATGACACAGTGGCACATATCACAAATACCCAGCACAAATGCAACATGTATGAAAAAAATTAAAAAATTTTTCCTCATCACAAACATAAGTCAGTGAAAAATGGTCAAACTGCTATAATTCCCCAATAATGAGACATAGGCCCATCAAATGCAACTATGAAAATTCTAACTATGGAAACTTAAATAGCCTTGTCTCACTATTGGCATTGTAGCTTCACAGAATAGTGCCAAAGGCATACAATGGGGGTATCATTGTACCCAGCAGATGTAGCTGAACACAATATTGGGTTCTGTACAGGAATAGCACAAACCAGCTTTAGAAATACACATTAAAAAAATGTTGTTATATGGGTATATGTTAAAATAGAGGAAAAACACAATTTTACTCTAATATTTAGCAGAGATTGGCGATGACATGGTTATGTAAACAGTGTCAAAATAACTTTAGGTAAGACTATGGGGCGGAGCCAGCACCTGTACGAGCTGGATACACATCGACACAGCAATGTGAGCTTACTCCGATATACCGGGCTAATAACAGTCATCAGACCCGCATTCTAGCTCAGAGGCTACCAGCCAGACACAAACAAAAAACAGAAATTTTCATGCACCAGGAAAAATATTCCTGCAACCTGTACACTAGTTAGACACTCCAGGAGTGTCTACAGGGCTTAACCCTATAAGAACTACTGAATATATAAAGAACCCACTCAGTCCACAGAATGTGAACCAGTGCGACCTGGAGAGGTATATATAGTATCAGATGGGGAGTCACAATACTCTAAAATGTATACAGTACTATGGTAAGGAGTCACATAGCAGGGTATCACAAAAAATGAAATGTGAAATAGGTAAATAAACTAGCCATATATGGCTACTCCTCTACCTCTTTTGGAAAAAAAATTTTTTATTGAGTTTTTCTCATACACTGAACAAAATTATAAATGCAACACTTATGTGTCCTTAAAGGACCACTATAGTGCCAGGAAAACATACTCGTTTTCCTGGCACTATAGTGCCCTGAGGGTGCCCCCACCCTCAGAGTCCCCCTCCCGCCTGGCTCTGGGGAGAGGAAGGGGGTAAAAACTTACCTTTTTCCAGCGCCAGGCGGGGAGTTCTCCCCCCCGATCCTCCTCCCCTCCGCCCATTCGACAGAATGCGCACGCGTGGCAAGAGCTGCGCACGCATTCAGCCGGTCGTATAGGAAAGCATTTACAATGCTTTCCTATGGACGCTTGCGTGCTCTCACTGAGAATCACACAAGCGCCTCTAGCGGCTGTCAATGAGACAGCCACTAGAGGCTTTGGAGGAAGGATTAACCCATTTACAAACATAGCAGTTTCTCTGAAACTGCTATGTTTATAAAAAAAATGGGTTAACCCTAGCTGGACCTGGCACTCAGACCACTTCATTAAGCTGAAGTGGTCTGGGTGCCTAGAGTGGTCCTTTTAGGGGTTAAACAGATTTGTGAACAATATTTGAGAGCAATACGACCTATGCATCCCATCTCAGCCATCCCATATAAGCCCTAAAGATGCCAACTCACTAGCACACTATGACGCATTGACTGATGAGGGAACCAATAGGACTAGTGTTCACACAGCCGACTGCCCTATGTTTGAGGGTTCTCCCTGAAGTGAAGATATGTGGGTTCACTGCAAATAAATATGTATGTAAATATGTACAATCTGGATATTCACCCATCACAATGATTCAATGCAGAACTGGGCGACTTATCTACCACCCTACCTTACGCTACCCCTTTATGCCCCCCCGGCACCGAGGGGAACACCTGGATCACCACTACGAAGCCAGGCTTCAGGGACCGCTTTCAGGCAGCCTACACACGCATCCGACATGAACACCTCTACTCACACCTAGACACATGACTGCTTATACACCCTCACTTTATACTGCTGTTACACGCAGTCTTCAGCGGGCCTGACTTGCGCAACCTGGCTGACACCACGCGTCCCAAGATGGAATCAATAGGGGACACTGCAACATGCAAAGGAATCACTCTCTTTTAAACACTTCCAAGCAGGGCCGGACTGGGAAAAAATTCGGCCCAGGCATTTTTCAATCACAGCGGCCCCCTGAGAAGGGGGTGGGGCCAGAGAGGGTGTATTTTGTCATGACTAATGACAGCACGCCCCCTCTCAAAGTGAGCATGTTAGTTCAATACGCAGAGCCCTGCTGAAGATCTCAAGCATGGGAAAAAGGCCATGTATTTGTTCGGCACAGCGCAAGGAAATTTAATAACATGCTTGCGCTGTGTTTGCTTTTAACTTGTCTCTGGTGTCTCCATAAGTGGGATACCAGAGGACAAAATGGCCAGGAAAGCATATGGTACATGTGTTTGGAGCCTGCTTGTGGGATTGCGTGTGTGTAGAGTGAGCTGCTTGTGGTGTGGTATTGTGTAAATAGGTCGATTTCATTCGTGTTTGTGGTGTAATATGAGTGGCTAGGGGCTGTAGAGAGAGAGTGTGTGTGTGTATAGGGGGCATAGTGTGTATAGGGGATGTAGTGAGTGTGTGCATATGGGCTATAGTGTGTGTGTGTGTGTGTGTGTGTGTATACTATTATTATTTTTATTATTATTTTATTATTTATATAGCACCATCACATTCCGTAGCGCTGTACAATGGGTGGACTAACAGACATGTAATTGTAACCAGACAACTGGACGTACAGGAACAGAGGGGTGGAGGGCCCTGCTCAATGAGCTTACATTCTAGAGGGAGTGGGGTATAGTGACACAGAGGGTAAAAGTAGGGGTACGAAGTAGGTTGTTAGAAAAGTATTCACTGAGGGCTTAGTAGGTTATATTTGACAGTTGCAGTAGAGGAGTCATGGAGAGTGGGGGATGAAAACCTGCTAACAGTTTAATTGATATGCTTTCTTGAAGAAGTGAGTTTTCAATGATTTTTTGAATGAGTGGAGACTGTGTGAAATTCTTACGGAGAAGGGAAGGGAGTTCAGTATAGGTGACAAACTGTGTGTAGGGGTTGTACAGAGTGTGTGATTAGAGAATGTTGTATGTGTTTGCTTACAAGGAATGTAGTGTGTGCATGGGGGATCCAGAGTTTGTATGTCAGGAATGTAGTATGTGTAGGTGGTGCAGTGTGTGTGTGTGTGTGTGTGTGTAGGAGATCTAGTGTGTAAAGGACCCAGAGTGTGTGTGTAGAGGATTCAGAGTTTATATTTTATGTTTGGACATATTGTATGTGTGAGGGGAACATATTATGTGTTGGGTGTATGTGTGAAGAGTGCAGCATGTGTGTGTGAGGGGTGATGTGTGTGTGAGGGTGTTCTTATCTGCAGTCACATTCAATGATTTTAGTTGTCTTTGTCTGTTAACTCACTTTCAGAATTATAAAGTATAGAGTATTTATTTTTCTTATGAAGTACTCAATAAATTACTAATGTTCATTACATTTACACACATTATGTAATCTAACTATCCCTTGAGAGAGAGTTACAAATAGAAATATCTGTATTAACCTTATCTGATTGTAATTACACAAGCTTCTAGAGGGATTCTATTTTTTTTGGCCATAATTTCCAGATGATCTTTCTCTTTGTTTGTTCTATTTTTTGGCAGCCCTTTTCCATTTTGCATTGCCAGATTATTTGTTTGATTCATGTCTCCAGTTTAGGAATGTTTCTTGTTTTCCAGTTTTTTGCAATCATTAGTTTTACCGCAGTTAGTATATGTAAAATTATAGGAAGGATATTATTCACCTTTAAATGTAGTAGGGCCAGTTCTGGGCTTCTTTCTAGTTTCTTATTACTTATATATTCTATAAATGTGAACACATTTTTCCACAGCTTCCTTATTAATGGACAACTCCGCCACATATGCATCATACTTCCTTTGTCTTTTCCGCATCTCCAACAGTAAATATCTGAATCTCCGCTACTATCTTTCAATTTCTCAGTTCTTGACGGTACCCAGTACTATCTGTTCTGTACCTTATATTGGGTTTCTCTTAAGTTATTACAATGAATGCATTTGTATGTTACGTCAATGGATCTTTCCCATTCATATTGATCAATCTTGATCTTAAGATCCTGTTCCCACTTTTTTTATGGCTGTAGGTTCAGTTCTAGATGACATTGTATGTACAATTTGGGCACACTTAGACATGAAACCTTTATAGTTATCTTGTTCCAGTAATATTTCTAAATCTTTATTTCTGAACTTCCTTTGTACAGATGTTTTGAGAGAAAGCCTCACAATCTTAAGTAGTTAAAAATGTCTTTATTCGGGATGTTATATTCTAAAACAAGTCTGGGAAAAGGTTTTATTTTATTTTGGTCTACTATTTATTTTATTTTTGTAATACCTTTATTTTTCCAGTTTTCCAAATTAATATTTTCTATAGATGATTGTAAAATACGGGAGTGAGCCCAGGATTTTATTTTCTATATGCAACGTCTTTCTTATTTCTTATTCTTTTGAAATATGTTGATGTTTTGTGTAACTGAATCTATTATATCATTTATCGGAATTTTATTTATATGTGGTCATTTAGTAGACAAAGAACCAACGTCATTAGTCGTGATTTAAAATGGAAAAGAAAGATATAATTGTCCTATGGTAGCATTCATTTCTGTTCTCTAGTCCCTTTTATAGGTCTTCAATTAGTTCAGTTGTAGGAACCAATGGGAATGAGAAGTTCTGTCAAATCTACCTCAAATCAATGAGCTTTTCTGATAATACATGTAAATTATGTTACATGTGAGAAATTCCATCTCATCTATAGTCACAGCTTTTCTATTGTAGCCTGAATTTAGCAATTTGGTTTTCAATTGACATTAACATTTGTCACATTTGCTAACTCTACAGCATGCATCAAAGTTATATAAAGAATACATTTATAATGCACACTCCAGGCACCACGATCTCTACAGCTTATTGGAATGGCTATGGTTGTAAGCTATATTGATCCTGTGGATTTTTTTCCCAGTCCATTTTCAAAAAATGTAGTGCGTCTCTTTAAATTCAGATCGGTAGACTCATCTGCATCACAAAAGGGAAATTCCTGCCCCAGAAGTTACCACACTTGTTTGACAAGTATATCATCTGCCTTTGGATTCTGTCTGAGAACAGTAAAACCAGTTATTTAACGACATTTAAGGGGGAAATAAGGTAAAAAAATAAATAACATAAGGTTAGTTAAGCATCACTGTAGAAATTTAACTTTTCGTGGTATGACTAGCTTAGTGAATGAATCTGAGAAAATGTGTGCAATGCACTCCCATTGCAATCACAAATGATAAATTCTACACTACCCAAGCTGCTACCTATCTGGTCTAAAAAGTATAGTACCCTGTAAGGTGGGCTAGAACTCCACATACTGAAAAAAGGCCACACTCAGTACTACAGAAACGGCAAATAGTACCTTACTAAATAACATGGATTAAACCGGATACTTCCATCCCAACATAATATCCTTTAATTAGCACCTGTTCAAAGAAAATACTTAGCTTTCTCTGAATGATTGTCAGGATTTAGTCACAAAAAGGCAAGACTATATAAAGATAAATATTGGATAGACATGGATTGCCAGTCTTAGGATGGCTGTGGTTAGCATGAGGCTCAAATGGGGCAAAAACACAACTGCAAGCAGGATAAACAAGCAGGAGGAACGGCAGTTGGGAGGGCTAGAGGCGCGGTTGTCTGGGGAGCAAAAATAGTAGGGACGCAAAAAAAAAAAAAAAGGAAGTAGTAATAATAAATTTAAAAAAAAATAGCGTGCCCTTCCCCTCATACAGAAAATCTCCCAATGTTCAAACATTCTGCACAGTTTTTCAACATGATGGGACAAATAAACGTTGCCACGTAAAATTTTACAGTGGGTTTTTTGTTGCTAATTACTGCCATACTGTCCTCGTGTAATCCTTATTGATTAATTACACAATGCCCATTAATAGTGTGATTTCCCCTTGAAGATACCGCTGTTATCTTCAAATGGGAAATCACGCTATTAATAATCATTATATGATTGCCTATTAAATAGGCATTAACGCTGTTAATGGGGGCCTAGCTAACCTTTCTCCTCCTTCCCTACCAACCTTGTCTCTGTGATGTGAATGACACTGATAGTTGCATTGAGTAATTTTTAAAAACCCATCTCACACTTAAGGTAATGTGTATAGTCTATTCACATTACTTTAGGTATAAGGTGGACTTTAAACATTTTACAATGCAACTATCAGTGTCATTCACATCACGCAGACAATGTGGGTAGGGAAGGAGGAGCAGGACTATCTAGGCGCCCGTTAAGGAACTCTGTGAGTGCTAACAATCCACAGGGTTGTGGGGGGGAGGTGCAATAATTGCCTTACCCCTGTCAACCTGCCCTATGCCACTGTGCCAAGGTCAAGGATTACAGAAGTAAAACAGAACAGTAAGGCAAGCCAAGATCTTGGAATACAGAATAGTCAAACAAAGCCAGGTCATATATGCAAAATCACAATACTAGATAAGGGCAACAAGAAGCACAACAGGGCACAGGCTATACATAAATTAACATACTTAGGGGTGTAGAGAAGAGAACGCTATTGGTTAGTGTCATTTCTGTTAACCAAAAGGTAGATGGTGGGTGTAAATGAAATGAGGCAGCTGAGGATGTGCCCTGAGAATGATGCAAGGGAATATCAGAAAAAACGGATGCAAGAAAGCAGTGTCCAACATTAAAATTAATGCTGGAATGATCTGCGGCATCAGTGTGGATGAGCAGTGTGAAGATTTTTGCTGAAATTACACATGGCTTCAACAGAGGACACATTACCAACACATAGCCTGACAGTTATTTACTAACTGGGATACATGCCTCACATCTCAATCTTACACTTTCACTGCCTAGAAGGAACATACTTAGGAGCAATTCACTAAACACCAAATTGTGAACCTGGGCTATTCACTAAACACAAATTTGTTATGGGACACATGGGGGTGGAGGGAACCTATATTACTAGGGACAGGAATACAAAAGAGTTAGGAATACAAGTTTTGATTCCTTATGATTTAGTGTTCCTTTAAGAAATCAAACATGTTAATGTCTGTTGAAATTAATTGAAACATGTTGCTCTAATGCAGGGGTTCCAATTATTTTTTCCTCTGGAACCCCAACAAAATAAATTTGCAACGTAGCATAAACCTTTCAATTAGCAGACAGAAATACACACCTTGGCACACAGATATACACACACTGGCACAATGATACACACATTGGCATACACACACACACACTGACAGATACACTGACACATACGCACACAGATACACACATGGTACATTTTAACCCACTGACACACACTGACAGATACAATGAAGCACAGATGCACTGACAGATTTACGAACACAGATACACACAGTGACACATACACACATTGGCACACAGATAAACACACTGACACATACACACACTCAGATACACTGACATAGAGATACACATACTGACAGATACACACACTGGCACAATGATACACACATTGACACACACACACACTGACAGATACATTGACACACATGAGCACACTGACACACAGATACAAACTAGCACGTACACATAGTGACACATACACACACTATGGCACATAGATACATAAACTGGCACATGCACACACACAGATATACACACATTGAAATACAGTTACACACACATATATTTATATTTGCAGTCACCGTTCTGTTCATTTACCTTTTTTCTTCAGGAGGGTGACTTCCTTCAGTGTTGCTGGCTCCCGCCCAATGGGCAAATCGCTGCAGAACCCCCATTTTGGAACACCAATTGTGAAACGCTGCTCTAATGTAACATTCTGATAGATCCGTGCCATGCACAAGTGTTATTTGATGATTTTCAACTCATTTAAGATAAATATTTATAATATTGACAAACTATCTTTCTGACAAGGAGAACTAAATTGCCCATATGTCTTCCAGATGCCAAATGCTCTGATTGCCTTGTCTAATTTTTCCCCCTTTATGTTTGCTTCATATCTCTTAGCTGGTTACGCATCAAAGGGAATAGCTCAGTAAGAGTCTTACCTGACCTCCAATTCTTATAACTGTTAGACATTTTCTAGTTTCTGGGACTTGTCCTACCATGTACTTTAATTGCAGAACAAGTTCTTCCTTGTTATGGCAGTTATATGGAACAGATGGACTAGTATTACTGGGACATCAACTTTCCCGGTCATCCTGTCAGTTGTCCTTTTAATCTTTACTTGTCCTCATCAGTATTTTTAAAACCACTCCCATCTATCTTCCCTCTTTCATTAGGGACAAATAGCATACTTCAGTTACTTTCAATAAAGAATATTTATTTTATGGATGCAAGACTTAATGGATGACTAGCCACTAATCTGTTATATAATTCTCATCCTGAAATTCTGTCAGTAGATAAATTTGCTGAAATATGATATTCGTCCATCCGGTTTCAGAGCTAATTTTATTAACTAGATTCATAAAGAACTAAAACATGCGTAAGTACATGCATGCAATTCCTTACCTTTAACTGTTCAAAAATAGCTGCCAAATGTTTCTGAGAATAAAGGTTTTTTTGCCATTATCAGCCCACACACTGATTCTGGTCAAACAGGTTTAAGAACAAATTTTGCTTTATGACTAAGCACGCTGTTCAGTTAATTGTGGTCAGTGGGTTTTTCAAAGCAAAAGTTAAAGTGCAACAGGGTACTACTATGTCCCCTTAGATTGCCCCAAGTTTTGCATCTCAATATACCACCCATACCACTTAGACATAAAGATTTAACAGCATTTTTATTAAGTGATAATTCAGAAGATTAAAGGAAAGAAAAATTATTTACAAATACTTACCTATTATACCTACTGCATCATTGTATTGCAGTTAAAGGGACACTGAGCACCATGACCACTACAGTGCATTGTATTGGATGTAGAGAGTTTAGGTGCCATCTCTTTAGAGAGCAATTATAGTAATAAGTACTTAATATTTCTCTCAATGGGAGTGTTAATTGACTCTAATACTGCAGCGGAAGGAAGTGACGAGGCAAATCTTCTTGCAGGGAAGGAGCAACTTCAGAGTTAAAACATTGGAGTGTCATGTTGACTTTCCTGCTCCTCAAAAAACTTCAATAAGCTGAAGTTGTTAGGGGGGTTGGATTGTTTTTTTTAACTTGAAAATATTTCTTCCCCAGCCTTAAAAATTATCCGACTACAGAATTACCCTGTAAGCGTTAATTTCCCTTCTACAAAATCATTTTCTCTAAATCATGGGTCGTCAACCTGGTCCCTACCGCCCACTAGTGGGTGTTTCAGGATTCCAGGTGGGCGGTAGGGATTTCCTCATTTCGAGAGATTGGGCGGGCGGCAGGGTGCGAGCCGGCGCTACCCCTGCAACTGGGTACCCGCCATCACCATTTGCAGCCCCGGCCCGCGCGGCAAACCGCTGGGGACGCCGTCCAAGGAGTTCATCGGGTGGCCCATGCTGTCAGGGCCACCCAATGGTTATGGATTGTAAGGGGGCCCGGCCAGCGCTGGGCGCTTTAACAGCGCGACCGGGCCCCCTGTGATTACATCACAGAGCTGGGAGGAAGTGACTGCACGTCACTCCTCCCAGCTAACACACATCGCGCGGGAGGAAGCAGAGGGAGTCAGAGTGAGAACTCTGACTCCCATCCACCTGAGCCACCACTGGACCCCAGGGAAAGTCACCCTCCTGCACCTAAAAGGTAGGAAACAGGAGGGTGACTAAAATATTTTGTGTGTGTTTGTGTGTATGTGTCTTTGTATGTATGTCTTGTGTGTGTCTATCTGTATGTATGTGTGTTTGTGTCTTTGTATGTGTGTCTTTGTATGTATGTCTTGTGTGTGTGTCTGTATATATGTGTGTCTTGTCTTTGTATGTATGTGTTGTGTGTGTATGTGTCTTTGTATGTATGTGTGTCTTGTGTTTGTCTGTATGTGTATATGTATGTGTCTTTGTATGTATGTCTTATGTGTGTGTGTGTGTGTCTGTATGTATGTGTGCATGTCTGTGTGCCTGTATGTTTGAATGTATGTGTGTCTTGTGTGTGTGTGTGTATATGTATGCCTGTCTGTGTGCCTGTCTGTATGTGTCTTTGTATGTGTGTCATGTGTGTGTGTCAGTCTTTATGTGGGTATGTGTGTCTTGTGTGTGTGTTTGTATGTATGTGTGCCTGTCTGTTATGGTGGTCTATAGTAAGCAATAGTAAGTGGGCTACCTAGCTCAGCCTTCCTACTGGGCCTTGCTATAAAAAATAGAAAAAAAGGGAAAAAAAAAAGTGGGGAAGGGAATTGAGGAGGGAGAGGAGGGGAGCTAACGCACAGATGAGAAATCATATTATGAGCAAACAGAGAAGTCGTCTGAATATAACCGAAAGAGGAGACCTTTGTTTGTTCCTTACGAAAATCGAACCAGATATCAAATATTTAGTCTCGCAGCATCAACCTCAAGGATCTCATTAATCACTAGTAAAGGTAATTTCAGTTTACTTTATTGTTTTCTCATTAAACTTTATAAAGTTAAAAACATTATAAACATGCATAAAGTAAAAATAAAAAAATAAATGTACGTACATTTTTTTTTTTTTAAACATCCTCCTTTCTAAAAATATTCTGCACTTGCGCAAAAACTGGTGGGCGGTAAGGAAATGTTTCCATCAAGAAAGATGCATTAGTGGGCGGTAGGTAGAAAAAGGTTGACTACCCCTGCTCTAAATCATATGAAAGCAGGTCTAAGCAAGGTTACACAGCAACCCACTTCCAAGTTTCAGATTTGAAAATTATGATTAGCAGAGAAAAATAGTCAGGGTAATAACTAATTATAGGTTGAGGAGAATTGAGTTTAGAGTTAGGAGAATTATGGTACTAAGACAAGAAGAGCTCATTACAAGGCAAGGAGTAAAGTTAGATATGGTGCTTGGAGTGCACCTCTAAGTAAATGCTGACATGATTGAAAGTTGTCAGAACACATAGAGCATCGCCGTTTGTTGCGTATGGGTCTGCATAGCCACATACCAGTCAGAGTGCCAATGTTGACCCATGTCCACTACCAAAAGCACCTTAAATGGGGACTAGATCATCCAAACTGGAAAAATAGAAAATGATTGCCTGCTATGATGAATAATGTTTTCCTTTAAATCAGGTGGATGGCCAGGTGAGTGTACCTATTTACCTTGGCTGCAGGATGCACTATGGGAAGAAGACAAGCCAACTGAGGCAGTGTTATGCTCTGGTCAATATTCTGCTTTTTCACATGGATATTAAGGGGATAGTTAGGCAGGGATCGCAGGCAAGTATTGCAAGAGAGAGCTTTTTGTGCCCTCCCTCCCTTTTTCTTGTAACCCCTTCCTGCAATTCCCGTCTCCTATCCCATTATTCTTTAAATATCACTTCCTTTTCCATTCCCTCCCTCTCACCCACTTTCCCCTCACCACCTCCTACCACATACAATACACATATACACATACATGTCCAATCAAATGTTTCTCTTCGAGGGTGGCTGTGACAATATTGGAGTTGTGGAAAGGAGCACCAGTAACTTTGCCGAATGCGTTTACAGGTACATTTGAACCCTTTAACTAGGTTTAATTTTAAGAATCAATTGGGGGTTAACTAAAGGGGGGTTAACTAAATGGTCAAACACTATAGCAGTAGGAATACATGTTTTTATTCTAATTACATAGTGTTCCTTTAAATTTAAAATTAATTTTGAATTCCCAGCAATGCTCTCTTCAGCGAATAACCCGATGGGTGTAGGTTACTTGCTTGAGCTTATCTTCATGCAAGCTGCTTCATCACTGAAGTTCCAGCAGGTGACAGCAGAGTACTTTGTAATATGATGTTAACACTATTACCATTATCTGTTACACACTGCTGCCAAGTGCAGGTACATGCTCTCCAGTGAGGTAGGAGAAAAACAGTCAAGCTAAACTTCCAGTGGGGTGAATGGCAAAGAGGTCAGGCCACTTATTACGAAAGCTGGTTTGCAAGATCCTCAGATCTCCTAGCTTGCCTTCAACCTGTGATCATTGAAGCTGACACACCAAATCTCTATGGTAGTCCTTCTAGCCACAAACCCACAAAAACATTAACCAACTCAAAATAACTATGATTTTGAGGAGACATTTATATCTGATGAAGGATTTTTTTTTTTTTTATGAGCAGAACATAAAGTAAAGGAAGGATAGCTCATTATGTACTGTAGCAAGTATAAAAACAAGCATAAATGTGTGTAGATATATAGGCTCACTTCTACCTGTACAGCATGCACATAATTAAAAAAACTTGTTCAGCCTGGCAGTATAGCTTCCCCCTATGACATCACTGAATAGAGAGCAAGAGAATACTGAGAACGGACAACAGCTCACGTAGCCTGCCCTTCGGTGGGTCCCCACTCAGATCTCAAGCTGGCTCTAGGTCATTACAAAATGAACCAGGACAATTTCAATAACAAACTAATCCCACCCAAAAGAGCAGTTCGTATCCTCTCTGCAGGAGAGATACAGTAACCCCAGACAATCGTTTCGAGGTGATGCTGATACCCCTCTAGGTACCATGAGTAAGGGTTCTAACTAATCCAATGCTTTGCCATAAGAGATCATTGAGAGGCTATCGTGCATGCGTGACAAAACGGCACGCTGTACCAATCAGCATCTCCTCATAGAGATACACTGCATCAATGCACCTCTACAGGGTTGGTGCGTCCATAAGGCGGCACACCTGTGAGGTGCTAGATCAGAGTGACCGGCAGGAGGTGGGCACACAGCAATTCGTCCTAGCAGTCACTCTATGTAGCCTGGCCGAGCGGAGCAGCGCGCACCGCGGTACAGGAACGTATGTGTCCTGTACCCGACTGGACTGAAAGGTAGTACTCATTGAAGTTCCTGCACCGCGGTCTGCTCCGCTCAGCCACGCTACAATAAAGGTAGGAGACTTATCAGAGACCAAGGGGGGGAGACAGAGTGGCACTAAGGGATGGGGGTGGGGTGGTGAGGAACACTATGGGACGGGGGTGGATGGAAGAACACTATGGGACAGGGGAGGGGGGAAAGAACACTATGGGACAGAGAAGGGGAGAAAACACTATGGGACAGGGGGAGGGGGAGAGAACACTATGGGACAGGGGGAGAGAACACTATGGGACAGGGGAAAGAACACTATGGGACAGGGAGGAAAGAACACTATGGGACAGGGGAGGAGAACACACAGGGGGAGAGAACACTATGGACAGGGGAACACTATGGGACAGGGGAGAGAACACTATGGGACAGGGAAAGAACACAGGGAACACTATGGGACGGGGGAGAACACTATGGGACAGGGGAGAGAACACTATGGGACAGGGGAGAGAACACTATGGGACAGGGGAGAACACTATGGGACGGGGGAGAAGACACAATGGGACAGGGGAAACACAGGGGAGAGAACACAATGGGACAGGGAGGGGAAAGAACACTATGGGACAGGGGAGGAAAGATCACTATGGGACAGGAAGGGAAAGAACACTATGGGACAGGGAGGGGAAAGAAGACTATGGGAGGGAAGAAGAAGACTATGGGACAGGGGAGGGAGAAGACTATGGGACGGGGAAAAGACTATGGACGGGAAAGAAACACTATGGGACAGGGAAAGAACACTATGGGACAGGGGAAAGAACACTATGGGACGGGGGAAAGAACACTATGGGACGGGGGAAAGAACACTATGGGACGGGGGAAAGAACACTATGGGATGGGGAAAGAACACTGTGGGATGGGGAAAGAACACTGTGGGATGTGGGGAAAGAACACTGTGGGATGTGGGGAAAGAACACTATAAGACTGGGGGAAAGAACACTATGGGACAGGGGAAAGGGAGAGAACACTATGGGACAGGGGAAAGGGAGAGAACACTATGGGACAGGGGAAAGGGAGAGAACACTATGGGACAGGGGAAAGGGAGAGAACACTATGGGACAGGGGGAAGAACCCTATTGTCAGGATTACTGTAGATGCCCAACACGCAGAACTTAAGTAAAAAATAAGAAAACACCTAAGACATATTACCGGGCCTTAGAATGGCCGGATTTAACGTATAAAGGCAATCAACCACAAGACAGGGTAAAGACAAGACGTAGAAATAACATAAACGATTAACAAGCCACGGGTCAAGGAATGGAGAAATCAGAATAGTCAGGAGCCAAGCCAAAGGTCAAGGAATACAGAGATCGGAAAAGTCAGAAGGCAAGCCAAGGTCAAATACACAAGAATCAATACAAGGAATGCGGTCTCATATAACCAATATGGAAACCACGACAGGGCACAGAGAAATGGACAAAACAGGCTCATATAGTCTAAAGTTCTTCCTGATTGGCTGCAGGGAAGCATGTGATCATGGGCGTGTATGTGAAACACGTTCATGAAATTTACTGAACTTACCCTTTAAGGGTTAAACATGGAAACCCTTATATGCTTATCAGTTGCAGCGGCTGGCGTCTCTAATGTTTAGAGAGCCAACCACTGTGAGAAGAGGAGGAGCCACCACAAGGGGTGAGTGATGGGCAGCATTCCCCTTAGTGTGTGGGAATGCCACCGGACCGAGATGTGCCCGCCGTGTATGAGCGGACCCGATGGGCGGAGACCTGAAAGGTAGGAGATCGACGGCATTCCCCTTAGTGTGTGGGAATGCAGCCACAACGATGCGCGCCTGCTGGGACCCACGTCGCTCTCTGACAGGAGCGGTCCTGGCGGACGGCGTGACAACTATGGGACAGGGCGGGGGGAAAGAACACTATGGATCGGAGGGGGAAGGAACACTATGGGAGGGAAGGGGGAGGAACACTATGGGACGGAGGGGGGAGAAACACTATGGGACGGAGGAGAGAGGAACACAGAGGGCCTCTATGGGGAGAAAACACACATATGGGCCTGGGGTGAGAAAGTTCACAGAGGGGCTGGGGATAAAAGTGCCACACAGAAGGGCCTGGAAATACAAAGGGGCTGGAGAAGAGAAAAAAGAGACACAGAGGGGCTGGGGGGAAATAGACGGGCTGGTTGTGAAAGAGAAACACAAGGGGGGGGGGGGTTGTAAGACATACACAAGGGAGGTGTAAGACACACAATGGGGAAAAATAGGGGATAAGGTACACTAAAGGGGATACCTTATTTAAAAAAGGGGATAAGAAACACAGGTCAAGATGCTTTTGGATGGTTGGGGGGGAAACCAAAATCATCTTTGCTTGTGTACCCAAAAATCCTTGCACTGGCCCTCCACCTCTATGAGGGATGTTCACCACCAGGCAGAGCATTTACTTGTGTGTGCTGCTGTGGCTTTATATGTGATTTATTTGTTGACCACTGGCGGGAGTGGTGTTCCACTGATTTGCATCATATATCTCCTTATATTAGTCTGGTTGTTTTTTATTTGGGTGAACCCTCATACTAACAGATGAACCTAATACTCTCCTCTGATTTACTTAAGTTTAACTTCTTTGTCTGCATCTCATAACAGTCGTAGCTGTGGCACTCCAGTACTTGACTGTACTACTCTTACTCAGCACGCAACCTGTCATAGAAAATGTAATTCACAGAAGAAGCTAGAACGCAAAGCTTAGCTAAGCACAAACTGCATGAGCATTCCATGTAAACAAATTAGAATCATGTGACGTCACTAACAGGCTGTGCACCTCTACCCGGAAGTACAGCCTTCCATCCAGGCAGCAGACGGAACCCGGAAGTGCTCTGCGTGATCCTGAGGTAACCACGGCAACCGGAGCCGGTAACGGGATGTTCCGGGCAGTAGGACCTGTAAATAAAGTTCAAATCAGCGATAGACCATAAATCTTCCTCCAGTATGTTGTTGATCCCAGCAAACTAGTATGTAGCTTAACTGCATCGTTATTACATGTAATGTCATCATGGAACCTGCACTATTAGCTAGATTTATTATAATAGTCACATTTCAGTAGCTTCTCAAATATTCACAAGGGTCCATACATCTAATTTTTTTTATTTTTTTTTATCGTGGCAACATGCTCAAAGGAGCTGATCATCACCCCTTGGAAATTACTACTTTACCTGGTTTTATTATGGTTTTATTAGAGCTGTGCAATAAACATTTTGCATAACTATCCCTAGAAAAAGGAAAGCTACAGTATCATTAAACACACACACACACACACACTCTTACATGTGTAAATAAAAGCTGTAAAATATATATATTTTTTTTTTTTTAATTCTTTATTTGTAGGTTTTTCTCCTTGAAAGTAGGAGGGAGGGGAGTGGGGTACAGAAAATAAAAGGAGGGGTGGGTGGGGGTGGTTCAAGACATAATAGTACTTTCAAATTTAATGTCGGTACCAACGCAGGGTACTGTTGCATATTGAAACTAGCTTACATTCGTATCAACATTGTATCGTCATTGAACGCTTGTTTAAGTTCTCTGCCGTTTCTGCGTTCTTAAGGGATGGGTTTTGTCGCTCGTCGACTCTTTGAGTCCTGTCTCGGTATGTGTGGGTGCAGCCTTGTCCGAGTCGAGGAGTGGTTTAGGATAAGGGTTGTGGGATAGGGCGGTGTGGGCATGTGGGGGAGGATTCGCGGTCCGCGAGCCACCCCGCGTGCGGGCCCCTCTTGGGGGTCCTAGGTTGGTGTTTGGGGCTATGTGGTTGGGTGAGGGTTGTACTTGTTTGAAGGTGTGTGATATCCTCGATTGGGGGGTCCCTGTGCTAGGGGGGCGGTTAGTGTCCTATCGTGTTACCACGGAATGGTCGTGTCTCCCTCCAGCCATGGGTCCCATATTTTGTGGAACTTTTTGGGCGAGTCATTTAATTGTGCTGTGAGCCTATCCATTTGCATGCCATCTATTATTTTCTTGTTGATTGTTTCTTGTGTCGGTATGCGGTTTGTTGACCAAACTTCTGCTATGGCTCTACGTGTTGCAAGGGCTATGCGGGCGGATAGCTTATTTTCAGCTCTAGTGTATTGGTCTATTGGCTTGGAGAGTAGGAGCATCCAAGGGTCTAAGGGACAAGGTTTGTCTATTAGTTTGGAGATTAGGCGTGTGGTGTCTTGCCAAAGTGGTTGGAGTTTTGGGCACGTCCACCAACAGTGGAGGAACGTTCCCGTTTCTCCGCATTGTTTCCAGCAGGTATTGGCTGGTATTTGGTGCATGATGGCCAGGCGTTGGGGGGTGAGGTACCAATGGAATAGCATTTTGTAGGCTTGCTCAGTGTGCGTGACACATATGGAGATGGAGGCCGTGGCTTCCCAGATGTCTGACCAATCTGTTGTTTCATCTGGGGGTCCGAGGTCTGCCTCCCATGCTGCTATGTATGGGAGAGACTGTTGTGTGTGGTGGGTCGCCAAGGTTGCATATATGTCGGAGATTTGTCCCTGTCTGTTGGGGTGCGCAATGCAGTCTCTTTCAAATCGATTGAGTTGAGCCGTGCCTGCTTGCTTTATGATTGGAGTCGCTGCAAAGCTGCGCAATTGTATGAATCTAAAGTGATCGAATGATGTGAGTGAGGGTGAGTCTTTGATATCTGAAAATTTTATAATGTCGTCGTCTTGGTATAAATGCCCTAGACGGGAGATGTCCCTGTGTTCAAAGTGGGCGAAGTGCTTGGGGGTAAGTCCTGGTGGGAACAGCTTGTTCCTCCATATGGGGGTCATAGGAGATAGGAACGATGACAGTTCAAATTTGTCCCTCGTTTTGTCCCATGTGTCAAGTGCATGGGTGATTGAGGGTGCGGTGGGAGGGGGTAGGGGTCTATGTGGTTTGGGTACCCACATGTACAGGGACGGGTGGTCCCGACCGAAGATGTTGTGTTCCAAGTCCACCCATCTTTTTTCCCCTGGTGGAACGTGCCATTGTTGTATCTGCGTTAGGTGTGCTGCCGTGTGGTAGTGTGTGAAGTGTGGTAGTCCTAGTCCCCCATGCTTCTTGGGTACGTATAGTGTGTTTCGGCGCACTCTGGGTTTGTGTCCATTCCATATAAATGTGTCTATAGCTGACTGCAGTGCCTTGAAGTCTTGTTTATTGATCGGTATGGGTAGGGTTTGGTAGAGGTATAGGAATCTGGGAAGTAGATTCATTTTAATTGTGGCGATGCGCCCCAGCCACGAGACTCCTAAGGGTCTCCATTTGATGAGGTCTGAGTGGGCCTTTCGTAGCAGGGGAGTGTAGTTTGTTTCGTATAGGGTGGTGACGTCTGATGGGAGATGGATCCCGAGGTATGTCATCGTTGTGTGGCAGATCCTCATTGGGCATGTTTGTTTGATTATGGCTAAGCTTGGGGGGTCTATTTGTATCGGGAGGAGTTCCGATTTAGTCAGGTTGATCTTGTACCCCGACAAGTCGGAGTATTCTTGGATGATGTTTAGGAGGGAGTTTATGGATCTTTCTGGTCTTGTTAGGGTTAGCAAGATGTCATCTGCATAGGCAGAAATTTTGAAGGTTTCCCCTCTAATCGTTAACCCCTCTATCTCCTGGCTGCTGCGCACCGCTTGTAGTAAAGGTTCCAGTGAAATGGCAAAAAGCAGGGGGGACAAAGGACATCCCTGTCTCGTGCCGTTTGAGATGGGGAATCGTGGTGGGGGGATGTTGGGTAGTAGGAGTGCGCCCTGAGGGGCGTGATAAATGGCTTGTAGGAATGAGGTGAATTTGGATGGCATCCCTATGTGTGTTAGTGTGTGATGAAGGAACGGCCAGAGCAGGCGATCAAACGCTTTTTCCGCGTCTAGAGAGATGATCGCCGTCGGGATCTTTCTATGGTTGGCCAGCCAGATGAGGTCTATGGCTCTCCGGGTGTTGTCTGCTGCCTGTCTGTGTGGTATGAATCCCACTTGATCTGGATGTATGAGGGACTGTAGATATGGGTTTAGTCGGTTAGCCATAATTTTGGTCATGATTTTAAGGTCCACATTGAGGAGGGAGATTGGCCTGTAGTGTGCGGGTTCCGTGTGGTCTTTTCCCGGTTTGGGGAGGAGGCAGATGTTCGCCCCAGTCATTTCTGGTGGGAGGTTCTCCCCCTTGAGTGCTGCGTTAAAGACCTTGCATAGGTGCGTGAGGAGCAGTGGGCCAAACTCCTTATAGTATAGGGCTGTGTAACCATCCGGCCCTGGACTTTTGTTTGGTTTGAGGGGTCCCACTGCCAACGCCATTTCTTCTATCGTGACCTCTTGGCTTAGTGTCGCTTGGGCCTCTTGGGTGAGGGTGGGCAGTGTTGCGTCTTTTAGAAATGTTTCTATGCGTGCGGGCAATGTTGGCCTGGTGTCTTGGGGTCGGTGGTCATGGTTATAAAGGTCTGTGTAATAGTCCTGGAAGATTTTGCCTATGCTATCTGGACAGTCAGTCATAGTGCCAGTGTTTGTGCGTATTAATGTAATTCGTTTGGCCTCGGTGCGTTTTTTGAGTCTGCGTGCGAGCATGGTGTCGGCTTTGTTTCCCTTTTCGTAATATTTTTGTTTGAGCCACATCAGAGCTTTGGTTGTGTCTGCTTGGGTGAGGGTTTTAAGGAGGTTTCTAGCTGTGGTAAGGTTGGCCAGGGTGGTCGGGTTGGGATCCTTTTTGTGATCTGTCTCTAGACGACGGAGTTCCGTCATTGTCTCAAGTATTTGTCGTTGAGCCTGTTTTTTTTTGTGAGAGGCTAGGTTGATGAATGTGCCTCTGATTACTGCTTTATGAGCAGCCCATAGGGTCATGGGAGAGGTGGTTGTGGGCGAGTTTAGTTCAAAGTAGTCTTTGATTGCCGTGGTTATCTTGTCTTTGATCAGTTTATCGTGAAGGAGTATTGGGTTCAGTCGCCATGACCAATGTGTGTGAATGGTTGGTAGGTGTAGAGTGATTGCTATTTCGGCATGATCGGACCAAGAGATTGGTCCGATCTCTGACTTGGTGATTTGGGGTACCAAGTTTGGGGAGATGAGGAAATGGTCGATGCGCGAGTAAGTTCCGTGTGTGTGGGAGTAGAAGGTGTAATCTTTGGTGGTAGGGTGTTGTGCCCTCCAGATGTCTACCAGTTTTTGTGAGGCTAGAAATTGGGCGAAGAGGATATCATTTTGGTATGGGCGCGTTCGCGTGGACGTGAGTGAAGTCCTGTCTATGGCAGGGGTGTGGGCTGCATTACAGTCCCCACCCACTATGAGTCGTGTGGTTGAGTAAATGTTGAGGTGGGTTGTTAGCTGTTGCCAGAAGGAAGTATCTGGTGTTGTGGGTGCGTATATCGAGGAGAAGGCGTATTGTATTGTGCCTATTTTTCCCTTTATGGTGACATATCTGCCCTGTGGGTCTTTAGAGCAGGTAATGTCTGTGAGGGGGCTATTTGCTCTCAGGAGGATAGCTACGCCTTTAGTTTTGGTGGATGGGGAAGGAGCATGAAAGCTTTGTGTGTAGTATCTATTTGTGAGTGGGAACGTGCGATGGGTTGTGAAGTGGGTTTCTTGTATGAGGAGTACGTCGGCTTGTTGTTTGTGTGCCCAGCGGAGGATGCTGTGTCTTTTGTTGGGGGAGTTAAGTCCTTTGGCGTTGATAGAGATGCAGCGTATGGACGTTGGCATGGTGCCTGTGGCGGTGTGGTGTTCCGTTCGGGTGCGCGGTGTTGGGATAGCAGGGGTTGCGCGTCTGAGTGGCCGCGGACCACGAGGGGGGGAGGTTGGGTAAGGGGAGTAGGGAAGCGGGAGGTTATTTGGGGGTGAGGGGGGGAGGTGTGCTGCTGGGCTTATCCAAGGGCCAGCAGGTATTGGGGCGAAGCGTCCGACCGCTCCGTGGGTTTTCCCTGAGAGTTTGGGTGGATTTGTGTCAGGGGTTGGCGACTGTCCAGTCTGAGTCGTCCTAAGGCAGTTTTCAGTGGGTATCTGAGTTTCTACGCCTGCTATGGGTGGTCATCGTCTTGTTGTTGATGTTTCTGTGGGATATGTTCGTTATGTATTGTGTCGTGTGGTGGTAAGGTCGTACCTTGTGGTCTCGTGAGTCAGTAGTCTGGCTGTCTGGTAGGTCCCCATGCAGTTTAGTGGTGAGGGAGGTTTCGTCATCGTCCGGTCTTGAGTTGTCGGTAGGGCGCTGTTTGCCGAGTGTGACTTCTGTGAGCCTATGTAACTGGGTGTATCCTGTAGCTGAAAACCAAACCTCATCATTTGTACATTTTGTAACATATTAGTTGAACTTCAACCTGAACCTAGTCACATTTATACCTTCAACTGTGGGGTCTTCTCTTTGGGGGTTCTTGGGCCTTCGTTTAGAGTGTCCCTCTGTGGTGCTTTGAGTGGTTCCCTGGGTAGAGGGCCTACAGGGGGGATAGTAGTTTGTCTTAGTGGAGCTATAGTCCCCCGGCGCCTTCTAGGCCCAACCTGTCTGTTAGTAGGATGTGCGGTGTTCCCATCCCTAAACTGGCCTGTCAGTGTTATCGAGGAGCCCCCTGCATGCGTTGTTCCCCAGGGGGGGCGTGCGCAGCATTACGCTTGTCCGGGCCCGTTCATTTCCTAGGGTATGCTGTTTGTACAATGTCCCAGTGTGGCCAGTGGGAATGTCATCTGACCTGTGGGCTAGGGGTGGGAGCTTGACTACTCGACCCTGGCGCAGGTGGTTCAGGGGCTCTATGAGGGCCAGGTGTCTTATTGTAGGGTCAGGTGGGTGAGCGCGTGGCTCGGGGGGGCCCCAGTAGGTCTTGGTTATGTCCCTGGACCTTGTCCGTGGTTGGGTGGGCTCCACACTTATTGCCTGGGGCTGGGGGGGGTATGTCGGTTGTAACTTAGGTCAGGCCTGTCCCCTTGTTATTAGCCATGGTAGCTAGGTTTGGGGTGGTCCTTGGGGTTTGCAGTGCGGTGCCATCCCCCGTGTGTAGTAGCTTACACCGAATGATGTACTAGTACCCGCCGTCTGTATTATGTGCTCTATCATGTCAAGCTAGGAGTGTTAAACAGCTAAGCATAGTACATATATATATATACATAAATATAAATATAAATATAACATTTAAGTTAAGGAAGTGGTGCGTTAAGCAGATCTTATCTGGAGTTTGGTGTCATCAGCGGTTGTATCGGTAGTAAGTCCAGCATTAGGATGTGGAGAGGTCTGTGGTCGTTGGTACCAGTTGTAGTCGGATCGATGAGTCTGGGTGAGTAGTGAGCTGCTGCATGGGTAGTCAGAGTTCTTTTTGTGGGCAGTCCGTATTGGGTCTTTCGTCGACCTTCTGTTGGCTTGTAGGGTGGTGGGTGGTCATCTTGTCGTTCAGTTTTCGGCCCTGGGGCGCGGGCTATTGGGTATCTGGCGTGCCCCGGTAGGCGGTGGTGCATTCCTGGGTGGAGGACCTCTTTCGCTTCTTCTGGGATTTGGGTCAGCGGTGAGGGTTGTAGGGTCAAGGCCGAGGCTCTCAGCGAAGTCGTGCATTTCAGCTGTGTTGTGTAAGATGTAAGTACGGTTGTTCTTCCTTACTTGCAGCTTGAATGGGTGCCCCCATGAGTAGCGGATGTGTTGCCTTGCGAGTTCTTGGGTGAGGGGCCGTAGTTCCCTTCTCTTTCTTAAGGTGCTCGGGGCTAGGTCTTGGTAGAAGGAGACTTGGTGTCCTTCTAGTTGTAGTGGTGTGTTTCGGGCTGCTTGCATGAGTGCTTCCTTGATATGGAAGTAGTGCACTCTGATAATGACGTCCCTGGGTTGGGTGGCATTGGGCAGGGGTGTTCGCAGGGCCCTGTGTGCTCTGTCCAGCAGGAGTTCCGCCGGTGAGGCTTCTGGGAGTAGGCCGCAAAAGAGCTCCCGCAGTGTTGGGCCTAGCGTATCCATGTCGACCGTTTCAGGCACCCCGCGTATCCTAATATTATTGCGGCGTGACCGATTGTTAAGGTCCTCCTGAGCCTCTTCCAGTTGGCGGACCTGGTCTTGGAGAGAGGCTATGGCGTTTTCATTTACCGTGGTGCGTGTGGTTGTACGGTCAAGCTGTTCCTCTATGGCCGTGGTTCTGTGTGTCAGATCAATTAGGCCCTCTTTGATGGGTGTGAGGTGTTTGTCGAATTCCACCTTCATATTAGCTTTAATTTCTTGTAGTAGGTGGTGGAGGTCGTCTTTTGTTAGTGGAGTAGAGGTGGTCGCTCGGCTTGTGTCGCTGGCTGCTGAGTCTGAATCATAGCCGCGGCCATCTTCTGAGCGCATGGCGCCGCCATCTTTGCGGCTCCGAAAAATCGGCGCTACCTCCGCGCCTTGCTTTGATTTTCGTCCGCCTCCCATTGTAGTTCAGGTGAGTACCGTGGGGAGCAGCTGGGGTGACCAAGTGGGGGTGGATTGAGCGGTTACGGGCGCTGTTGTTAGCCGGCTCTGTGCCTCTGTGGACGGAGCTCCCTCAGAAAGCCGCCATTCGCGCCGGAAGTCAGGCGCCGCCAAAAAAATATATATATTTTAAATAACTTTGTAGCCTGGCATAAACAATACTGTTTTGACACGTTAGAGTTTGTTTTAGCAGAAATTAAGTTCTTGATGTTTAATAAAATGTTTTAGCTACAGTTCTGCTTATTTGCTTTTTGATTGGGTTATCATGCTATATTTAGTTGCCCCCTGCTAGCTGTAACATCCATATCATGTTCATCAGGTCATTGACTGGCCAGAACAAATTGTTTACTGAGACTACACTGCCTTCAAATGGGGGGGAGGGGGCTTGCCTATCACAAATACTGCTAAAGGCCTCATTTTCTCACTCTTTGCTATAATTACTGGTTGGGGTATTTCTGAGGAAGCTAGGGGCACTAAAGTACTGGTTTAACTTCCACTGGTATTTTGACTCAGAATGCTGATATCAAGGATCTGTTTGTTGAGTAAAATGAGGTGTTACCCTCAAAAACATCTCACTGGTATTAGTAGTACTGTACTGTTTAGTTTTTTTGTTTTTTAAGTGTTGTATGTAAAGTTGAAAACACCAACTTGATAAATGTAATGAACATTGAGATCAATAATAGAGCTATTTATTTTTTTTTTCTATGCTATTTTGACACACATTTTTCAGATTTTCTTGTTTGGAAAGTTACAAAAACAAAATAACCTTCAAGACAAATCTCCTGCGAAGTGAGCAAAGGAAAAAAAAATGTTCACTGCTTTGCCTTTCTGTCTTTTCATTTGACCTGTATGTTTATTCTCATGTACTGAAAACCTTGTACACGGGACATGAATACAATTTTATTTCCCTAAAATATATTTTATGTTCACAACATTTATCTAATTTTTTATTTGATACTGTGTTTTCAGCAACCCAAAATAATGCACAATTTGGACTATATTCACACAAAAGTTGCATCCATAGACTGTTGATATCTAAAGTATTTTAGGATTATCCAAAAGAGAAGCTGTTACATTTGTCATTGTTAATAACATTTGTTTAGGGCTGTATAACAGTTATTACATTGGTTTTATTTTTCCTTTATTTTAGAGATTGTAGATTAATCACTGCAAGTGCTTAACAACATGGGTGCTGATCAGAGTTCAGAATCTGATATTCGGCATGGTGGTGATGGCTCTTCAGGTAAATGCATATTACATTCACTTGCAAATTTAAGACCAAAAAAAGAACCCTTACAATGTCAAATACCCAGCTCCTAATGTAAATTTTAAAACAAGAAGCTGTAGTATTGTTTACTGATCTAAAATTGAATCAGACACACCAGGTCAATTTATAATTTTTAAATATATTTGAAGAGTTTTTACATTAAACATATGAAGAAAACTCTCACTTTCTCCATTTAAAGGAACACTCCCAGCATCGCATCCACTACAGCCTGCTGTTGTGGTTATACTGCCAGGAATACCATGTAGTGTAATTTGTCAAACTGTAGTTAAAGAAAACATTGGAAGCTAATTGTATCAAAGAGAAATCGTAGGGCAGTGAAGGGGTTAACCCTAATTGAGAAATGTAGACAATAACAGAAATACACTGTCCTAAGCTAAAGATAGATCATAAAACAACTTTTAAAAGTCGTTGATAATAAAAGACACACACATAAACTAAAACCTGTAAACAAAAAAATAATGCGAGGGAACGTGAGTAAAATAATAAAGTCAGTAATCACATATAGAAACCTATATATTTAGGATACACTTGCAATGAGTATAGGTTTATATGCTCTTGAAAGATCCCAGGCTAAATTATCTCTGTGAATAGGATACTGTTGCAATTTGATGTCTGAATTGTTATTACAAATAAAGTGCACAATAAAGTCCGTATCCAAAGCAGAGAAAAAATAGCAACAATCAGAGGGTTGTAAACGGTAAATATCGCCTAAACAGCTGTTTATTGAATCCTAATAACTGGTGCAGCAATGCATACAAAATCTAGATTGTAGAGAGATAAATCTAATAGTGCTACTTAAATAGAAGGTGATGAAAAGAAATACTGACTTAAATGATGAATGTAAGAGCAAGGAGAGACTAGTCAGAAGTAGAAAGATAAACTCTGTGCCTTCGAGGGCATCTATCAAATTAAATGACTGGTCTAACTTCCTTGCAGATAAAAAAATTTAAAAAAAAGGATTACCTGTCCATAGCTCCTGATATCCATAAATTCTTGTTTGTAAAGTGGAACGCATATGTGTCCCTGTAATAACTGGAATCGGATATGCCAAGCCAATATCCCACCCCAAACTGCAGGATAGGAGATACTGCCGATCGAGCAGCCAGCCGCGCAGGCGCATACCTTATTCTGTAAAAGTGCAAACAGCGTGTGGAATGCACTATGCGTTCCTCCCCCGAGTGGAACAAAGATGACGGATACATCATCCGCCGTATGTGCTAGTAGTGCTCGGGACGCATACCTCATTACGTGAGGATGTGAACAGTGTATGGAATGCACAATGGTTACAGGTTTGTCTGCACAAGCGATCTTCAGGGATTGTAGGAGCTAATACAGACTTTGTAATTCTGAGGAGAACACATTGTTTTTTTACCTTTATGTAATAAATATGTCCTAGAATGGTTTTGGCTGCTGGGGAGTTCTTCTATGCAGGGTAGTTCTTCTATCACAAAGGGTTGGTCCTGCCTAAGCTGGAGAGTTGTGAGTGGCACTCTACCTTTGTGAGTGAGAGTCCATTTTTCAGCTATGTTTTAAAATATTACAGTATTGCATATTTGTCTTGCTTTTCTATTAATAGGTGATCAGGGTCTGCCCAATTAATTTATAAGCATGTATATAAAGTGCACTCTTGTGCACCACATATGGTTGTTTGTACAGATATGCACTTAAGTACATTTTGCACCAGTTTTTTACCTAATTATTTTTTGTATTTATGAATAATTAAAGGACCACTATAGTGCCAGGAAAACATACTCGTTTTCCTGGCACTATAGTGCCCTGAGGGTACCCCCTCCCGCCGGGCTCTAGGTGGTGGAAGGGGTTAAACTTACCTCTTTCTCCAGCGCCGGGCAGGGGACTCGCCTCCTCCATAGCGATGTCATCGGCTGAATGCGCGGCAGGTGCCGCGCGTGCATTCAGCCAGTCCATAGGAAAGCATTCTCAAAATTCACAGTGAGAAGCATGGAAGCGCCTCTAGCGGCTGTCAATGAGACAGCCACTAGAGGCTGGATTAACCCTAATGTGAAAATAGCAGTTTCTCTGAAACTGCTATGTTTAGAGAAAAAGGATTACCTGTCCATAGCTGAACCTGGCACCCAGACCACTTCATTAAGCTGAAGTGGCCTGGGTGCCTATAGTGGTCCTTTAAGCTCTTTTGACAGTTAGACTACTTACAGTTGGAGGGTGTCACCAGGGCACTCCTTGCACCTTAAACACTGCAGGGAGCTCTATTTGCTATGGTGCTTGGAATGTTGCTTTGAGCTGTTTAGTACTTTTTTTTGCAAATACTCAATGATTATGAAATACGCAACCTTTCCCAGTGATGAGCATATCCCATAAACAGTGCTTTCTGGGCACAGCAAGGGAAGTTAACAGTTTGACAGGCATGCGTCTGCAGACTACAGTCAATGTTATGGACGTAGTTATGGTACCTACAGTGTCCCATTAAGAATCAGGGGTTAGAATGTAATTTGGGTTTAGGCTTTGACTTCTCTCTTAATCTCACACTACCCCATACATGTGCAGCCTTCCCTTTTTGCAGTTGCTCATTTTTACATTACTCAGCAATTATTCATGTGTTTTATGCATAAACATTCAGATCTACATCACAGATAGATTACTGCAGACTCACATTTGAGCTGCAGGAAAGGAAATGCATGCTGTGGGACTGGCTGCAGTGAGTACAATCGGCTGGGTAGGGCTTTTTAATATTGTGCTCAACAGAAAACCATTTCTATGTCAATAAATAGACTCCTTTCTGTGCTTTACATTTGATAATGCTGGTGTTAACAATCTGCAGGCTGAATTCTTATTATGCTGCTTCAGTGAGGGTGGGCTCACTATTTAAAAGGGCACCAAGAGAGGAAGCTGCTGCATTGAGAAGCAGGTACCCAACTATGGCCTCAATGTAATTAGTTTGAATCAGCTTTAGAAATAATTCCAATCTGTTCCAAGAAACGTTTCAAATAATTTATCTGCAAAAAAAATCCCATAGACTTTAATGATGACTTCTTTAGATAAATCAATAATATAATAATAATTTTCATATAACAATTTCATCAAGTACTGAAAGGGAATATTATTATTATTATAATTTTTTTTATTTTTTTTAAAATAAAGTATATGTAAAATATGAGAAATCATCCCTACTTTAGTATATGACAGGACTGGAGCAGGGAAGACCATTGAGACTAACTATTGTTTTTCAGACACTGTCTGATCAAAGATTTATGTATATGGCCAAAGGATCCTGTTATATACTGATGGTAGGGATAATTGTTTTTTCTCATTTTTATGTATATTCTTTACTTTAAGAATGTATCTCCTTTCAATGCTTGAGGAAAGCAATGAATATAATATATATCTACCTCCCACGATACCCAATGGCATCACAAACCTAATATGCACATGCATATTGTGATCTTTACATATGCATCCAATTTTACCAGCACATTGTGCAGATTGAATTTAGAGCTTTTAAATGAGCAAACAAATTAAGATGTGAACTAATATTCTTTCCAATTGGTTCATAGTTAATGGATATAAATACCATGAAATTAAGTTAACAGTCTGCACTTTATGCTTTAAGAACAAAGATGAAGCAATAATATTTTTGTCACTATTCAAATACCTATGTATATGCTGTACTGTTTTTTTTTCTTCTTTCAGTTCACAGTAAATTAATAATTAATGCAGAGTGCATGGTCAGACTATTAATAATGACTTTTTGTATATCTCCTTAGAATGATAGGGCCTTGCTAAATTAGTATACACTCCACAACCAAATTTGCGTGACTATATACCGGTGGTCTAGTAGTTAACAGTAGAGAAAAGTGGGTGTCTGGTGATTAGTTGTATGTATTTTAGTCATAATCCATCATTGCAAATTGATAGCAGAATGTGTTGACTGAGTATATGGTCCACGTACCTGGCACAGTGACCTTTCTAACTTTCTAGAGAGTAAGTTATGTTATTTTCTTTAATCAACTTATATATTTTAATAGAAAATGCTGTCTTTATTGAACATATTTTGCAGCTGTCCCATCTCCGGCTAAACAGAGAGCAAAAATGGATGACATTGTAGTTGTGGCTCCAGGGACCCAATCCAACCGAAACATCAGCAAAGATCCTGAAGTTATCAAGTTACAAGAGATTCCCACATTTCAGCCTCTATTGAAGGGTCAGTATGATATATGTTGGTCCTGGTGTGATTGTGTTGACTTAAAGTGTACTATCACTTCTTTGAAATTAACACACATTGAATAAAATATTGAAATCACCTGCAACCTGTGTTAACCTTTTTCATGAGATTGTTTTCCTTTAAATATATATTAAAGATATTACAAATTATATTATGATCCAGTTCCACCAAGGCAAAGCCAGGGCAAACATTGCAAACAAGGAGGAGAAATACAAACACTGTTTAACTTCTCCTTCTTTTTTTCTCCTCTCTTCTTTTTTCTACACTTATCAGCCACAACATTAAAACCACCTGCCTAATATAGTGTAGAATTCTCTAGTGCTGCCAAAAAATCTCTCCTATGTCGAGACATTGGTTCCACAAGACCTTTAAATGTTTCCTGTGGTATCTGGCACCAACACATTAGCAGCAAGTTGTGAGGTGGTGCCTGCACAGATTGGAATTCTTGTTCAAGCGCATTCCACTGATGCTCAATGGGATTGAGATCTGGGTAATTTAGAGGCCAAAGCAACACCGTGAACTCTTTGTTAGTGTCCTCAAATCATTACTGAACAGTATTTGCAGTGTGGCAGGGTGCATTATCCTTCTGAAAGAGGCCACTGCCATCAGGGAACACCATTGCCATGAAGGGGTGTATATGGTCCGCATTATCTAAGAAGATGATTTGTATCAAAGTAACATCCACATAATTGCCAGGACCAAAAGTTTCCCAGCAGAACATTGCCCAGAGCATAACACTGCCCCTGCCAGCCTGCTATCTCTTCCCCGGGTAAATGACGCACACACATCCAGCCACCTACCTGATCTAAAAGAAAACGCGATTCATCAGACCAGTTGGCGTTCTTCCATTGCTTCATAGTCCAGTTCTGATGCTCACGTCCTCATCGAAGGAACTTTCAGTGGTGGACAGCGGTCATGTTTTGACACTGTTCTCTCATGGCCAGCATTACATTTTTCAGCAAATTGAGCTACAGTAGCTCTTCTGTGTGATCGGACCAGATAGGCTATCTTTTGCACCCCAGATGCATCAGTGAGCCTTGGGTTCGAATGACCCTGTCGCTGGTTCAACGGTTGTCTTTCCTTGCACCACATTTGATAGGTACTAAACACTGCATACTGGGAACACCCCACAAGACTTGCTGTTTTAGAGATGCTCTGACCCAGTCTTCTAGCCATCACTTTTGGGCCCTTGTCAAAGTCACAGATTTTTTGCATGCCCATTTTTCCTGCTTCCAACACATGAAAGTCAATGACTGACTGTTCACTTGCTGCTATCTATATCCCACCCATTGACAGTTGTCATAGTAATGATATAATCATTACCTATAAGTGGTTTTCATTTTCTGGCTGACCAGTGTATATGTTTCATTGCTAACAGTTAAACTTCCCAAGCAAGCTTGCTATACATGTATGAAAAAAAGCGTCTCTAGTGCAAAATCAAAATGCACTTTAGTTTGATTTTGCTCCAGAGAAACATTCTTTGATACATGTTTGACACTTGGAATTGAGAGACAAATAATATCTATTTGATATTTTTTCATTTCACTATTTATACTACTGCACTTTATCAAGTTTATATTTTGCAGCTTGGCTATATAGCTTTTAGACTCCCAGTGCTTTACAAGATATTGTCAGACTGACATGGTTATTCACTAAAGTGAGAATTCAAAGTGAATTACAAATTTAGGGCCAGGTTGGTCAAACTGAGATCATAGCTTACTTGAGAATGTTTCCACTTTGGCTATTTTGACCTTACATTTTAAATTCACTTTAAATTCATTCTCAGTGAGAAGCCTCTGATCTGTCAATTCCTTGGCACAGATAGAAAGTCCCTGCCTGAGATTAAGTGGAAAGCCATCAAAAGCATGCATGGAAAATTGTGGTTTTCTCTAGTGGTATATCTACTAAATTGATAAAAAGCAATTAACGGCTTGTTTTTTTAATATCACGGTATGTGCAGTGCTTTTTACTGAAAAGCTGAACATACAGACTCCAAACACCATGGTTCTTTAGTGTCCCTGCCCCCTTTGTGTCCCAAAAAAGTAATCAACTTAAGCAAGTCATCAAGGAGGCATGGCCTCTTCCAGCTTGGTCCGATCCAATACTCCTCATATAGGAGCAATGGTGACCTGATGCGCATGCATACAAGTTACTCCATAGGAAAGGATTGAATCAATGCATCCACGTCATGTGACCAAGTTTTACTCCGTGGCTGTCAGTGTAACCGCCACTAGTGGTGTGTTTGCCATTTTGCAGAAACCGCAATGCTTACCTAGAAGGGTGAGTGTTTTACCTTGAAGGGTTAAATTGAGATGAAGGGGCCTGGGTGACTTTAGTGATTCTCAAGTGGCATCTCCAGCCATATGAACAGCACATCATAAAACAAGTATTAGAGGCATGCAGGCTTGGAAATGGGTTATCAATAAAAACTGCTGGTCTCAAAAACTGCATGAAAAAGGGGAGGAGTTCCAATGCAATATACCTGCTAGTTCACTGACTTGTGTCAGTGGAAATATGCATATATCATCTGAAATCTCCACTATCCATATCATGGCGCTTGGAGTCTGTATGCGCATCTTTTCTGTAAAAACCACTGCACATACCAATGTATGAAAAGAACAATTAGTTTACTGCTTTTAAACTATTTAGTAAATATTCCCCTAAAGAACACATGCATGTGCTTTTTCCTACATGCTTTCTTTGGGTATTTATGATGAAACAGCTGGCAAAGGCTGCAGACCTGGTGCAAACCCTCCTGTTTATCCCAGGCACAGACGTTCAGTTAGAGGCATCTCACTGAGAAAGCTTTTCAATTATCTATAGTAGAGCTCTTTAAAAAGGGTGTGAGGCAGGTGCACACTTGTCACTTCTGTTATTGGGCTTACGGAAGAGGAAGACAATTTCCTTGGCTGTCTGCGTGATGGCTAGGGAGGTGTTTCTGCCCCCAGTTATAAAAGTCAATTCAAAATTGAAATCTGGACTTTTATAAACGGAAAAGTAAGAGATACAAGTCACAACCTGTATTGCAGCTTCTAACTATATCATATGACAAGAACAAAATTATTGGACTAGGGTAGGCTTTCATCAAGTCTACTGCTCTTATCACATGCAAAGCACAAGGAAAGAACAGACTATTGAAGATTGCAGTTCCTATCTGTAGCAGGTTACATGTTTCTGCAAGAGCAGAAAGATAATAGGGTAATGTTGCAAACTATTGTACAAAATAATTCCCAGATTTTACTAGTAACATGACGTAAAGTCATGATTTTATTAAAGACACGGAGGCGAGTATTATGCATAACTCTTTCTTTATTTCCTCAGCAGCAAAGAAAGAGAAATATAAATATTATCAAAACTGAAGAAAAAACTGTATAGGCACAACAGGTAGCCAATCACAGGGTATAGGAAGTAGCTATATAAGTCTTGTGTCTCCCACAATCCCCCTCTTTCTTGCGAACCGAAGACCAGGTAAGATGAACGATGTCCCACTTGGCCGAAACAGGGTAACGGGAAAACGATGCGACAATTTCAAGCTAAAAAAGATAGAGAAATATGGTAATTTCTTAATTCAGAACTGCAAACTTACCAAACATAGTCTTGGGGAGACACAGGTAAAACAGAGTACTGAAATATAAAAACAACAGAATTAGTACACAGCATAAAGGTACAACAACCCGTACAAAAGATGCAAATCAACTGATATGAAACAGAACGAACTGAAAAAGACATACCTGTAGAGCCACCAAGCATCTCGTACCCCAACTCCACTCCGGGAGGGTGGGAGGGAATAATACTCGCCTCCGTGTCTTTAATAAAATCATGACTTTACGTCATGTTACTAGTAAAATCTGGGAATTTTATTAAAGACACGGAGGCTCATATTATGCAAGTTCAAAGCTGTGCCACCACACGAGATGCGATGTGCTCAATTGGCCTGAAGTAGAAGGTTCGGAAGGTCGATTCCCGAGACCAATCCGCCGCTCGCATAATGTCATGCGAAGGGGACGTGCAACATCCAGATAGTCCTTGATGCAATCCACCGGGCAGAGCGCTGGACAGTCCGAAAACCTAGGGTATGTAAGTGTCTTAGATGCAGACTTGGTCCTCCTGGAAATGTCAAAGGTGACGCCTTCTGGGGTGAATGCAACGGCGTCCCAGTCCAGGGCCCGGACGTCAGAGACTCTTCTGCAAGAAATCAGGCACAGTAACATAACCAATTTGGCAGACAATTGCTTGAGAGACAGCTCCAAATTGGGGTACCATGATGATAGGAACTGTAGCATCACGTTGACGTCCCAAAAGGCGGCAAAACGAGGTCGAGGAGGACGAGCAAGGCGAATACCCTTGAGAAGTCGACAGACAAAAGGATGCTTGCCGACCGGAGAACCGTCTAGACCTTCGTGACCGGCTGAGATAGCTGAGCGGAAAAGGTTGATTGTGCGGTATGCCTTGCCCGAATCAAATAGGAACGTGAGGAACTCCAGAATCAAAGGCAGAGGGGCAGATACGGGATCCATTGCCCGTTCCATGCACCAACCAGACCATGATCTCCATGCATGTCGGTAAGCTGTCCGTGTACCCGGGGCCCAGGCGTTATCGAGGAGTCGGAGAGTTGACTGCGAAACGTCTGGGATAACCCAAGGTCCCCTGAAAGGAACCACGCTATGAGGGGTAGCTGATGCTGCAACACCAGGTCGTGAGAGTTCCCATCCGGATCCAGAAGAAGATCTTGGAATACCGGAAGTAAACGAGGGTAGTCTATGGACAATTCCATCAGCCGAGGGAACCATGGTCGAGACCTCCATAGAGGGGTGATCAAAGCCATCCGACAATCGTGGCGGACCAGTTTCGAGATCGTGCGTGCGATCATGTTGAATGGGGGAAAGGCGTACATCAGACCCGGTGGCCAATCCTGGAGGAAGGCATCTGTCGCTATTGCAGCCGGGTCCGGCCTCCAACTGTAGAACCTCGGTAGCTGAGTGTTCAGGCGTGACGCGAATAGGTCCAACTGGAACCGGCCCCACAGCCTGTTCAGGCACTGGAACACTGAAGCATGTAGATGCCAGTCCCCGGAGTCCCGTAAGTGTCTGGAATTCCAATCCGCCCCCGAATTGTCCAGACCTGGGATGTGTTCCGCCGTTACCGAAACGTTGTTGTAGAGGCAGAACTGCCAAAAATCCTTTGCCAGAATCGCCAACATTTTGGATTTCGTGCCCCCTAGGTGATTTATGTAACGGACTGCTGATACGTTGTCCATCTTGAGGAGAACGCAACAATTCGCCCTCCCCGGAGCAAGGCTGCGGATCGCGAAGGCACCTGCCAGAAGTTCCAGGCAGTTGATGTGTAACGACTTCTCTGTGTCGGACCACCTGCCTCCTGTGGAGACGTTGCCACAACGAGCGCCCCAGCCGTGTAAGCTGGCATCGGACTCTATCACTACGTCCGGGACAGAACCGAAGATGGCTCTTCCGTTCCATGCCTCCATGTGCGCCAACCACCACGCCAGTTCGTCCCTGGACTCCTCGTCTAATGTTATCCGAGATTCGTATGAATGACCGGAGCGAAGTCGTGATCCTTTGAGCCGTTGGAGTGCTCGGTAATGCAGGGGACCTGGGAAAATTGCTTGAATGGAGGCCGCGAGAAGGCCGATAATTCTCGCCAGTTGTCTGACCGACAAATCCGGGACACGGAGGGCCCTCCGAATTTCCTTCTGGATGGCTTTCACCTTGGCATCCGGAAGGAACAGGAACTGCTGGATGGAATCCACTTGAAAACCCAGAAACTCTATGGACTGGGCAGGGACCAGGACCGACTTGCTCCAATTGATCAGAAATCCCAACTTCTGCAGAAGGTCGGTCGTCCATCCCAGGTGTGTGAGGAGATCCTCTCGTGACTGGGATAAAATCAAGATATCGTCCAGGTAAATAATGAGGCGAACCCCCCGGGTTCGGAGGAATGTCACCACGGGCTTCATGAGCTTGGTGAAGCACCAAGGGGCCGAGGAGAGACCGAAAGGCAGGCAGGTGAAGCGCCAACGACGCCCATGCCAGGTGAAGTGGAGATAATCCCGGAACTCCAAAGCGATGGGGACCGTAAAGTATGCGTCCTTCAGGTCTAGCTTGGCCAACCAGTCCGATTGACGTAGGAGGTCCCTGAGGCAGTGTATACCTTCCATCTGGAAGTGTTGGTAGCGTAGAAAAGCGTTGAGTGGGCGAAGATTTATGACAGGGCGAACTCCGCCTCCTTTCTTGGGCACTAGGAATAAATTGCTCGTAAAGCCTGGGGCGGCGAACGGCAACTCCTCTATAGCGCCCTTGGACAGCATCTCTACCACTTCCGTGGAAATCATCTCGTCCTGCTCCTGAGGTAGGGACAATTCTCTGGGGAAGTAAAACTGGACAGGCATGGACACAAACTCCAGACGAAAACCCCTTACACATTGTAAGACCCAAGCATCTGAGGTGATCTTTGCCCATTCTTGACAAAATAAGGCCAGTCTCCCCGCCACCCGAACTTGAGCGTGAGGGGAAGAAAGGGTACTCACCGTAAGGACGTCTGCCGGGGGTACCACCGCGGGGGTATCTGGATCCCCAGGCCCGACCTCTTGCCGGGAAGAAGGGAGGGGCCCTCTGTTCCTGAAATCCTCTCGAGGGAAAGAAGGAACCTCTGGTTGCGCGGAATGCGCCTCGGAAACCACGGCCGGGTGGACGGTTCCTGCTACGCCCGGCCCCTCCGAAAACCTTAGGCGCGAACACGCGCTTCATGTTCGCCTGTGCCTTGTCAATAGCCGTAAAGGTCTTGACATAAGCACCCATATCCTTAACGAAGGACGTGCCAAACAGGAGACCCTCCTCAGTTGGATCAGGCTCCGCCACAGTCATAGCGGCCAATTTAGGGTCGATCTTCAGGAGGATCGCCTTGCGTCTTTCTGTAGACATGGCCGTATTGGCGTTCCCCAGTAAGCAAATAGCTCTTTGGACCCAACCAACGGCCACATCCACGTCCAGAACGGAGTCCCCGGTCCTGGCAGCATCCAAAAGCTCGTAAAGCTTGGAAAGGGGACCTAGGGTATCCAGGATCTTGTCCTGGCAGCTTTTAAGGGAATGGTCAAGGCCCTTCTTGGGCTTCCATCCTGACTTATTCAGGAATTGAGCAATTTGCGGGTCAATGTCCGGGGTTTTGCAAGCCGCGCCCGGGAGGGACGGGCGTGGACACTCGGCGCGCAATTTATTGCGGCCTTCCCTAGAAAGTGGCGTGCGGATACGCTTAGCCACATATTGGGCGATGTGATCTGGGGGAACCCACTCGGCGGACCGAGGATGACGTAGGTCGTCTGGGTCAAACAGGGGGTTGCCCTGCGGGTCAAGGATCGAGGTGTCACCCCCCGGGGGAGCAAGTGAGGGGCCCCGGGTATTGGCGGAGGACCCGGAGGGGTTCACGCCCGTAAGGGGCAAATCCTCGCCAGAATCATCATGATCAAAGGAGTCGTACTCCATAGCGTCGGATTCATCCTCCACACTCCGGTCGGTATCCGACCCAATATCATGGGCTTTAGCCCTTTTCCATAGTCTAGCCTTTTTAGCCCGGCCAGGGGCTCTTTTGCGCGTGGGGTGCGCGCTATCTGAGACCGCCTCAGGCGTGTCAGTCATGGCAGGCAAAACCTGCATCGAGGAGTGGGAGCCGACATGTTTGGACTTAGCCTTTGCCTTACGGGCTCCAGGCACAGTCTGAGCAGGGGAGAGGGCAGGGGTGGCCATGGGAGGTAAAATCAGAGAGTGCAGGGACTGGGAGAAATTAGAAGAGACAGCTCCCATGGCTGAGGCAATAGCCTTCTGAATAGAGGAAGCCATAGTGGCCTCTAACATGGCCTGAAACTCTTGGGAGGCCATGGCACCATCAGTACTATCTAATTGTAAGTCCCCTGGGGGACCAACAGGCCCATCACCCCTATCCTGCATGGTAGTGACAGAGAATTTAAATAGTAAAATAATAATGCAATGGCAATTATATAGGGACCAAAACTGACTACAAACAAAGCAGGTTGAATAACACCAGGGTGTTAGCTGGGAGAGAGAGGGAAGGGTTGATTAACCCACAAGGAAAAAACTGAAAAACAAACATTTTGGCTGGTGTCCCCAGGGAGCAGGGCTACGAGGTGGCCGGTCGCACGGCAGCACTGGGAGGAATACCAAAGACCGCCCCCAAGATGGCCGCCGCACGAGGAAGGCACACGAGGAAAAACCACTCGGCGGGGGAAGGGGCTCGTGCACCCGCCCGCCGAGCCGACACGCTAACTGAGTGAGGGAGGAGGAGAGAAGCGTGTACACCGCCGCGGTCGCGAGGAAATCGCGGCCGCGGCACGGCAGGTCGGGTCCCGTGCAGAAGCACGGGTAGGAGAGGGGAGAGAGGAGGGGAGGGGTGGGGACCGCCCGGACGGGACAGAGGCACACCCGCGGGCCCAGAGGGGAGACACCAGCCGGGGAAAATACAGACAATAATAAAACAAATAATATTAGACCAAACAGTATGAAAATCATAAAAGGAAAACACACTGTAATACAAATTAAATGGAATCACAATGCAAGCCAAAATCAGAGAAACACTTATCTGTCTGAGGAAGCAGCAAAGAAAGAGGGGGATTGTGGGAGACACAAGACTTATATAGCTACTTCCTATACCCTGTGATTGGCTACCTGTTGTGCCTATACAGTTTTTTTCTTCAGTTTTGATAATATTTATATTTCTCTTTCTTTGCTGCTGAGGAAATAAAGAAAGAGTTATGCATAATATGAGCCTCCGTGTCTTTAATAAAATTGTTTTTTTAAACACATGTTTGGTGTTAATGACACAGACTGTTAATTGTACCCTAGAAATACGTATTCACCTTTATGTGGAATAAAATACCAGGCAGTGATTGGTATCACGGTGTTGCAATATTTTACTTTTGTTATACGCTATTGCAGGGATGCCCAAAAGGAAGATCCCCAGTTGTTGAACTACAACTCCTTTGCTTGCCTTAAGAATGCTTTAGAATGGCAAAGCATCGTGGAAGCTGTAGTTTTAAAACATCTAGGGATCTACTTTTTGGGCACCCCAGCTTTATTGTTTTACTTTTACGTACATAAACCTGTGGGATCAAGTGCAGTAATTGATCATTTCAAGGAAATATTTATTTTAGTGTACAGCTAACAAGGATAACCTTTGTTTTGTTTTTCTTTCTGCAAAGAATGGAAATTTTGATTCAACACAGCTTATATATGACTAGTGAACAACATAAATGCTGCTGAATAATGATCATTATATTATTTCCAACATTTGCAGAAAATGTACATTTTTTTAATGTTTGTAGAAATATCTGTACAATTCTTTATAAAACATAACTACTGAAATATCCGAAACATGTGCCTAATAATGTTTTAGTCTGTTTTCTGAACAACAGAGGGCAGCAGTACCCAGTCACATTTTACACACTTTGGTAATATTTTTAACAAACTGAAGGGTATGCTGATGTATTGTACATGGTTATTAAATTTAGGAACACTGCAAATGAGATATGATCGAATCTGATTCTGTATTATGGAGATATTACATAATGCTGTTTGAGCAAGTGACCATATGTCTTGCTTAACTTGTTTAGTTATAACACTTTTTAAGATTTTATGTTAGTGTTTCCTGCACTGTAAATTTATTTTTTCCCACCTCGTTGCTCCTTATAATCCCTTTAGAACATAGGATAGGCAAATGGAACTTACAATAGCTTTATGTAAAACTTTTTTTTTTTTCATGTTTTTGCCTAATGTGGAAAATGTCTGAAACTACAAAATTGCAGAATTTTTTTTATCTAATATTTACTTTCTAAAACAGTTGTTCTTTTCATGATTTTGTGACTGCGCTTCACTCTGTTTAGAAAATGAACTAGTAGAAAATATCTCCTTGTGGCTCCACACTTTAGAGCTATGTGGTCCAGATAGATGTTCGAATTGCTCCATTTTCCTTAACAGATGCTTTATATTTTATATGTGAAAACATTGTTGAAATTTGCCTGCTATCTCTTTTCGCTCTTACTTTTCTTCTGTTTTGTTTACTTTTCATATACTACATTTAAAATGCCCAGTGAGTTGGCTTGAAGTTATTTATTTATTTTATTTTACTTTAATAATACTTAAAAAAAAAAAAAAAATTGGGTCTGAATGGCAATCTATATACAAAATAAGTTTTTCTCATATTTTCTTTTAAATTTTAACAATATTATATAAACAAATATAAAACTGGGGAATAATGATACAAAATATTAATCCAGAAATATGTGTATAATATCTTCAGTATATTATTATGGTGCAAAATGTTATAAATGTTTATAATACCTTTAAATATATGTTCCTGGTCAAGTGGGATCATCAGTGTAAATTATTCGAAGTTTTCATTATATACTTTGGGTTTTTCATACACTGATCAACCACAATATTAAAGCCCTTGACAGGTTAAGTGAATAGATTAGATAGATTATATTGTTACAATGGCACCTGCCAAGGGGTGGGATATATTAGGCAGTAAGTGTACAGTCAGTTCTTGATTTTTCATCTGTTGGAAGAAAACTGGGCAAGTGAAAATATCTAAGTGACTGAAAATGGCTAGATAGCTGGTTTAGAGCATCTCCAAAACAGCATGTCTCGTGGGGTGTTCCTGTTATGCATTGGTTAGTACCTGCCATGGGGCTGTGTAGCTGCAGACTGTTCAGAGTGCCCATGATGACCCCTGTCCACCGCTGAAAGCGCCTTCAATGGGGACGTGATTGTCATGGAGCAATGGAAGAAGGTTGCCTGGTCTGATGAATCACATTTTCTTTTAGATCAGGTGGATGGCTGGGTGCGTGTGCGTCGTTTACCTGGGGAAGAGATGGCAGCACTGTGGGAAGAAGGTAGGCCAATGGAGGCAGTTTTATGCCCTGTTCTTCCGGGAAACTTTGGATTGTTGTAGACTACGTATACCCCTTCATGGCAATGGTGTTCACTGATGGCAGTGGCCTTTTTCAGCAGGATAATGCACTCTGACACACTGCAAATACTATTTAGGAATGGTGTGAGGAACATGACAAATAGTTCAAGGTGTTGCCTTGGGCTCTAAATTACCCAGATTTCAAGCCAATTGAGCATCTGTGTTTTTTTTTTTGTTTTTTGTGTGTGTGTGTTCTTACTCCTGACAATATTAGGAATATTGTAAGTAAAAATTTAGAAATTTAAAGTACTGCAAGTTCTTTCTATCATCGAGACCACTGTACACCCCCTTTGAAAATAAAGATTATTCACCTCAATTCTAGCACTGAGACACCGTAACTGCAGCTGCCCACACGGCCTCTGAAGATGTCAGCATGCCTGCTGACATCTTCCTTGATTTCATCAAATCCACTGCTTCTCATTGAGGTCAGCAGCATTTTATTGCAGGAACAGAGTTAAAGCTCCTCTAGTTGCTTGTCAGGAAGCAACCACTAGAGGTGTATATAACTCTGCAATGTAAACCATACTAGTTTTTATAAAACTCCAGTGTTTTTCATTACAGGGTAAAAACGACAGGACCACTGCACCCAGACCACTTTATTAAGGTGGTCTGGGTGACTTTAGTGGTCCTTTAAATAAATTAACTGCTCCTGTGGCTTCCATTAATTTATAGTGATATAATTTCCCCTTACTTTCACTTACCTGTCCAATAGTGTGTTGATGACCCAAAGTATTCATGCTTTCTATAAACTATCCATGAGGGGGCCTAACTGCACTTTCTCCAAATAAAGGGATGCATCCTGGCAGAGAGAGCCTCCTTAAGCTCAGGCGTTTGCGATAACAGCCTGGACCAATATAGGTATCTTTTTATTAGATGTGGAGAGCTGCTGTGGGGGGCAGAAGTTGAACAAAATGTCCTTCAAGTAGTTACACATTAACCTAACAACCCCCAGCTATGTTTGTTTAGCTTTGGCAATTCTCATTTATTTTTTTCTATTGCCTGAGAATGCAAAGAACACAACAAATCTAATTTCTGTTTATACATTTTTATGTAGTTGTCTACAATTTCTGTTGGTCCACAAGGACCTCCAATAGTGCAAGTTTTTAGGAAGAACACTCACTAGTAATTTTCAGGGACAAAAAGCTGTCTTAGTTGGTATTTATTTATTTCTAAAATATTTTACCAGGATGGATGCATTGAGATTTCTCTCGTTTTCAAGTATGTCCTGGGATACTGATAATCTGACCTATTTGGTAATGCTAAAACCCATATTCTAAAAACTCTTCTTTGTGCCAGTGTCTAGAAATGGCTATAATTCTCATCTCTACCAGTCAATGGATGGCTGAGGGTGGTATGAGTTAGATGACTATATGATCTTCTGTCTTGCATTGCCGACATGAGGCCTGTTCCATAGGAAACATTGAATTCAATCAACATGTTTACGTTTTGTGTACTTTGTTTCTCTTGCATTACTCTCACGTAATTTACACAGGATAGAGAGAGATCCTTTTTATAACTTGTCCTGCATAAGGTTATACTTTGATAACTATAGAATAAGACATTTCTCCAGTAGAGAAATTGATTACAGACCAGGTCACTGTAATGAATATTAAGGAGAAATATATATATTTTTTTGTTTGTGTGCCACATTATTGGAATCTGTGACAGAACTCCTCTACTCCGATTGAGTACCTCCACCAGGTCACTTTCCACACAGCTACAAGGGACTTTGGAGCATTTCAAACACTGTCGCGGAAGCTTGACTGGGGTCTCTGAGGACTGCTTCCACCTGTAAAGCAGAGACTATAGCTTTTCCCCCACACATACGATGAATCTGAATGTAGGGGGTAGAATGATCTTTATTGCAAAACTATTTATACACTGAAATGTTGACTCTCCCTGTAGGCAGGCTACAGCTTCAGGCCCATGCCCATGGAATAAACCCTTTGCCAAAACAAAATAACAAAAAAAATCCAGTCCCCTGGTGATAGATAGATAGATAGAGATATATATATATATATATATATATATATAATTTTTATTTATTTTTTTACATTTTTCACATGTGGATGTAGGGAAACAAAACTCGTGTGGACTGGCTCTGACAATGAAATTAGTTAATGTAAAGCTGACTTTACGCACTTTGCAAATGCTCTTGCTGCTTCAATCTCTCTAACTCTGTGGCATGTTCCCTTTCTTCTACACTTACTACATATACATTTTCTCTGTCCTAAGCTGTATAACAGGAGTATCTGCCTGCTAGTAAGAAGGAGAGGAGTGGACAAGTGAGGAGAGAACAAGTGAGTGCGATGGGACAGTCCTTAGAAAGCGTGGAAAGCTTAGAAAGCGAGCGCATCATTAGACAAATTTATGCCAAGCTCAGGGTGCTGTCTGCATAGTATGCCGGCCAGCCTGCATGATTGGCAGACAGCCTGACATGCATTCACGCCAGGCTGACCTTCAAATTCCTTGTGCAGGTTTCTTTTGGTCAGGATTGCCCTTTAGGGCGGTTCTGATTTGCGTGATTCGCGTCAGTGGCCCACTCGATTCCAGAGTGATTCAGGGTATCTCCATTGCGCTCAATGTGTTGGGGGATCTGACTGCACATTATGAGGACAGGTTCACTTTGGTACTGGTTTTATATCCAATGTAGGCTGCCTGACCACACATTATAAGGACAAACTCAGACAGTGCTGCTTTTATAACCAATGTAGGCAGTTCTGTAGCACATTATAAAACCAAACTCAGACAGTGCTGGGTTTACTTATAATGTAAAGGATCTGACTGCACATTATCAACACAGGCTATGACAGTACTGAGTTTATATCTAATATAGGCAGTCTGATAGCATATTATAAAGGTATGCTCAGACAGTGCTAGGTTTATGAATAATGTAGGAGATCTGACTGATCTGACAGTGTGAAATCAGAGATATTAACAGGAGAGGCCAAGACAATGATGTTTTTTTGTCTGTCTGTCTGTCTTAGTCACAGATAAAGTAGGCTGGTTTCCAACAGGAGAAGCCAGATGTAATTTTAGAACAAAGCAGGACCAATGTCATTGGCTGAGAGTACAATGCTGATGCCCTCAGCCAATGGTTGTCCTGCTTAGTTCTAAAGTGACATCCAGCTTTCCCTATGTGAGAAAACCAAGTGCAGCAAATACAGGGTGGGCACCTGATGTGATCTAAGTAAGTTGTGAAATGGTGCTAAAAATGGTCTGACAGTTTACCATGAGGCATAGTGGAGTGTTTTTTGTTTTTTTATAGGACATTCTGTCATTTAGAAAATAATATATAGTATGTTTTGGTGCACTAACCAAGTAAAAATGTATCACTGAATAAATACACAGAAAATATTCCTAAATACTGTGGATATTTAGGCTCAAACAAGCTTAAAGGGTTATTCCAAGCATGGCAAGTACTAAAACCTGCTGTTGTTATGATGCCAAGAGTACCCTGGTATGGTTCCCTGCTAATGAGCACTCTTACTTGGGTCTCCAATGGGCTCTGAAACTCCTTTCCCCTTGGTGATGTGCTTAGGGCTGCTGCAAAATCTGGAAGATGATCCAGTCACCAATTGTGTCAGCTGACTGCTCTTTGCCAATGAATGGCACACTGTGCATGAAGATTTTCACAGAATTGACTGGCTAATGATGCCCCAATGACGCTGCCGTTGGTGGGTTAACAAAGCAAAGGGGTTAAACGCTGTATGTACAGCTTTTCATACTGAAACACTGCACATACAGACTCCATTCACCATGACCACTACAAATCACTGAAGTGGTCATGGTGTCTGGAGTAACCATTTTAAGAGACATCATAGCCCCCTAAAGCACTTTAGCTTGCTGAAATGCTTTATATAAGAAGAGTTTTTGGTTGAGAACATTGTTGCACCCACTTGGCTTTCCTGTTAACTTCTTGGTTTGTTTAGCTCAGTGGAGCTAAACTCAAGAGACTGGCATTTGGTCCGGCCTTGCAAAGACTTCTGATTTAGCTGCATTAGGAAGTCTATTATTGGACAGCCACAGAAACTTTGGGATGGGTGAGGGGGAGAGGGAATGCAAGGGCTTCACACAATAGATATGCAGTTTTTGCAAGCTGTCTTTAGAAAAAATGCTTAACTAAATAAATGCTTGTTTTCATAACAAAATAAATAAATAACCTGTGATTATTTGTTTTGTTGTTATTTTTCTTACTTAGTTTTTTTTATTTAGAGAGTGAAGTGTTCCATTAAGCAGTATGTAACACTTAAAGATATCATGTATAGGTGACCAGTGCTGAGGTGGGAACGTCCTTGCGCTGTTTGTTGCTGACCCCTTTTTAATGGTTGACTTAACAGTCTGAATATTGCAACACATTTAAATTAGTTTATGCCATACTTATTAAAATAACTTACTTCACAACTCTGTATTTAATACTTTTTTTTTCATATAAAAAGTACATCTTGAAAGAACTAGATATGCAGTTGCATTACCGAGTGCCATTTTCCTATTTCATCACATGTCCGGGATTGATCTGATGTCTTTCAGGAGTTGTCACTGACATTTAAATGTGCCTAATTAAATTGTCCTATCTAACTACTGCACCTCACAGACCCAATACCGTTTTTATTTTATTTTTTAATGTTTTGTCGAATCATGCCCCCTCCTAATTGCAGTGCTAATCTCTAAGGACACAGCTCCTCTCTGAAGGTTACATCAGTCACAACCCTTTGATTTAAATGGTCAGTAATACACTAATATAAATTCCTTTCATATCAAATACAGAGCCAAGTTCATATATTAATGTTAAAGTAATGGAGTTCTCCTCTAGTGCTTTTTACTGATTCAAGAAACTTTAGTTATTTAGAGAAGCAGGTACTGTGTGTGTAAATAACAGTTCTATTTGTCCTAAAAGCTGTGTTCAAATTGGCTGCCACGTGCTGTAAGCCAATCAAAACACCTAGCGCTCAACAAGGAATATTATATGTATTATTTAGCAGTTTTTTTTAATTCTATACAATTTACAGTAAATAGAAAATGTCAATTTATTTTTCTATATGTCTTTAAAGAAGGGACACTATAGGCACCCAGACCGCCTCATTTTTAAATATGTGATCTGTGTACCATATCGCTGTCTAGTTAACCCTGCAACTGAAAACATTGCTCTTCTATAGAAATGGCAATGTGTACATTGCAAGGTTAATATGCCTCTAGTGACTTCTTCCTGACAGCCACTGGAGGCGCTTCTGCCTCAATAATCAAGTAAAACTGAGCTATTCAATCAGGAAACATTTGATTGGCTGAGATCATCTACAGAGGCAGAGCATGATCGCGGAGGCTGGCATGGCGTGGGCTAAAAGTAAATAATGCTCACCTCACATGGGGGGAGGGCCTAAATAGGTGTTAATGGTGTCCGAATGATATAGTGTTCCTTTAAATTCAGTGTACAAGTACAAAAGTCAAGTTAAACTGACACTGTAGGTACCCAGATCACTTCAGCTCATTGAAGTGGTCTGGGTGCAGTGTCCCATGTCTCTAAACCCTACAGTGGTAATTATTGCAGTTTCTGAGAAACTACAATAATAACCTCTGAGGGTTAACTCCTCCTCTAGTGGCTGTCTACCAGACAGCCACTTGAGTGATTTCCGGTATTGAAATTGACCTTTTGTCCATTATCTGACGCTGGACGCCCTCAGATTTTTCCACATAGAAAAGAATGCTTTTCTATGGGGAAATCCTAATGCAAGCGCGGCCATTGCCACACATGAGCATTAGGTCTCCTCCGCCGGCAGATGTCGACGTGGGAGGAGCGTGGGCGGAGTCTGACCAAGTGCCAGGGGACATCTGTGCTGTATTCAGGTAAGTGGCTGAAGGAGGGGCGCGAGGAAGAGGGCCCCTGCAGAATTCTACAGTGCCAGGAAAACTGCTTTGTTGTCCTGGCACTATAGAATCCCTTTACGCAAACTCAATGTCTGTATTTGCTTAAAGGGGAACTCCATCCTGGAAGTGTCCTCCGATTTGTAATGCATGAAAGTAGATTATTATTTAAAGGCATGAAACAAATATATAATTTTTCTATGTTTCTGCTTTTGGTGCACCTTCTACAGACTTTACGTCATCAGCCATCAGCTCTGCTCACACCAGGGAGTATGGTGGCCAGTCAAAAGCCATTTATTCTGGTATATGCAATCTGAACTGTTGGACAGCTCTACAAAGATTTAATTGCTGATTTGGCACTAGATTAACACTCTTTGTCAAAATTTTAAAACTGTGTAAGACAACTAGCATACACAAAAGAGATAATTTGTATCAGGTCTAAATCTGTCCCAAACTCCCTGAGTGTATGTGGTGTCTGACGAGCTCTATGTGCACAACCAAGCCACAATAAGAGGAGAGGTTTCTGCCTCTTGAAGTTCTGTTATCAGCTTTCTACTTATTTGGTTAAAAATATATTCTTATAAGCATGCAAAAACTCCGGTAACTGTTTGACTTACAGCATATTGACATTAGGTGTGTCTAACGTATGATTTATTGCCATTGTTATTCCATATAATTCTTGGTACTCTTTTAGTACATAGTAGAGATTGTCATTTATTTATATCTTGAATTAGTGTATCTTAGCCATGTATTCCTATATACTAATTGAACAGATTGGAGACTCAATCTTGCTGGTTACAAGCACCTATCTGATTTTAGACTTCCAGTTTTTAATTGTGTCCCCTGAAACAGAATACATTGTGAAGCATTGTCAAAGGAATTTCATATTTTCCCCAAAAATATATCCGACTTGGAAATACTCTCTCCAGCTCCAACCTCATTTTTAAATAAAATTTAGAAAAATATTTTTCCCATTAAAGTTAGATGCCTAACTCAAAGTTGCATACCTCATTTCAAATGAACTTAGTGTGACTATATCTTACCTGTGTCCGCCGATCCCGCGCGGCACGGCAGTTTCCCCGGCTGCTTCCGGGGGGCGGCGCAGCCTCTCGGACGCTGCCCGCTCGCGGCAAAATCCGTTTTATGATGCGGCGCATGCGCGCCGACGTCATAATGATTTTGCCGCGAAAATTCAAACGCGGCCACGCTCCCGAACCTTTTGGGGGCGTGGCTTTAAAGTGACACACACACATTAGTATAAAAGGGCATCCCTGTCCACCCCTCAGTGCCCTAGTGTGGTTCTTGATTGTTCCCCTAGTGCTCTTATACTGTTTTGCTGTTTTTCTGGTATTTTGACCCTTGGCTTTCGTTCTGACTATTCTCCCATCTGGCTTCCCAACCTTTGGCTTGGCTTTCTCGTTTATCCCGATTTCCGTACTCCCTTGACCCTCGGCTTTTTCTTGACTATTCTTTGACGTTAAGTCCGGCCACCCTAAGGTCCGGTATACATCCCTTCCTGTGGACGCTGGCGTCTTCTCACTGTGAAAATCACAGTGAGAAGCACGCAAGCACCTCTAGCGGCTGTCAATGAGACAGCCACTAGAGGCTGGATTAACCCTTCTCTGAAACTGCTATGTTTATAGAAAAAAGGGTTAACCCTAGCTGGACCTGGCACCCAGACCACTTCATTAAGCTGAAGTGGTCTGTATGCCTATAGTGGTCCTTTAATCCTATGTTTACCTCCTCTTTAAAAACTATACACCTCATAAAGTCCAATAATAAATTTAACCCTGTACGTAATAATTCCAAGCAGCCCTTATACTCTAACCCCGCTCAAGCTGTTAATCTTTTTAGGAACAGTCCACTGCCCAGATTAGAAAACATAAATCACTGCTTTGGAGATACACCCCTATGAATACATGCATTGCAGTTTTGTGCATTTAATCATTAGGGGTAAATGTTAAAACAGTTTGCCAAACTTCGTTTGCAAGGCCTCCACTTTTTCCTTGGAGGAGACTTGGAAAAATTCCTAGGTAAATAATGGCAATCTCAAATCTAATTTTATGAATACTTCTCAACTTTATAAAGGTAAAGAAGAAATATTAAATGAATTTGTCATAAATAAAAACACAAATCTGTGTGGTTAATCTGGCAACTCTACTATATTCTCAGATTGAGACATACACTCTTTAGTTAAATATGGCATTATCAGTAGGAAATAATCAACACACATTCATATTTTTGTGAACACAGGCAGTTGTTTCAGATATTCATTGTGACCTTAGGAGTTTCTTATTCACTCAACAACGAACTGTGTTTTCATGAATGTGTTTGTTGCCATGCAATTTGAGCAGTTTTCCCACAGAGACATTTCAGCCTAACACAATATTGTTGTATTTATGGATCTATTGCCGTAGATGCTATTTTCAACTAATATTGAAAAATGTCTAACATAAGGTAATTGCTATAAAATTCAGAGGGATTTTCCATGTACAGCGATATTGTGTGAGTTTATTTACAATCAGTAGTTCTGTTGTCATGAAGATCTCTTAACAATGTATGATTTACAGTCATGGGAAAAAGAAAGTACACACCCTTTGAATTCCAAGCTTTTACATATCAGGCCATAATAACAATCATCTCTTCCTTAGCAGGTCTTAAAATTAGGTAAATACAACCTCAGATAAACAACAACACATATTACTGTGTCATGATTTATCTAACAAAAATGATGTCAAAATCGAGAAACAATGTGTATAAAACTAACTTTACTATTCAGTAGCTTGTAGAACCACCTTCAGCAGCAATAACTTGAAGTAATCGTTTTCTGTATAACTTTATTAGTCTCTCACATTGTTGTGGAGGAATTGTGGCCCGCTCGTCTTTACAACGTTGCTTCAGTTCATTGAGGTTTGCTGACATTTGTTTATGCACAGATCTCTTAAGATTCCACTTCAGTTAGGTTGAGGTCTGGACTTTGATTCTTTTCTTTTTCAGCCATTCTGTTGTAGATTTGCTGGTGTGCTTGAGATTGTTGTCCTGTTGCATGACCCAATTTCAGCCAAGCTTTACGTGTCGGACAGATGGTCTCACATTTAACTCTACTTTGGCATACAGAGGTGATCATGGTCGACTCAGTGACCTCAGGGTCACCAAGTCCTGTGACTGCAAAACAAGCCAAAATCAACAGCCCTCTACCACTTTGCTTGACAGGTGTTTGTGCTGATATGCTGTGTTTAGTTTTTGTTTAAACATGGCACTGTGCATTATGGCCAAACATCTCCACTTTGGTCTCATCTGTCCAAAGGACATTGTTCCAGAAGTCTTGTGGTTTGTTCAGATGCAACTTTGCAAACCTAAGCTGTGCTGCCATGTTCTTTTTAGAGAGAAGAGGCTTTCTACTGGCAACCCTTCCAAACAAACCATACTTGTTCAGTCTTTTTTTAATTGTACTGGCATGTACTTTAACATTTAAGATGTTAATTGAGGCCTGTAGAGTCTGAGATGTAACTCTTGGATTTTTTGCAATTTCTCTGAACATTGCATGGTCTGACTTTTTTTGGGGGGGTGAATTTGCTGCGATTTACATTCCTGGGAAAATTGGCAACTGTCTTGAATGTTTTCCACTTTTTAATAATCTTTCTCACTGTAGAATGACGAACTTTAAATTGTTTGGAAATGGCCTTCCAAGTTTGATTGGCAGCAGCAATTGCTTCTCTAAGATCATTGCTGATGTCTTTCTTCTTTGGAATTATGTGAACGCACACATGAATGCTCCAGACCAGCAAACTGCTGAAACTTTGGCTTTCATAGAGGTGGCCACACTTGCTTATGATCAGTTAATCAAGGGCATTTGATTAGCAGCACCTGTCTGCTACTAAGTGTCATGGTTGCTGTTACCCTTACACACAGGAGAAAGGATACCCACAAAGTGAGGGTCCAAAAGTTATATTACCAGGCCTTAGAGTGGACAGATTTAATGTATTACAAGAGAGAATCGAGGTCAGGAATACAGAAATACGGATACACGAAAAACAAGCCAGGTCAGGATAGCAGAAATACACAGGTCAATCTACAAGCCAGGTTAGGATAGCAGAAATAAACAGGTCAATATACAAGCCAGGTCAGGATACCAAAGGATAACATAGTCAAAATAAAGCCAAAGTTAATAACAGGAAATCACAAAAAAGTCATAGGAGCACTAAATGTATTACTAAACAGAAACCACAATAGGGCAAATAGTAAAGACCTAATTAGGCTTTAAATAGGTTTACATATGTTCTCATTGGTTCACGTCATTTCTGCGGTTCCAAACAGCATGGGGTTGCCTAAATGACGTGGTCCCTTTAAGGGCATGAAATCATAGTGTTCAAATTTATTTAAGGATGCGCCCTTAGAGCTGGCAGTGTCTTAACATCTGCAGGGGCCTAGTTTGGACCCCAAACCAGTAGAGGGAGCTTTTTGTGGGACCAAAGGTAAGTATATATGCTATTCAGGCCGTGCGACCACGTGAACAGTTTGGGCCACACTGTGCGCTCTGCCCATGCAGTCTGTGGAGTAGAGCGGCACGGGCACCAGGTGCTGGTAAGTATATGACACTTATCCTCTTGATTCCTATGGAAGCTGTAAGGGTGCACATGGTTTTTCACACATGGCTTCTTGATTTTGGCTTTATTTTTGTTAAATCATGACACGGTGTAATATTTTATGTGTTGTTCATCTGAGGTTGTATATACCTAATTTTAAGACCTGCTAAGTGACAGATGATCGTTATTATGTCCTGAAATGTAAAACGATAGAATTCAAAGAGGGTGTAATTTAATTTTCCTATGACTGGATATCAATTTGCTAAGTGATTAGTACAAGGTATCTTGTATAGTAATTGGAAAGAAAATTTGTTTTGGTAACTAGTATATTTACTGATAGTAACCATTTGGTGCTTCTGAAAGATGAACATTGCAGATGTTTTTTTTCTTTGCATTTTTTATTTTGTTTTCATGTCTAACACACCTCATATTGAGATGCTTTTGATTGGGTAACTAAAATTATAGATCAGGGTGGTGCAGTAGACATTGCTTACCTATATTTCAGTAAGGCTTTTGACACTGTTGCACATAGAAGGCTTATCAATAAATTGCAATCTTTAAGTTTGGATTCCAATATTGTTGAATGGGTAAGGCAGTGACTGAGTGACAGGCAACAGAGGGTTGTAGTTAATGGAATATATTCGAAGCTTGGACTTGTCACCAGTGGGGTACCTCAGGGATCTGTACTTGGACCCATTCTCTTTAATATTTTTATTAGTGATATTGCAGAAGGTCTTGATGGTAAGGTATGTCTTTTTGCTGATGATACTAAGATATGTAACAGGGTTGATGTAAAAACCCAAGGGCAGAGTACAGAATATTTGATAGAGTCCTAACCTCAACAATTGAGGAAAGGGATTTAGGGGTGATTATTTCTGATGACTTAAAGGTAGGCAGACAATGTAATAGAGCAACAGGAAATGCTAGCAGAATGCTTGGTTGTATAGGGAGAGGTATTCGCAGTAGAAAGAGGGAAGTGCTCATGCCATTGTACAGAACACTGGGGAGACCTCACTTGGAGTATTGTACACAGTACTGGAGACCGTATCTTCAGAAGGATATTTATACCTTAGAGAGGGTTCAGAGAAGGGCTACTAAACTGGTTAATGGATTGCGGGATAAAACTTACCAGGAAAGGTTAAAGGATCGTAACATGTATAGCTTGGAGGAAAGACGAGACAGGAGGGATATGATAGAAACATTTAAATATATAAAGGGAAACAACACAGTTAAGGAGGAGACTATATTTAAAAGAAGAAAAAGTACCACAACAAGAGGACATAGTCTTAAATTAGAGGGACAAAGGTTTAAAAATATCAGGAAGTATTACTTTACTGAGTGGATGCATGGAATAGCCTTCCAGCTGAAGTGGTAGAGGTTAACACAGTAAAGGAGTTTAAGCATGCATGGGATAGGCATAAGGCTATCCTAACTATAAGATAAGACTAGGGACTAATGAAAGTATTTAGAAAATTGGGCAGACTAGATGGGCCGAATGGTTCTTATCTGCCGTCACATTCTATGTTTCTATGTTGTCACTGCAACTAGTGGCTATAGTTTGGGTATATCTTTAAATGCCTGTGTTTACTATTGCATGGGTGACACTTTTAGTATGTTAATGTTGCGTTGCTATAAAAGCCATGACAAAACAGGATGTTTAGGGTTAGGCATTTGATCTCATGTAAGTGTTACAGTATAGTATCTTTGACCAAGTTTTGCACTCCAGATACTTTGGATACCTTTATAATTAACAGGCAGGCAGAGCATTGTAATTGCAGTATACAGCATCTGGTGTGCATAGAAATTACATATTGAGCACACCATATAGTGTGATTGTATCTGGCTATCTGGGAATGAGGAGCTTACAGTTCATGATGTTACACGAAACTCTTTAACATCCTGCTGCATCGTGAAGCAAGTGCACTGAAGAAGTCAAAGGCAGCTGCAATGTTTTTGAGCTGTCCTTTGCCAGGTGTAGCCTGGAGCATTACTCTAAAACTACTTTAAAGTGATTCAAGACAAACCGTGCTGAAGGATGATGCAATAATGTGAACATGGTGCCTTTTTTATGCTAACATTTGAAGCATATGGTTCCAATGACACCACTAAAAGGACACTCTTTGCTTCATCAAAAAACTGGAACCAGATGTGCTTGGAACATATTGTGTTACATCATTGTGGTGACTTGGCCTCCTTATTGAAGCAGCGTGGTCTGTATTAAAGCACTAAGAAAGGGTGAGTTCCAACACGTATTTAGCCCACTTAGGTCATGTTTCATGAGATACAATAAAACGCCTAGAGCTTTAATTATGGTAAGCATTTAATCAGGTTTACCAAGTAACGGTCATACTTGAATCTGTGTACTAAGGGCAGTTGGAAAACTACTGTTAACCAATGGATTTCATACAGTTCCCTGTCAGCACTTTCTTATAATATAATTTTATAATGAACAAATCCTCATCAAAATATGTGGATGTTAAAGAAACATCCCGAGCACCATAACCACTACAGCCCTCCCATTTTAAGTAACCAAAGTGTTTTAGAACAATTTGGCAACTTAGCTGAGTCCTGTCTAGAGTCCACTCTCTCTGCTGGTTGTGGGAATGCAGGGTGCCTCTTCCCCGTACCCCTTGCCTGGTGTTTGTGTACCCTTTATGTATGTGTACAATGCAGACCCTGAAACTGTCGTTTTATCAATACAAGGCCAGATTCCCAACCAGAGATTACAATACCTTAGATACCATATCCATGAGTAACGATTTTGATTGAACCAGGGCCGTTATGTGCGGATGGCTTACCTTACCTACAGTGTCCAGATTTATCCTGATTAGTAGACATAACTGCAGCTTCATTTGGGCTGTTTCTGTTTGAAGCAGAATAAGCATTGCCTATGTACATGGATATTTTTAAATGTGGCGGTCCTGCCACCACAGAACTCTCTGAACCCAGGTACCTTAATAGTTGTATAAATTGTAAAAGAATCAACTCTGAGAATTCTTTAGATTGCAATATGAAAAAACACCAAAAATCTAGACTAGGAAAAACATGAAAGAAGCATTGTAGATATGTTGCAAGTTGTGGGGGACATGTTCTATTGGTTATTGCGTAGTTTTGATTTCCAAAGGTAAAAATAAAGCATACCAAGCATTGTCTAACGGAATGATAACTAAAACTGGTATATCTGTCTCAGTGCATCTGTTGCATTTCTATTTTTATTTTTTATACATTTGCAAAAATGTCCATTTCTAAACTTCATCGGTGAAAGATTTCTTTAAGAACCCAGTGTAAATGTTTTATCTTTGATAAATGACCGCTTGTTTTGTTCATTTCTTAAAGCAATGAGCAGCTCTATGAGAGGAACTGCCGCACTACAATGCACAATAACAATCACAGTATGTTATTTGGGGGAAGGGAACAGTCCTAATGTTTGCATGACATCAGCCGATAAGAATGGAGTGAGGTCAGGCCTGGCAGACTGTTTGTTTTATTGCTTTATATCTTTGCTGCAAGCACATAGGCCTAGTTTACAGAGCATGTAAGATAATGGTAACCTTTTCACTGCCAGATAAGAAAAACCCTTCATAAAATAAATTGTTTGAAACATGTCCCCTGAGCTGCACTGCATCCCTCACTCACATGCCATGCAGACTGGTCTGAAGAATGTGTATTGAGTGGGTTACAACTATTCCCACAAGTAGGAGATCTGTTTGTAAATACTAGTCTCATTCATTAAAGTCTTAACTAGCAAGTAGTATATTAATAGTTGCATTGTTGTATTTGACATTTTTAGCTCACAATTCTTAGAAATATTTCCATCCTGCATATTTGTAATATAGGTCACCTTACTGTCTAATACTGGGATGTAAGGAACCAGGTTATATGCCAGGAAGGGGAATTCATTTTTAATTTTTTTTTTTTTTTTTCATTTGCACTAATTTTTAAGCAAGCCTGCCAGTGGCACTGCCTTTTGTAGTTTATCTGACTTGGTAGTAACTATCCTAACCGTTTAGGACCCCAGAAGACTGAGCAGTTCTCAGATTTATCTTTGACATTCACCGAGTATTAAATTAGAGTTAAAATGCATTTGAGTGTTGACGTGGTAGAAAGTATAGTCAATAATCTTATTCCTTTCACTTGTAAAGAAATGCTTTAGTTGGAAGTTACTATACCATTTATTTTATACGACCACATAGAGAACAAGTATGTGAATAATAATATAATACACTTTTATTTGACTTCTTATTCTTCAATTCTGCAGGGCCAAGATCCTTTTATGTTGAGAGAATCTATTCACATTTACCAGTCCATTATGAACTGGAATTATCAACAGCAGTAGGGATGCTAGGACTTGCCAGCCTCTGTTAAAGAGAGTTTAAAGGGACACTCTAGACACTATAACCACTGCAACTAATTGAAGTAGTTGTGGTGTCTAAAACAGAACACTGGGACTGCACTAGGTGACTTCAGATCCCATAACCACTTTAGTGAATGGAAGTATTTATGGTGCCTGAAGAGTTTCTTTAAAAATTAAAGCCATGGTTGACTTCCATCTCAGGTTTTCTTCCAGCTTTAACATTAATCACTTTTTATTAAACATTTAGCTTAAAGCCAACCAACCGACTAATTCCTGTAGGGTGTACTTTTAGGGTAGTGTTTCTCAACCATTTACAGAGAAATTCCCCTGCTTCGAGAAAGTAATTTCTATTGGTTTTAATTACAAATGAAACACACATTGAGTATAACATAACTTATTTTATTTTACAAAAGACGTTAAGTCACTAATTGCAAAATGGAAGTGATCTCACTGCCTCCATAACAAGCTTTTTTTAACCTGATTTATGTCCCAAAGAAACTTCCATCTTAGTCAATGTTTTTGGTAAAATAGTAAAAACAAAATAAGAATGATTACATCAACTTGACCTTCACCAGACCGCCATGTAACATATGTAAATATAATGCTTTTATTCACTGTAATACACATACATTTGCAGTTGAAAATGCGATTATGTTACAATTTAGGTATATAATATTATCGTAATATTACAATACATCAAGGTTAATCGCGGTTGCAGTTGTGGGTTGCTAAGTTTAAGAATAACACAGCTATAAAGGTGAAGTATTAATGTTGCTTCAATGCAAGTTTTAGCAATAGAACAAAGTGCGTAGCATGCAAGTGGATCTCAAGTATACTTTACATCTTGTGTCTTGTTCGTGTGCGATACGCGACCTCATTGAGCTAATTTAGGAGGGGGAGTAAAAACAATATTAACTGTCAGGTTATAGAGTGGTAATTTGCTGTTGTATGGATGTGAAAACTGATAGAAAAAGAGACTGGGGTGATTTGTATATATTAATTCGTATATATTAATTTCTAACTTTCGACTATTGTCAGGTGAGTTTTTTTTTTCTTTCTTTTTTGTCTTTTCCTTTGTGTTTTCTTCCCTTCTCCCCCCTTGTCCCTTTCTCTCTGTTATTGTTGATAACCTTTATGTGTCGTGTAGTGTATAGAGTATATATGCTCACGTTGCCATTACCATAGTGGCATATTTTTCAGCAGGGTAACATGGTTTATATAGGGTGTAGATAAAAAATAAGTTGCCCATATGTTGGTGTTTTAACTAGTCTGTTAAAAACACTCGGTCGTAACGAAAAGTGGTTTATTAGTGAGCATGCGTAATGCTCTGAGGCCGCCGGCAATGCCTCTGGGGCCTTGCTGTGGTGTTCAGTGGGTTTAACTGGGTGGCCTCGGTACTTACGGCTGGCTGTGTCACTGAGATTTATTCCTCCCAGAGCTTTAGGAAGGTGTGAACGTTTAGATGCGACTGATTAACATTGCAATAGTGGTTGGTATGAGACTTGTCGGTCTCCTGGTGATGGGGTAGTGGTGTGAAGTGACATTAAGTATGTTATCAATTATTCTGTTGTGGGATTTATTGCGATGGTGTGGTTGCTAGCAAAATTGTATGTCCTTGTTGTTGTATCAGAGTGTGATCTGAATCTCGTGTACTTTCCCCTAAGTTGGGGTGTATGCGGGTCCCTACTGTGGTGAACTGCGTCTTTATTTCTCGTGGGTCTGTAAGATGGGAGACACTACTGTCCCTGCGGCCCAGCAGTGTGAATGTTTTCGTGTGTGTGCTATTGTTGGTTGCTTGTGCTGTGGTTTCGAGCGAGTTTGGGAAGTTCTCTATGTGTGGTACCTAATGTAGCTAGTAGTTAAGAAGTGTGTGTGTGTCTCCGTTAATTCCCTTATCGCCTGTGTCAGACCTCCATGTAAATACTTACATTTCATTTTAAATCATTTCATTTAACTGCAGTGCAGTTGTTTGCTATTCTCCCACATTCCCTCTTTGGCAGAAACGTGTTTGTAAAAGAAGCCTTGTTTTAAATAAGGGAAAATCAAACCATAACCACAGGTTCCCTCCTACGCAGTGCTTCTTGGGGACAGCTTTCAGCTTCAGCCAAACACTTCCTTGTGGATCAAACTGACTTGTACCTAATAGCAAGTGATACAAACCGAATGGTTATTCTTGCATCATAAAGATGTCAAGCACAAACATCCATCTTTAATCTTCGTATCCCTGTTCACAAAGCGAATCACATTTTATCTAAATATGCAGTATTCAGTTTTATAACAAGCATAATATATTCTTATCAGGTCAAAGTAATTTTTTTGATTGAACCAGAATTAGAATGTAGTGTGATAAAAGCCGAATGTTATTTTCTTGGCAATGCATTCAAACATAATCAACTTGCTATTTTAATAATTGTTACAAAATAGTAAACATTATTAATTTAGATGCTGGTAGTAATGCAGTTTACATTAACATTTCTGATTTCTATTCATTCAGTAATATAATATGTTCATCACATTCTCTCCTTCATTAGGGCTCCTGAGTGGTCAGACATCCCCGACCAATGTGCGACTTGAGAGGCTGGACTCCCCACAGGTGCTGCAGCTGTGTGTACGATACCAGGATCACCTGCATCAATGCGCAGAAGCTGTATCCTTCGACCAGAATGCTCTGGTGAAACGTATTAAAGAGGTTTGTCTGCTAGTTATAAGAGACTTGGCTGTTCCTAAACATCATTTGTTATCATTCGTTAACAGATTCTGCACATCTGAACAACTGGGAGTGCTAGAATGGGGGTAATTTTTTTTCAATGGGTTAATTGTCTTATTCATGATACCAGGAAGAATGATTATCTGTCTACTTCCCTTGTGGAGTCTTTCATATAAGCGGTTTTATCCTAAATTGATTTTTTTATGCCAAATGTAATGTACCCAATATTTAATCCATAGATTGGTAAACTGATATCAAATAGACAGAAGGGGATGTTTATGGATAAGGTACACCATTGCCATCATCTCCATTTGTGATTTACGAACAGTCTGGTTTGTATTCTACATTTATACAGTGGCACATTATACGTGTGTTACTCTCTACACAAATCCAATGATCCCAAAAACATTGTCGCAAAATTATATTTGATCTGTACCTTTATTAACAAAAGTATAGATCATGTGCCATTCTTCTAGTTTACATAAACCAGTAAAATGTCAAATTTGTACTGCTGTACAATGGATTTCAAAATACTGTGGACAATGTTCTCACTGTGAATCACAATCAATATTCCTATCCTCTGATTTGAGCAGGCAAGTAGCACAAGGGTAACCTTTTGAACTGACAGAGTAACTGTACTTGCCCCATTGCCCATCTGTGGGCGTTGAGTGATCTGTGTAACACTGCTGCTTTTGAGGAGTGGACTTCAAAGTTGTGATTTCATCTGTAAGCATTTTAATTTTTACGGTACTGCAAAGTGTTACATAGCACCAACTATCATCCATATCCACTTAGAAAGGCAGGCACTTAGGAATGTGTTGTTATATGTCTTTCATACTGTGAGAGAGTGGTAGAAGTCTAAAGGATGTCAAAGGGGAAACAGATTGGGGAATTATGACAACGATAAAGAAAGGAATATGATAGAGGAAGAGGTGGAGTTTAGAAAAACCTGTGTCCAGAATAATAATTAGTGAATTTAAGATGCAAAAACACCAGACGTGAAGAGAAAAACTGTATTAAATAAGCATAGGAACACCTATTGGAGGTGGCAACCATCAAACTGTGGTAAGATGAAACTTTGCAGAACAGGGACTGCCCACTATCTTTATATCCTGACTTTGTCCAGAGAACATTTTATATACATACCTGCATTTGGCTCTTCATTTCTCTATGGAGGGATTGATGTTTAGATCTGGTTATGTGCTCAATAAGGACCTCCCACTTTCTATCCACAATGGCAGAAGAAACAAGAGCTCAAGGACCAGTACATGAAGAAACCGTGTGAAGATATATGTATTTCATAATACACTAAGATATTAATACTGTATTTAGAAATGGAACTTAAGACCACAAGAAACGTGGTAGAACTGCGCTAGTAAATATCATGGGTGCTCAGTATCCAGCTGTCACCGTTTTACCTTTGTAAATCATACTCATTGCAGATGCAGGTTTCTGTGCTGAAAATGTATCTGAATTGTGACCTCAACGTTTCTTCTAATTAATCTTTCTTTTTTCACTTGTAGATGGATGGTTCTGTAGATACTCTGTACAGCTATATGCAAGAACGTCAGAAACGTTTTGCGAAGTATGCAGAGCAGATTCAAAAGGTGAATGAAATGTCTGCGATCTTGCGACGCATTCAAATGGGCATTGACCAAACAGTGCCACTAATGGAAAAACTGAACGCCATGTTGCCTGAGGGAGAGAGGCTGGAGCCCTTCTGCATGAGTCCAGAGCGAGAGAACAAACCCTAACCCATGTGTCATTACTCCAGAGACTATGTAATCAGGGAAAAAACTGTCCCATTTTTTACTTTCAAAGATGGAATTTCTTGAAGGATTAGTTAAACTAGATCTGTCTATCCTGGTTCTGTCTCATGGTTTTTTCCTTTGAGATATCCTGCATTTGGTTTCAGCACCGAATGAACTCATGAAACCTGAAGCAGTTATGTACACATGTACTGGATGAAATTATTTGCTATTATTTGCTCTTACCTTTCAAGTATTTTTTTTTATTTTTTTGGGGGAATAACTGGATTGGGTGAGTGAGTTCTCATAAAAGATGGACTTGAGTTTAAAATTCCAACCTCCCTGTTTTTCTTTGGAAATGTACATAGAATTGGTATTATTTTATCAAGTTAAACATAAGTTAAGCCTGCATTTTAATGACAATTTAATTCATGGTAGATATTCAAAGGATGTGTTTAGAAGAGAATAAAGTAAAATGAAACTGCTATAAACCCAGCATGTTTTCCATATATGATTCTACAATTCTGACTTTTTTTGTATCAAAGTAAGAAAACCAATATCTCTTAACTTTTCTGAATCTTATAGAATAAATATATAGTGTATAGAGTAAATATAATTAAAGGGAAACTACTGCACCATGAAAAAAAATCTGTTTGGGGGGGCGGATCCTGACAGTCATGCGGCTCAGACGTGTTGTGCACGAGTTCTTGAGTTTTTGGCTGTTTTGGTGATGTTTAACCCGGCCAACAAGCCACTATGCCTGTCAACTGTGTACCATATGAGTTGGGGATCTCTGAACGAGCATTTAGAGCTGTCAATCGGCTCAAAACTCCACCAGGCTGCGGCCTGCTGGGGACGGAGCCGGAGAGAGGCGACCGGTCCTCCTGCTATTCATCTCACAGTGTGGTCCCACAACACTCCTACCCTAACCCCCTCTGGACCGGTGGGGGTCATCCCGGTCCTTACTGACAGCCAGCTGAGCTTGTATGGTGGCACATACCACCTGCCTCCCTCTGTATCCAGGTTGCTCGTTGCCTGACATGAACCTTGAAAATGGCAGACACACTTCAAGCTGCTTCACGGGGCCTTGGCACATCATGGCAGCCACCTCACAGTGCTGTCACACATACCATGCAGCATTTGGACTGAATATTCTAGGCCTTCTGGCACAAGCTACAGAAATGTATAAAAGCCTCCCTACCTAAGCCAAAGGAGGAAAGGCAGAGATACACCCTGCCGGAGAAGAGAGTACTCTCTCTGGGTAAAACGACTCCACAAGCGACAACCTACCCTGCAATTGCCCTACCTGGGTCGAGACCATTGCGTGGTTCCGCCTCATCGTACCAACCATGCAAGCCGAAGATTTCCCGCAGACTGCGGACATTAACACCTAGATCATCCGACTACCCCAAACGGGAAAGACTTGGTACCAAAGAGTCTCCAAGTCTGTGGGATACGGGTGGCTTTCTCAACGGCTCGGGCTGGAGGGAAGCCAAGCTTGGGCGAACCGGTGCGGTCCGCAGGCTTTCTCCTCGTTGTGCACCAACCCTGCCACCTATAGGGATCGGCTGATGGGCGCGACGGGCCCACAGAATGTGAAAGGCTAGATTGAATGCTGGCAGACACCATCTGCCCTTTGCAATATTCAACAAGCAACTGGGGGGTGGGAGGGGGGGCATGAGGAGCAGAGTTCAGTGGTTAAGCTCTTGAGTTACACTAGCTAGCCTTGCCTTTCATCAGATGCTACCCCTGTAACCAGTACTTCTGATCCAAGCTAAGTCCAGCAACTCATGTTAAACTCATACTGTTCAGTATAGATATTTTCTTCTCCTACATAATGTGAAGTAATAGAGATACAGTGAGAAAATGTGTGTGGTAGCTAAAACAGCCACAAGCCACCTAAGTGGAAACCCCTTCTACCACTTATATAGAAATACAAATAATACATACAATAGGTGGAACACACATATATATATATATATATATATATATATAACAACCTTGTGACAATATTAAAAATAGATTTATCTACAGTGGAACGCATAGATTCGGCACTATGCGTTCCAGTGACGTCATTAGTGCGTCCCGGGAATTGAAACCGGAAGTGACGCACACAAAACCGACGGCGGAACGTCATTGGTGCGCCTCGAAATCAGAAACCGGAAGTGACGCGCATGAAGCCAGCGGTGGAACGCATGATGCGTTCCACACACAGAAAACCCGGAAGTAAAAGAGATTTACAGCATATAAAGACGCCAAGAGGCTCTTACCTACAATATTAACTGATACCAACTGAGAAAGCCCCCACCATAGGGCAAAACGCGTTTTGGACGTATACAGTCTACACCTTGAACTTTTATTTGGACAATACTGTCTATTATAGACTTTTTTTTTATATTTTGCATTTTTACTGGGAAAATCTATTTCCACTTTATCCAATACCTATTTTCATCAATAATAAAGTTTCCTTATTGGAAAAACATATTGGAATACTGCGATTTTCTACTGCTACTTACCAACTACCCAAGAAGGAATATCAAGAAGGATGGGGACATCCTATTAAGAGTCCCACTGCGCTGCACATAAGACATGTCATACTGGCTCTAGGCTTGTGAGTAATACTGCTCTACTGCCATTTACTATATTCTATATTGACATATTACACTATGATGCTTTGTTCTCTTTTTTAGAATCAACAGATGTGTCTTCTCGTACATACACTATAAAAATGTGCTGATCTATATGTACACCTATTATCTCTGACTAATTATGTGTTATCTTATTGTATATTGTGTAATTTTGTTTTTAACCTGCACAACAAAAGTAAAAAAAAAAATAATCTGTTTAGTATATATAACACCAGTCAAAACATGTAGGCTGAAGTGCTTTATTGTTCTGGAGTGTTCTTTTTAGTTTGGCTATTAATTTTGCAGCTTGTTAAGCTTATTTTAAGTCAACACTTAAGGCCACAGTAAGAATACAGATGTTGATACTGTATGATAGAGGTGCAGCTAGATCTAGATTCTTTTTTAAAATTATTTATTTTTGCAGATGAGCAAGTATAACTCATGAAACAAATGACATGCGCACAGTATGACACAATGTTGAAAGTTAAAATGTCAGGGATCCACACCCATTTTTAAATTATACATAATAAAGACTTTGGTAAAGCAAGCTTGGTATACATTAGCATATATGAAAGTGTAAACCTTGGCAGCCATCCGAGACAAACAAAAACCTACAGATTAGAAAGCATTTGACAATGTGTGCAAAATATTACTTTGCTGCAGAGGGATTTAGATAGACTGGGGTACTGGGCATGTAAATGGCAGATGAAATTTAATGTTGAAAAATGCACTTTGGCGTAAAGAATGCACAAGCAACGTATACCCTTAATTGAAGCGAATTAGGGATAACAACATACGAAAAGGACTTGGGAATTGTTATAGACAACAAACTATGCAACAATGTGCAATGTCAATCAGCAGTGGCTAAGGCCAGTAAGGTATTGTCATGCATGAAAAAGGGCATACATTCTCGGGATGAGAATATAATTTTGCCTCCTTTTTAAATCACTGGTAAGACTACATATTGAATATGCTGTGCAATTTTGGGCACCTGTTCTAAAGAAGGATATTATGGCACTAGAAAAAGTGCAGAGGCAGGCTACAAAATTAATAAAAGTAATGGAACATATCAGCTATGAAAAAAGGTTAACAAATTTAAACCTCTTTAGTTTAGAAAAATGTGAGGGGATATAATAACATTATACAAATATATTCGGGGCCAATACAAACCATTGTGTGGAAATCTATTCACAAACCGGACTTTACATAGGACACAAGGTCGTGCGTTTAGACTTGAAGAAAGAAGATTTCGTCTAAGGCAAAGGAAAGGTTTTTTTACTGTAAGAACAATAAGGATGTGGAATTCTCTGCCTGAAGAAGTGGTTTTATCAGAGTCCCTACAGATGTTCAAACAGCAACTAGATGCATACTTGCAAAAATAGAATATTCAAGGATGTAATTTTTCAATGTAGGGTAATAGCTGGTTGCCATTCTGAGGTCAAGAAGGAATTTTTTTCCTAGTTTGTTGCAAAATTGGAAGTGCTTCAAACTGGGTTTTTTTGCCTTCTTTTGGATCAACCGCAAAAAACAAATGTGAGGAAGGCTGAACTTGATAGACACAAGTCTCTTTTCACCTATGTAACTATGACCTGGGGCATGCATGTGTGAAAGATATGTCTGCCGATTTGCCTACTAGTATAAAGGTATCATACGGAGATTAACTCAGAAGTTAAAACACTTCTGATCAAAAAACAAATCTAAACAGAAACGTAAAGGAGGATAAAACTGGTAACATAAAATTGGAGCGTCTGCTTCATATGCTCCTTATCCCTGGGCTGTGGAACCAGCTGGAGTGAAGATAGTGACATTATCCATATCCCACTGGTGAGTGGATCTGCTAGTCCCAGATATTACACGGGTAACCAGTTCCAGTGCTTGTAGAGAGCTGTTTGCAATGGACAGTGAAGTTAGCTTGTAGCGACTATAAGGGACTGTGGGGACCCCCACGTGTATGGGACATTCGCCGCTATTAACTGTGAGGACACCTCCTTGAATGTAGCGCGCCATTGCAATGTTGATCTGCTGAGGTCATGAAAGAAGCTCAAAGCATGTTGCTCAAACATATATACGGTGATTGACCTTTAACTTGTGAAAGGAAGGTGTCCTTGTCAAATCGTGACTTAAATCATAGAATTACATCCCTGGGAGTTGGTGCCTTGTTCTTGGGGCCTCCCGGTAGTCGGTACAGTCTATCCAGCAGCAATCCTTTGGCCTGCTTGGGTGTCAAGGCTGCTGCAAGTAGTCTTCTGATGTAGTGAGGTTATTCTCCAGCATCTATTGCGTCAGGAATACCCCAAATTTTCTGGTTTCGCTGGCATCCCAGGTCTTCCAGGTGTTCCACTTTAACGCTGCACAGGTGTTTGACACCTTCTGTAGGGGGGTATCAGTGGAATGTTGTTTGAGTCCAAGGCTTTGGATGTTCTCTGTGGCCTTGAGTCTGCCTGCTAGTGTGCCTAGGTCAGCCTTTAGGGTTGCCATTTCTGAGACAAAGAATGTTTTGGATTTCTGATAACCTTGTCGTGATATCCATTTTTGTAACCCACTGTGGATCAGATTGCTTCTGGGAGAGGGCTCTGCCGGTGCGGTGCTGTGACAGTCCTCCTCTGCCGAGGTGGAGCCGCAAGGTAAGTCAAGGAGCAGGCCGCCATCTTAGACCTGCTCAGTTGTGAGAGCATTAGGCCAATATCACGGGTTTGACCTTAAGTTTTTCGGGAATGCTTCCCTGTGATCTCTCCTGTCATGTGGGACCTCAGTGGGGTAAGTTGTGTCTCCGTAGAGCAGGGCTGCCCAACAGATAGATCCCCAGATATTGTAGAACTACAACTCCCATGATGCTTTGCATGCCTTTAGAATGACAAAGCATCATGGGAGTTGTAGTTCTACAACATCTGGGGATCTACCAGTTGGGTAGCCCTGCCGTAGAGGGCAAAGCATAGGTAGTTAGCAGTTGCTCTGTCGGAGCTCAGAGATCTTGCGACCGCTCAGCTTGCTGGCTAGCTCCGTCCCCCTAGATGTAGATATTTTTTAAGATATATATTTTTTTTTAATTCTTTTTGTTGTGTGTTTGCCACAAAAGACATTAGTACACAGTATATTCACATGACGTGGGCTTGGGTCGCGGGTTGCAACGGTGTCATTATATATGTGACCGGTATATAATATTCCAGCAATACACTTTTGAAAAAAATATTATGGACATGTATTAACATTTCAACAGTAGCGAAGTTAAAATGTAACAGGTAACAGTATAAGTCGAGGCAGTCATTTGGATCACCTTAAAGTGTGTTAGTACTTGTCGAAGTGTGGGTTCGCTATGTAGACTTCATTGGCTACTGGAGGTTCGGTTGGTAGTGCAAGGTACATAGTAATGACTAGCAAACAAGGAATATCACATATACTTATTTCCTCTAATATGAGTCGTGTATGGTTTCTGTGCGCCAGGGTGTATGGTCAGGTATTTTCCCTTCAGTGTGCTGGGTTACGAGATCTTTAGGGCCCGTCACATGCAGGTGGCACCTTACGGCGTTTAGAATACGAGCAGCACTTCAATGTGGGCTAGCTAGCATAAACAGGAACAAACATATCACCTTGAATAGGGAACAGTAACGGTGGGGAGCTGGCTTATTAAGTTGCACCCATCTATTTATGTTACTGAGTCTTGACTACAGCTGGGTACAAAGGGTGTAATCTTTTGAACGTCCCATCTGTGTGCAGTCTTCAGTCGGTGGGCCAAGTGGGTTGATGCTGTAAAGCCCAGGGCCATGAAAATCTTTGTGGCGTCCACTGGGGATTTAGCTCTGTGGACTCTGTCGTCGGTGTAGGCAGTCAGAGTTCGTGGTGGAGACCAGCGGTACACAATGCCTGTGGCGAGCAATTGTTGCGTTATAGGGTGCATGGATTTGCGCTATTGTAAAGCATTGCGGGTAAGGGCTTGGTAGAAGGTGAGGCGGGTTTCAAAGTCCAGTGGTGTTTTATTCCTTAGGGACATTTGCCACAGTACCTTACTTGATTGGTTTTTAAAGGCAAATAGGCAATATCCAGAGAAGAACTGTAAGTAAACATTAAAAAATAACTCTGGAAATGATTATAAATTTGAAAAAATATGAAAGCTCCACTAGGATATCTTAGAAAAATGTCATATACAACAGGAAGATCTAGAGTCTGTGGGATATCCTATAAAAATCAACAATGATCTGAATCATTTCAGTAAACACCTTAGAAAATCTCAAATATTGTACTTGCTTAAGATTTGTTACAACAGGTCTCTCCTTCAGACAAAGGAACTGGATGCAGATTACCAAAAATGTATCGGGTTATGGTTGGAGCGCTCATATAGGATCAGCAATTAAGAAGGAACATGGAAAACCGAAGAAACCGAAGAAAAACATCAAACTTCAAAGAGCTATTGACAATTTTTATTGCACTGAAAGCCTTCAGCAGACACATCAGATTCAGGGGTGTGCAAATTCAGTTAAACAAATGGATATCCCTGTCCCCGCCTGACGGGGTACCTCAAACCCCACACTTCTCGATGGGTCCCACAGTCCCTCCAAGCAATGTGGGAGCGGGAGCCTCCAAGATGGCGGATCCATCTGACTCTGCTACATGTGACAAGCAGCAGCAACAACATGCCCAGTCAGGCACCAGCAAACACGCAAGAGACACCCTTGCAGATATCTCGCTTTTGGCCCAAACTGCTGGCGCACTTACCGCCAGCAACAACTAACTACAAACCTTCCACAGGGGACAAAGTCAATGGTGAGCGGAGGCCTAGGAAACCTTTTGCGGCCACAAGGAAGTCCCACATTACAGACTCTCGCACTAAGGCCCCTCCGACCACACCGGCGGAGGGCAGCAAGACACAAGCGACATCGGCCTGAGAAAGACAAGAAAGCACCACCCCGAAAAGGGACAACCCTGGACCATGGCGGATCCCAGGCTCATGGCAAGAGGGTACCAGCTCTCACACAGCACCGGGGAAGAAGGGAAACCTCACCTCAACGATGCCATGAAACTCCCCCAATGAGATGGAACCCCAATAAGTGACACACACCTGGCAGGGGTGTTGGATGACAGACTCACCTGCGGATAAGGGGGACCTTCATGAAAGCCTGCAAACGGGGTACAAGGGGTTCAATTCCCATGGAGCACGTTTTTATATGTTTGGCACAACGAGTCAAACTCACACGCACCCAGCAGCATGCACCGAGACACGATTCTCCTACACACTTAGCTTGTTGATCTCATGCTTTCACTCCTAAATCTGTGTAGCTTGTCTAGCATAACCACTACTAGTTTATTTTATTTTATTTAATTTTGTATTTTTGACATGCAAAGATTGGTAAATACATGTCTGAGGTATCCCAAAGGCATTCCTCAGGCTTTGTTTCACTGGTTACAATAGGGTAATGAGTAGTACATGCACATTTTATGAATTAAAGTTCTGTCCACGTTAATTGTATTAGGCTAGCAGTAGTAACACATTTAATATAAGATGGAGCCTATACATCAATGCTACGTTTCGTTCTATTTGGTGCTTCCAGCTAAGCCAAGCTTGATAACAACAAACACTAATAGTATCATGGCATTTAGAGACAGTGAGTAGGCGGCGCACTGGTATTGTGTATTGCTAAGTTACAGGATAGGTAAGTTAAGTTAAGTTACAGGCTGCTAAGGCAGGACTAGTCTTGATGGAAGGTGTAAAGTATTAGATAACAGTGATTCACATCGTGCCCATATCTATGTATGTAAGATACTAGATGTATGATACTAGATATTAAGAAAATGAATTAACAGCAAGCAGAGGTTATTCTAATTTTTCAAACCATGGTGGTGGCACCTGGCTAGGTCTGGGGTACGCATGCTAGATTGTGTTATTCAGCTGGTATAGTTGGCCATATGCGTGAACTGGGTGTGTGAGAACTTGGTTGGTATCAGCATCTATCGCTGCAGTGCCGAAGCACCTCAGCAAGAAGCCACTCAGACCCTTGCTAAAGACATAGACATAATGTAAAGCTTACTGTCCACCTGGATGTACTGCTGCTCAGTAAGTTTTGCAGTTCCGCTGTTATGGTATGGTGGGGCTGGTTTTATGACAATGTCTCGCTGTAGCAAGATCATGAGGCCCCTAGCAAAGTCTTTTTCATCCAATGCCCTCTTTGTGGAAGCGGTGTATGCCCATCCCTGGGTTTCAGCTGCCTGCCGCTGTGCGGGTGTCAAGGAGGGTGTCCTTCCAGCCCCAGGCTCGTATGCAGGTCGGCATCCTTAGGCCACAAACTCGGCTACCGCTGCGGTCCGGGTTTCCTCCACATGTGGGAACGACAGAGGAGCGGATTATGGTCCGTCGCTTGTGATGCTTGATCCTCCATCGATGTGGTCGATGCTGCTGGGCTCTCTGCCCTTTGGCCTGCAGCCCGGATGGGCTACGTAGCTTATAAGTGAGTAGTTGAAATGGTGCTGTGCCCAAGGGTATCCCCCACTCTCTTCGCTGTCTGCGGCTCCGTTCGCCCTTCGTCGGAGGTATAGGCCGCTTGTTGCCGCTCCATGAGTGTATCCCAGAAGCGGTTTAATATCGTCTCCATACTCTGCAGGGTTTCACTCTGTTGTAGTTGTGCCGGTCGCTTGGTCATCAGGCTTGTCACACTGCCAGGCGCCATTTTAGGTGCACCTTGTGAGGGGCTGCAGCCTTGAGTTTTAAGATCAAACTTGAATTGCTGTCTTGGCTGGTTATTTTGGCTGTCGAGTGTGGGCCGGGATGACCCCTGCCTGCCCGGGGGGGGAGGGAGGAAGGCGAGTGCACTAAGGGTGTTGTGTGCGATGTTACCATCCAGTGGAGCAGCTGTCTCTCCCTGGCTCGGTCACGCGTAGGCCCCATGTGCTTTGTATGGGTTCCTGGGCTATGTGAGTCTCGCTTGTGGGTTCCTTCGATGCCCCTGAGTTTCCCCATCTCGTCTTGTGCCCTTTGGCTCGTGGGCGAGTTTGTTTTCGGGATATTTATCCCTATTTGTGTCGCTTCTTGCAGGAGCTGATTCACAGCACGTCTGATCTTCTTGGTAGTTAGGCTCCGCTCCCCATAACCACTACTAGTTTACTCAAACGTGCTATAAGCTTTCTTTTTTATCTCTATTCCCCACACTCTCTGCAAATGTAACCAGTTTGTGACAGTATCTTTTGTTTAGTGCTGAGATGTGTGTCGTTAACCATGTTCAAATCTTGTATATATATATGTATATATATATAAAAAAAAATAAAAAATCGGAATTTCTCATATATGCCGTACTTATCTCATATACGTTTGTGATGTCTCATATTTCTCATTTCGGTAACGTACCTTCTATGCCTGAAATAAAAAAACAGATTGACAAAAAAAAACAATGTTACAATAGTTAAATTTACAAGGGAAAAAGGGGCTTTGACAGAGCTGTGCCAACATAATATGTTCTGGTCAGAGAAAAATGTAACAGATATTTTGGCAGTGTTCTTCAGAGGGGTAGACAATAGTGTAGCAGAAGACCTCAGCAGGAACAAATGGAGTCAGAGTGGGCTCTAAGTCAAGACCCTTTCAAATCAGATCGTGCAAAGATTCGGCTGCATAGGCCACATGGTTACAAGGAGAAACAGGATATTTCTCATAATTGTTTCATTATTCAAGACAGACTTCCCGGACTACTTGTATATTCTCTGAAGCAGGTGGAATTTCCATCTAGGATATGTATTTATTCCAGTAGCAGTGATTCCAATGGTTCTTTGGAAAATTTGAGAAGAAAAGACATCATTTATAGCAGTGATTTCCTACTGGCCAAACAGAAGCTGTTTTTCAGAGCTCCAGAGCAAAAGAAAGGTTCTGGTATCTTCCACTGGAGAATCAGATCTTAGTAAACAGAGGAATATCGATAGAAACACTAAGGGCCTTCCGCCTAACAGTCTGCCTTCTGCACTGCTAATGCAGAAAGCAAGACTTGGGAGAAGAATTTGTTGATTTATTGCTGAAATCATGCATTTGCACAAGGTTTTTGCATAGGACTTATGAAGAATGCTGTGATTACTTAAAATTACTAAATGTAATTTATATTGAAATTCCTACAGAAAGGGTTTTCTTCGGGCCCAACAATTTTACTCTGACAGTACAAGTGGTGGCTCTTTTAATTATGGGATATTGCTTATCAAATGCTAACTAGAATATTTTTAACCCGTTTAGGACCAGACTGTTTTGGCCATGTTGTATGTTAAGGACCAGGGCTGTTTTAACTCTTTTGTGGTGTTTGTGTTTAGCTGTAATTTTCCTCTCTCTCATTTACTGTTCCCATACAAGTTATATATTGTTGTTTTTTTTCAGGACAAAAAAAGGCTTTCTTTACATACCATTATTTGTATCATGTCATATAATTTACTTTAAAAAAATAAAAATAAAATATGGTGAAAAATTGAAAAACAAAAGTTTTTTTGACTTTTACTTGAAAAATCTTTTACTTCTCTACAAAAGCTAATGAAAAAAAACTGCTAAATAGATTCAAAATTTTGTCCAGAGTTTAAAAACACCCAGTGTTTACATGCATTTTTTGCAAGTTATAGGGCTACAAGTACGAATAGGAAATTTCTGTTTCAAAATGTATCAATATTGACATTGTAACACAGTTATCTGTCATAAATCTCCGAATCACACCTCACATGTACATATTTTTTCTAAAGTAGACAACCCAGAGTATTCAATATGAGGTATGTCCAGTCTTTTTCAGTAGACACTTATTTTATAATTATATTTATATTTGTTTGTGTGTTAAAAATGCAAAAAACTATTATGAACGCTAACTTTGGCCAGTGTTTTTGACTAAGTGGCTACTAAAAAAGACTGAACATACCCTATTTGCAATACCTTGGGTTATCTTCATTTGCAAATGGTATGCCATCATGGGGGTGATTCTCATTCCTGGGCTACCATGCGCTCTCAAAGGCAACATAACCAACCTGGCAATTTTCAATGTAAAAACAATTGACCTTATATTTGACCCTGTAACGTTCAAAATCACTATAAAACCTGTACATGGAGGGTACTGTTCTACTCGGGAGACTTTGTTGAACACAAATATTAGTGTTTCAAAACAGTAAAACGTATCACAACAATATTATCAGTCAAAGTGCAAAAAATGAGTTAAATACAGGCAGGTCCCTCAAATTGCAATCAATAAAATTACTTAATTATGTAAAAATATTACATAAATACGCACGTAGAATTTAAATACACTGCTCAAAAAAATAAAGGGAACACAAAAATAACACATCCTAGATCTGAATTAATTAAATATTCTTCTGAAATACTTTGTTCTTTACATAGTTGAATGTGCTGACAACAAAATAACACAAAAATTAAAAATGAGAGGGGGGGGGCAGGGCCTGACCGCAGAGCCAAGCAGACGTGTTTAGCTGCGGCTCCAGCAAAACTAGTACTTTACCTCAAAAATTGGCACTGTTAAGCCCACAGAACCGGCTTACCTTGCTGCCCAATCGACAGAGGACCGAGGACCGACAGACCTCCACGGCGATGCCGCAACTGTGGAGACACTCGCCGGCCACGCCATGGTGCCTACAATGTGTATAGCATGTTATGCTTAGCTGCACGTTTTTTTCTTTTGGCCTCCACTGGCATAACCAGAGGCATAAATGGTGGGTGGGGGGCTAGGGGGTTTAATCAACATGACTAAACAATCTACAACCTGGTGTTTTAAGCGATCTCTATATGCTTGTGCCCATTCACTTGATTTATGCGATTAGGGACATGCCTAGGTAGAGTATTGAGCAACCACCTGATAACCTGGCTGACTAATCTGTACGTTACTCACGTTTAAAGATATATCACATAGTTTATGAATAGCTGCTTTCATAATTACTACGCTTTGCTTGTTATTAATTTTCTGGACAGCTCACTTAATACAAAATAAGGCTGCCACTCGTAGGTGATGTTATATTGATTTAGCGTGATCCCATCCTGTACAAATATCGTGCTTCCCCTCTTCTTTATTCTGTACCCCATTTAATGCTAGCCTCAATAAAAGAAAGATGGACAAAAAAAATGGAAATCAAATTTTTCAACCAATGGAGGTCTGGATTTGGAGTCACACTCAAAATTAAAGTGGAAAAACACACTACAGGCTGATCCAACTTTGATATAATGTCCTTAAAACAAGTCAAAATAAGGCTCCGCAGTGTTTGTGGCTTCTACGTGCCTGTATGCAGGGCCGGACTGGCCTACCGGGATACCGGGAAATTTCCCGGTAGGCCGCCAGCCCTGGGGCCGCTTTGACATGTGGCTGCCCTCAGCCACAAGACCTGGAAAAAAAAATTTCTGTTCGCCTATGCGGCCGGCGCAGCCACATCCGCGCCGCGCCGGCCGCGGATGCTTCCTGTGCGAGCGCACAGATATTTCCTGTCAGCCGCCGGATGTGAGCGGCAAATGACGACATGACGTCACATCCGGCGGCTGCGCGGCGGCCGTACCTACTCTGATTAGATCGCGGCCTCTCTTCCCTCCTGCAACATTGAGCAGTTGGAAAGGTAAGAATAAAGGGGCTTGGGGGGATCTATTGTATTGGGGGAGGTCAGTAATGTATTGGGGAGGGGAGGGGAGGGGGGGTCAGTAATGTGTGGGGAGGGAGGGGTCAGTAATGTGGGGAGAGGGTCAATAATGTGGGGAGGGAGGGTCAATGTCTCAGTGGGGAGGAGGGTCGTGTATTGGGGAGGGTCAGTAATGTGGGGAGGATGGGTCTGGTAATGTTTGGGAGGGAGGGAGGGTCAGTAGTATTGGGAGGGTCAGTAATGTATTGGGGGAGGGGAGGGGGTAGTAATGTATTGGGGGAGGGGGGTGACAGCAGTATATTAGGGGAGGGGGGTCAGCAGTGTATTAGGGGGAGGGGAGGCCAGTGTGACTGTCTGTGAGTGTGTGTGTGACTGTGTGTGTGTGACTTTCTGTGAGTGTGTGACTGTGTGACTGTCTGTGTGTGTGTGTGTGTGACTGTATGTGTGTGTGACTGTCTGTGTGTGTGACTGTGTGACTGTGTGTGTGACTGTGTCTGCCTGTGTGCATGACTGTGTCTGCCTGTGTGTGTGTGTGTGTCTGCCTGTGTGTGTGTGTGTGTCTGCCTGTGTGTGTGTGTGTGTGACTGTCTGCGTCTGACTGCCTGCGTGTGTGTGTCTGACTGCGTGTGTGTGTGTGTCTGACTGTCTGTCTGTGTGTGTGTGTGTCTGTGTGTGTGTGTGTCTGCCTGTGTGTGTGTCTGCCTGTGTGTGTGTGTGTGACTGTCTGCGTCTGACTGCCTGTGTGTGTGTGTCTGACTGCATGTGTGTGTGTGACTGTCTGTGTGTGTGACTGTGTGACTGTCTGTGTGTGTGACTGTGTTGCCTGTCTGTGTGTGTGACTGTGTGTGTGTGTCTGCCTGTGTGTGTGTGTGTCTGCCTGTGTGTGTGTGTCTGCCTGTGTGTGTGTGTGTGACTGTCTGCGTCTGACTGCCTGCGTGTGTGTGTCTGACTGCCTGCGTGTGTGTGGCTGTCTGCCTGCGTGTGTGTGGCTGTCTGTCTGTCTTTGTATGTGTGGATGTTTTCCTCGTTGTCAGTGACTGTCTGCCTGTGTGTGTGTGTGTGTGTGTGTGCATGCTCATCTGCTAGTGAGGGAGCCTCTGTGTGTGTGTGCCTGCTAGTGAGTTTGTGTGTGTGTGCCTGCTAGTGAGTGAGCTTGTCTGTAGGGATAATATGTGTGTGTGTGTTAATGAGCTTGTCTGTAAGGAGCATGGGTGAGTCGGAGCCTGTCTGTGGTGAGCATGTGTGTACAGTGAGCTTGTCTGTAGTAAGCATGAGTGTGATCGTGAGCTTGTCTGTAGTAACCATATGTGTGTCAGTGAGCTTGTCTGTAGTGAGCATGTCTGTAGTGAATCTGTGTGTTGATGAGCTCTTCTGTAGGGAGCATGTGTGTGTCAATGGGCTTGTCTGTAGGGAGAGTGTGTGCGCATCAGTGAGCGTGTCTGTAGTGAGCGTGTGTGTGACAGCTTGTCTGTAGTAAGCTTGTGTGTGTATCAGAGTTTGTCTGTACTAAATTTGTGTGTGTGCCAGTAACCTTGTCTGTGTGTGTCATTGAGATTGTCTGTCAATTAGTCTATTTGTGTGCATCAGTAAGATTGTCTGTGTGTGAGTATGCGTTACTATATAATTTAATTACCCTAAAAGAACTAATATTTTGAAGAAGAAGAAATGTATCAATAATAAATAAATAAATAAATAAAAAAAAAATATATATATATATACTGTTGCATCACCAGGGCTCCAGTATCCAGTATATATATATAGGCAATTGAAATAGTTAGCTGCACGCTTGGATTTCCTTAAAATGTAACTTTTATTGAAATATTTAAGAGAAGATCAACGTTTCAGTCCCTCTTGTGGACTTGCATCAGGATCATGACGAAAGTCCACAAGAGGGACTGAAACAATGATCTTCTCTTAAATATTTCAATAAAAGTTACATTTTAAGGAAATCCGAGAGTGCAGCCAACTATTTCAATTGCATATATATATATATATATATATATATATATTCTACATAGCACAATGAATTATGGGGCTGGCATAGATTTTTTTTTTTCCAGGGCTGCTTCGTATCCCCAGTCCGGCCCTGCCTGTATGACCTCTCTACAAGCCTGTGCATGTTCCTGATGAGGTGGTGGATGGTCTCCTGAGGGATCTAAAGCATCTAGACCTGGACTAAAGCATCCGCCAACTCCTGGACAGTCTGTGGTGCAAAGTAACGTTGGTGGATGGAGTGAGACATGATGTCCCAGATGTGCTCAATTGGATTCAGGTCTGGGGAACGGGCGGGCCAGTCCATAGCATCAATGCCTTCGTCTTGCATGAACTGCTGACACTCTCCAGCCATATGAGGTCTAGCATTGTCTTGCATTAGGAGGAACCCAGGGCTAACCGCACTAGCATATGGTCTTACAAGGGGTCTGAGGATCTCATCTCGGTACCTAATGGCAGTCAGGCTATCTCTGACGAGCACATGAAGGGCTGTGCGGCCCCCCAAATAAATGCCACCCTACACCATTACTGACCCACTGCTATACCGGTCATGCTGGAGGATGTTGTAGGCAGCAGAACGTTCTCCACGGCGTCTCCAAACTCTGTCACGTCTGTCACATGTGCTCAATATGAACCTGCTTTCATCTGTCAAGAGCACAGGGCGCCAGTGGCGAATTTGCCAATCTTTGTGTTCTCTGGCAAATGCCAAACGTCCTGCACGGTGTTGGGATGTAAGCACAACCCCTACCTGTGGACGTCGGCCCTCATACCACCCTCATGGAGTCTATCTCTGACCGTTTGAGCAGACACATGCACATTTGTGGCCTGCTGGAGGTCATTTTGCAGGGCTCTGGCAGTGCTCCTCCTTGCACAAAGGCGGAGGTAGCGGTCCTGCTGCTGGGTTGTTGCCCTCCTACACGTCTCCTGATGTACTGGCCTGTCTCCTGGTAGTGCCTCCATGCTTTGGACACTACACTACACAGCAAACCTTCTTGCCACAGCTCGCATTGATGTGCCATCCTGGATGAGCTGCACTACCTGAGCCACTTGTGTGATTTGTAGACCCCGTCTCATGCTACCACTAGAGTGAAAGCACTGCCAGCATTCAAAAGTGACCAAAACATCAGCCATGAAGCATAGGAACTGAGAAGTGGTCTGTGGTCACCATCTGCAGAACCACTCCTTTATTGGGGCTGTCTTGCTAATTGCCTATAATTTCCACCTGTTGTCTATCCCATTTGCACAACAGCATGTGAAATTGATTGTCACTCAGTGTTGCTTCCTAAGTGGACAGTTTGATTTCACAGAAGTGTGATTGACTTGGAGTTACATTATGTTGTTTAAGTGTTCCCTTTATTTGTTTTGAGCAGTGTATATATAGATATTTATATATTTGAAGTCTACATGTATATTTATGAAATTATTTATTTAATTTTGTGTATATATATATATATTTCGTATTATTTTGACATACATAGATGTATATATAATTTCATTCTAAGTGTATTTTGATATAAATATATAATATCAAAATACAGTTAGAATAAAATTTCATATATATATATATATAATTTTTAAATTTTATTTTTAAGTTTTTTAATTTATTTTAATTTACTTATTTGTATTTTATAATATATATACACAATATATAATGTCATAGTAAGTGTATTTTTATAAGATAAATTATATTTTTATTTATTAACTTTATTTTTATTTTACACAGGCAGTCCCCCTGCAGGCAGATACTTGGACACCTATTGCGGCCATGTGACCGCTCAGTTTAGTGATCACATGGCCGCGGAGTCCTAATTTGCCGAGGGGAGACTGCCTGGGGGTTCAGGCAGTCTCCCCACAATGGGAGCAACGCCAATGGCCGGGGAACGACGGCGATTGGGTAAGTACATAATACCGTTATGACGGTCCTGAAACGTCATCGGTCGTTAACGGGTTAAGGCTATTTGATAAATATATTCATTGGAAATTTTCATTTTTCTACCTGGGACTTATTGCTAGTCCATATAATGACACTATAGTCACCAAAACAACTTTAGGTTAATGAAGCAGTTTTTGTGTATAGATTATGACCCTGCAGTCTCACTGCTCAATTTTCTGACATTTACAATTTAAATCCCTTTGTTTACGCAGCCCTAGTCACACCTCCCTACATGTGACTTACACAGCCTTCCTAAACACTTCCTGTAAAGAGTCATCTAATAATTACAGTTCTTTATTGGAAATTTGGTTTAATTTAAAATTTCTTAATTAAAGCTCAAATTACATAACAGGAGATAAAAAAAACCTTTGAAAGTAAGTAACATCTGAATGAAAATGAAACCATTTTGTGTCAGTTACAGCCAGGGCTGGACTGGCCCACTGGAATACCGGAAAATTTCCCAGTGGGCCTGGTAGGCCATTCAAATGTGCTATTCAGGGCCGGATTTACGGGTGTGTAATCAGAGTGTTGGCCGCACAGGGTGCCTGGCAGCCGATACAGCCCGCAGATCCCCAGTGCAAAGGGGGCCCTTGGCTGTAATGTACCAGGCAGAGGCACTATGAGCAGAACCTCTGTCGGGTGATAGAACGCAGCCGCCAGGACTTGCATGCATGCTGCCTGGTGTACTGCTCAAGACAGCTCCGTGCGGCTCATTGCGGGGGAAGTGACACCATGAGTCAAAGGGCAAGCCCCACAGAGCTGCCTGATAAGCAGTACAGGCAGGACACTGATTTCATAAGGCTTCCAATCAGGTACAGGGGATCATTATCGCTGGCTGAGATAGGGCTGGAGTGGGGGAAATTAGGAGAATCAGTACCTGTCTAAATTTTGTATATTTATATATATATATTTCGTATTATTTTGACATACATAGATGTATATATAATTTCATTCTAAGTGTATTTTGATATAAATATATAAAATCAAAATACAGTTAGAATAAAATTTTATTATTTTTACGTTTTTTTATTTACTTATTTGTATTTTATAAAGTTTAGAGGAGATGGGGTACTATTCATGAGAAGAGGAGATGGGGTACTATTTATGGGGAGAGGGATATGGATACTCTCTATGAGGAGGATTGGGGTAGTATGGGAAGCGGGATACGGGTACTATCTATGGGGAGTAGGGTATGGGTACTCTCTATGGGGGTAATGGGGTACTATTGGGGAGGTGGATATGGGTACTATTTTTGGGGAGGGAATTATAATTGTAATGACATCCATGCTTGGTTCTTTTTGACAGTGTCATGAAAGGGAAGGGGCATAGTGATTATCACATAAAGCCAGGGTGAATAGCGTTTTCACAACTATGGTGTCAGGAATACGTTTGTATTCCTGACACTATAGTGTTCCTTTAAGCAAATTAAAGGGACATTCTGGTCACCATAACAACTTCATCTTAATGAAAATGCTATGATGGCAGGAAGCCTCTGGGTGCTCTTTCCTTTAAGGGGTAAAACCGCTCTCAAATGGTTTAACCCCAAAGGCTTCCTCCAGGTCCAGATCGTTCAGTGGTATCCGGCTTCTGAAACGGAGTGTCAGGAAGTGCAGATTGACGTCAGGCATGGGTGCTGCATATTGGCTAGAGTGGTAAAGTGATTCTCTAAGCCAATTGCTAGTTCCCGGTTCATAAAAATGTTTTACTTAACCCCCTTGCGGACACCCATGTGCTTAACTCTGGGGTTTGCAGGTAAGGGTATCCAAACTTGATATAGAGAAGCATTACCCCAGTGCTTCCCTACCAGAAGATCTATCAGAGTTTGGCATCATGAAGGCTTTCAGTTATTGAAGTCTTTACATGGAAGTATTAGGGATGAACAAATGTAAAAACATTACCGATTCTCACAAAACAGCTTGTTGGTGTTGTTATGGGGTGTCAAACACACCTCCTATTTTAAGCAAGCTGGTTTAGAACAGTTGACACCTTACCTGAGATCAACGGGTGCTGTTCCCTGCCTCTAATACAGACAATGGAGTTCTGGAAACTCATAAGCAGGAGCTTCTAGTAGCTCTCCTAAGATAGCACTTACTCATTGGCTGAGAGCAATAACTTCCGGTTCTCTGTTGGTTTGAGTGGTGGTACCCAGTGTACAACTGTAAAGAAATCAAACAATTCCCAAATTGTTTGACTTCTTACAATGAGGTTGGGGGGGGTTCCATGTCACGCTTGGCATCATAAGCACTACAATGAGATATAGTGGTTATGGTGCATGGAGTGTTCCTCTAATCACATTAATCCTATCACTTTATGTATGAAACGGGACAAGGGAACAAGAATATTGTATTGATCACATTTAAATACATTGAAACGTGAGTGAAAGTATTCCTAACTAGTAATTTAGTATTCAACTAGAGATTGTAGCCGTATCACTCCAGTGATGCAGATATAAAAAAAACACACCATAAAATTCATATCTTTTAATACCTTTTTTTTTTTTTTTGGACTAACACTCTAAGTAATTCATTTTACTTTTCACTCTCCCCTGCTAGCACCAGCTTCTGCACTGTTTGAAGTATGAAAATATTGGGAGACGCACTCTCAATATTTTATTTATTTATATTTACAGGTTGGGACAAAATTCCAAGTAGAGTTAAACTTTTTTTTTTATTAATGATCCAATTTCAATGATATTAAATACATTGAATGCTTAAAGTATGGAGATTAGTTTGAGTAGGTACGGAAGATGACATCTTTTAAGTGAGCTCCATTTGCCGCCTTACATAGTCAGGATCTTTAGATTGCATTGTTAATAACTAGAGATGTCCGCCGGCGAAACAATAGCGTGTTCGCGTTGGGCGAACATATCCGATTTCCTGTCCGCCCCCTATACCTCATCATTGAGTAAACTTTGACCCGGAACCTCACAGCCAGCAGACACATTCCACCCAATCAGCAGCAGACCCTCCCTCCTAGGAAGTGTCTGCTGACTGTGAGGTTCCGGGTCAAAGTTTACTCAATGATGACGTATAGGGGGCGGACCGGAAATCGGATATGTTCGCCCAACGCGAACATGCTATTGTTCGCCAGCGGACAGTTCGCGAACAGTTCGGCGGACAGTTCGCGACATCTCTATTAATAACATTAGTATAATTTTTGAAGCTATAGCGCTCAAATTTCTGCATGGATATTCTCCTTAGGGTGCGCAAGTGTATGCGGTTTGTTCACATACACCGGCTCGTCAAGATATCCCCTCAGGAAGTAATCGGGAGTTAAAAGGTCGGGCAAATTTGGTGGCCAATTAATCCGGGATTTCTTTTTTTTTTTTTTATTAAATCTGATCGCCGACCAATGATGGTGGGAGGAGGTTCATTGTGGTCCTGGCTGTATGGGCAGTAGTCCCATCCTGAATAAACCACATTTTCTCCTTACGTCATAACGGACCTGCCATTTTAAAAATACAATTTCACTATTTTTACTTGTTCCTTTGTGAAATGACCCATAATGAATCTCCCAAGACTCCATTATAATATGTACCTGCAACAATACAAACAATTTATTTACCTGTCAAATACAAGAGAGAGAGAGAGAGAGAGTGTGAGTGAGTGTGTTTTTTTTTTTAGACCTCTGAATTAAGGATCCACCCTGTCCTATTGATGTTGTTCAAAGAGGACTGTAACATATATCCAAAAGTGTTTATGCAATTTAATCTCTGCTAAAAGAAACAGAAGGGCAAGAAGAATCTGAGTTCATTCAGATAAGTAAGCACCAAAACCACATTACCGTAATAGTTGTGGCGTATAGCTCATGCCAATTCAGACTCCGCGCTAAATTCTTTGCCATTAAGGCGTAAAATCAATTTATACAGCCCTGGCACCAATAAATTAACAATTCATATTAAAAACAATATGTGTAATCGGTCTTAAAAAAACACTGTAAAAGTGAACACTGTGTTAATTGCCTGCTAGTAAAAGACAACCTCTAATGTGAAAGTCTGAAACAAGAAATTAAAAGGTTCCAGTACTGCAGATCTGAGTATTTTATTTCAATTATAGAATGTATGAATTTGATATTATATATATTCCTAATATCTGCTGGGTAGTGTCTAATAAAATGCTTTTAAATAAGTTAGTGCTTGGCAAAAAAAAAATGGATGGATCAGCACAGCTGCAGAACTTGCAAAAAGACATTTAATTTTTAGGGATATGGCCTTTTACATTTCTCACTATTCCTTTTGATTTATTTAAAATTTCCTTGTTGGTACATTAAACAAACATGCATTTTTTTTAAACCTACACCTTCCCTATAAGTTATGAATTATACTAAGTTACAATTTGCCCAAACAGCAAGGCTTTGATGCATAGGTGAGATAAGCAAATTATGGCTTTATTGTAATGTAAATCATCATTTAATATTTTATATCAGGGATTGTATTTAGCTTTATCTTCCATGTGTGGGCGAGTGTGGATCTACATAAATACACACAATTACACCAGCAAGATGATATGAAAGAAGTTTGCACACAGTGTTTGGAAGCATTTTTTTTTTTTTAAATCTCCTGTTTCTCTGACACTGTAGTCTCCTGAAAAGGTCCAATTGGGGTATTTAATGTATGTAAGCTTAATTTATATGTTTCCTATTGCCTGCAAAGTTCCTTTAAAAAATAAAACACCTCTAAAGTATTGGGAGGTATGATATAGACCGCTATTCAAGTCAGTCAACTATAGCTACCTATGTGTACATTAGTCCTAAAGACCTCTCTCAGAAGAGTAGAAATTGTGCACTGTGACACACGTTCAGTGGTTTACCATGTGTTCACAGAAACATGAGACGGGGAGAGATGAAGAGGTCCCTAATAGAGATGTCGCGAACTGTCCGCCGGCGAACAATAGCGTGTTCGCTTTGGGCGAACATATCCGATTTCCGGTCCGCCCCCTAAACGTCATCATTGAGTAAACTTTGACCCGGAACCTCACAGCCAGCAGACACATTCCACCCAATCAGCAGCAGACCCTCCCTCCTAGGAAGTGTCTGCTGACTGTGAGGTTCCGGGTCAAAGTTTACTCAATGATGACGTATAGGGGGCGGACCGGAAATCGGATATGTTCGCCCAACGCGAACACGCTATTGTTCGCCACCGGACAGTTCGGCGGACAGTTCGCAACATCTCTAGTCCCTAATAGGATAGGCAAAAAGGATCCAGGACAATTGACCGGTTTAAAAAACAAAAAAAAAAAAAAAAACTCTGAGTACCGCAGAGTGAAGTTCATGTGGACTTATTTTACAGTGTTAACACAACTTTGAAGTAGAATAGGAATGATGGGAAAGTGAGTAGATTGATAAAAAATAAAAAAAAAATAAAAAAAAGAGAAGAGTAAAACATATGTTACTCAAAAATGCCCAGCACACGTTACTTGGTTTAAGCAGATGCAATTTGGTTGTATAAACATTACTTTCTATCCACAAAACCACACATCAATAGTATTTACTTGAGCAAATTCACCATAAATCATCACAAATAAAAATGAGAGTTCCTCTTTACTGCTTTTTTTTTTCTTTTCACATTTTGTACTTCAATATATTGATGTTTAAATCCCCCAACAGGTCTTGTGTCTACAACGTACATACAATCACCGCTTGTATTTAAATTAATTAGATCTAAAAAGGCATAATTGTTTTAATGATTTCTCAGAGTGCATAAGTCTTGCTACATCCATTCTGATAATTTTCTCAAAAAAAAAAAAAAAATGAATAAGGATCTGGTGAAGGTAAAAATATGAAAACTGGTCCAATTGTAGGCAGACAAAAAAACTCTAGAATATAGTTATTGGATTTTTAGTGTACATCACAAAACAAATACTTAAATTACATTTATCCTTTCAGATTTACAATGTCAATGATCAGAGTGTTAACTGCAGATTATTCCGGCAAACATTAATAAAGTAACTAAATAAACCTGTTACATCAGCAAGAGCCAATTCACTCAACCATCATTAAGTATATTAAAGGAAAAGATTGAACTCCGGTAAAACATTACAAAACTTATTTAAAATAAAAAAATAGCTCATAGGTAGATTTTGTGTTAAGGTGGCTCTGTCATCCAATAAAATTGAGCAAATCAGAATGATAAAATCTTTGCTTATAAAGACTTTGTTGGAATTTCATTGAAATTTCAACGCAGTCAAAAGATATAAAAGAAAATAGCGACTAGCTTATGGTTTATGGTAAATCTTTTAATAAAAAAAGGCAGAGCTACCACTATAAAGTTTTTTCACTTCCCACAGCCATCACTAGAGACGGCTAGGAGAATAAGGCCTTGTCTTGCTCATCTTGAGATAACATTTACGGAGGTTCCAGCATGACCCCCCCCACAGACATCAATGTTGTACTCTTGTGCATGTGCCGAGACATGGGCTCCTGGCAAATGAAGTGCCAGGAGTTAAGGATCGAAGATAAGGAAAGTATAACTCATGTCTACTGCAACCCTGAGCCCAAGCGGCATTTTTAAAGGTGATCAAGCAACTTTAAAAGTATGATTCAAGAGAAGCAGATGCAAATATTAAGGCTTGTGCTTATTGACACCTAACTCCAAAAATACGGAGGTGTTTTTAAATGTGTTTATTCAAAACTCTATTTTGTCATAATAGATTCCACACAGAGGGAAAAAAGTTCCAGGAAAACCTCACATCAGAAATCTAGGACATATACCGAACATTTAGCAAGTCTGTCATCATAATATTGTAATAAGGGATACATTTCATGTATATTCATGTAAAGAACCATTGAGGTGACAGAGCCACTTTAAGATTAGCCGGGGTTCAAATTTTATTATACGCAAACAAACACACAATCTGTCTCATGACAAGGCACACTGCATTTCTCACTACATTTATAAAAACTGTGGTTGGCATATGAGCTCAAGTTGAGGTGTGAAATTTATGGGAGTATTCCTTTGAGGAAAGAGGCCTCGGCTGTGCCGGCAGACAGAGGTAAGTGTGCAGAGTTGTGATGTGCTGCCTTGCAGCAAAGTACTGTAAATAAAAAATATATATAAATTGATGGTGGCTGATATTACAGCAAAATTGTTATGTGAATCCTTGATTCAGATTTACAGGGAACATAAATGATAGACAAAAAAAAAAGAATGAAACAAAAAAACCACAACAGACCAGAGAAGCGCAGCTTGCTGGCTTCAATTCCATCAAACCCTGTCTTTAGGCTCAAGACACCTCTATGATTTCCATGCTGCCAGAAAAGTTAGACTGGCTGCCCACTTTTCCTAGATCTTCTCGTGACCTACTGTCCACCAGCCCTTCCCCAAACTCCATCTGACAGCTGCGGCGCTTGAACTGTTTTTCAAAGGGACTTTCCTCGTGCCAGCTACGCCTAGAATCCCCACGGACACTAGGTTTTGCTCTCCTGCGCACTGCGCAAGAGGGTTCTGTGGGCAACTGTCCGCAGCTATAAGCTGTGAAGGCTCCTCCCCCATACAAGGCAGATGCAGAATAGAAATGGGTGGAAGAATCGGAAGTGAAGTACCAGCTGCCTGTCAATGAGGTGGCCTGTGTTGCCAAGATGTCAGAATGCCAGTCTTTTAGGCCCATGCCAGACTTGGCCAAGTGCTGCTGGCTACTGGACAATCCAAACAAATAGTTTGTTTTACGGTTGTCTTCCATGCTCCCACTCCGGAACAGAGGGCTTGTCAATGACCTTTGGGAGAGGACACTACTCTGTACTGCATGTTGCGGCTTCTGCCTATGCTTGCTCTCCGACTGAACACATACAGTGGGTTTCTCTGCAACATTCTTTGCTTCTTCACGGTCAGGACTTGTCTCAGGAGTCTGCTCTGACACCTCCTCCACCGGAGAGAACTGGCACATTTTGCTGCCACTGTCTATGGATGCAGACGATTTGTAGAGTTCTTTTTTCTCCTCTGCAGTAGAAGATATAGAGACAACGCTAGCTAATCCACAATAAGGCACAGATTTGATATCCAGCGAAAAAGAACGCTTGATCTTATTGCTGTCCTCAAGTTTCTCTCCCGGTGATACATGAAGTCCATTGAGGCCCAAAAGAAGGGGGGCCTCTTCGGTATATACTGGCTGCTTCCTGGAGCAATAAGGCTGCAGCTCTGAGGTAGGGTGCATTAGTAGCGGGCTTGGAGGTTGGACGGTCTCAGCAGAGCTCAACTGCTCACCGTTACCCATATCCAGCTGTAGCTTTAGTTTACAGGCAGGAGTTGCCTGCACCGTCTGTGCTTTGATTTTCTTCTCAAAGTCTAAAAGCTGTCCAAGGAAGTTGAAATTTGGAGAGATAGTTGGCCTTTTCTCCTTCACAAATCTGTGGGCAAAGACAACATTCAGTTAATTTTCAAACTTGCAATGGGTCTTCACCTTTAGTAACATTGGATCATCTACACAAAGTAATACAGGCTAAAGGGAAAAAAAAAAACAAAAAAAAAACTCAAGCAACAACTTACCTCTGTAGGCCAAGTTATCCCTCAGCCTGATCTTCCCGGGCTGGCTAATGATGCCCAATAACACTGATGGATGTGGAATTAAACATCCAGCAGCAGAGGGGTTAATCTCCATATGTGTAGTGTTTCATAACGAAACACTGCAAATCCTGACTCCAGGCACCAAGATCACTGAAGTGGTCATGGTGTTTAGAGTAACACTTTAACTCCAAAATGACAATCCAGTTTCTCAGTGGTTTAACAAACTTATTCCCTACAAATTAAGAGGACTAGTCTAAGCACCGTCAACATGACAAGCCTCTGACTAAGGGTGTAGACCAACTCTTCTAGGTTACACCATTTTTAAGTGGTTTGCCCAAAACAAGGGTTCTCAAGGTACCTGCAGCCCAGTACCCCACTTGCCTATTGTAAATGCAGAAGTATCATTTCAGCATTAGCAATATCCCACACCTGTGACATTGTGCCTGTAGCCTAAAAGCTCCATCACTGCTACAACAGCATGTAGTGGTTATGGTGCCTAGATTGCCCCTTTACCCTTCATATGCTCCATCTAAAACAAAGCATGCATATATTGTTTAAAAATCTGTACAAAATCTTAGAAAAGCAGCTCTTTAGTAAGATCATTTCACATATGTTTTAGTGTAAAGAACCCTCTTCCTTGCCCTAGGTGAAATCTCCCCTTTCAAAGTCCAAATGTGTGACCGTATGTGCTTTGCTGTTAATATACAGGTTATAATAGAGTTTTGTGTACTGGCCCTGCATGCGTTTATATACTGTTAACATTTCAATCTGAAAAATATAAAAAAAAAAAGTTGACGTTCTTTTATAAATTATATTTTCATCACATGAATTCGTATTTTTTGTTTGTTTTACATAACAGTAACTCACTGGCCTTTGTAACTCTACATATCTCACACGGTATAATTCTTCCCAAGCTCTTATTTACTGTGTTGCCCAACTCTGCCCCTTTCAGGGTATACATTGATTGCATGCTCTTCTGGAAGGATTGCACGAAAAAAAATGCACTTTACATTTTTAAATAGATAAAGTATTTCAGCATGCGGTCAAGATATTTTACCTATAGGCCTCGTCCAGGGACATATCCATCCTTTTCATGATGTAAGCAATCGCTATGGTTGCAGAGCGAGAGATACCGGCCAAACAGTGGACTAAAACACGGCCATTAGAGGCTTTGGCTTTTTCTGCAAGGACAGACAACCAAAAGGATCAGGTGGACAGGAAGAAAGAAGCATTCCTGTTCATAAACCACCAAAAATAGCTAATATTTTTTTATCTATACAGTGTACAAGCCAAATCACTGAAAACAGTAATATCAGACATATCGTGCTGGTAAGTCATGAAAATAAACTCTAGGTTTGTTTTTCAGTTGACCAGTATGTATTACAATTTATTTGCATAAACAAAAAAAGAAAAATAAGATAGACAGATAGATAGATGGGATTGTATAAACAACGAGTTGCCCTCACCTATAAAGTCAACGGATTTGTCCAGCCACGGCAGGATTTTCTCACAGAAGCTGTCATTTACTGGCACACGTAGAAAATGTGAATCACAGATGAAGTCGGGTTTGGGGCAAGTGTTACTGGCATTCAGTACAAAGCCAATTTCATTCTGCTGCATCAACTCCTGCACACACCAAACAGATATGGAAATGGTTAATCTTCAGGAAATAAAATAAAGAAAAGGTTGAGCAGTTAAAAACAATGCTAAGCCTTTTCCTTAATTAACAGAAATCAAAGGATATGACGACATGTTTTAATGTGCACATGCGTAAAGTAATCTCTTGAATAAAGAGATTCATGTTATTCATCATAAGGTCCATTCGCTAACTGGCTATTTACCAGGTATTCAGCACTGTAAATTATAGTGTTATATGAGGGACTGCAGATCATTTTCTTTGAAGGTGCCCCTTGCAATATTTGCTTAGGTTGTAATAAGTTTTTTCTGAGGTTTGCTGAACAGCTGCGATGGCTTTTATTCTTAGAGAGAATTGTGGGTATATTGTTACTAACAAGCACATTTTCACAAAGCAGGAACACTAGAAAGTTCGCTACAAACTCTGAGAACAATAAATGTCAGAGATTCCGATATTTCCATGCATGCAAAATAAATACAGAATACTGCTAAACTAATCAGTTATAAAAAGTCTACACGTGTGGCACTGTATGAAAACACCAGGATGCCTTACCTTATTTAGAACATCACGTTGGCAGCCTAAGTAGAGATGAGGAAGAATTCGTGTTGGACCAACACTGGACACAGGAAGGCAGGGCTGGGAGATACATGTGGGCACTATGGAAGCCTTGCCTTCACACAGCCCAGGGAAACAGGAAGAAAATTCAAAGAATCCCCCTGTAGAAACAAACAGATTCTTAAAATATAACTATAAACAGACCCCCATACCACCCACCATCCATCTACATATTGTAAAAGGTGGACTGAAAGTCAACTACTGTGTTTATTACTGCTGTGGATACAAAAAGGCAACACTGCAAGCAATTGAAAAGAAGACCAGTGAGTGCACATTTATTTTTTGGTTTTACCCATTATAGAATATATATTTTATTTTTTTGATGCACCATAACATTTGTTGTATATGTAATGTTGAATTTTCTGTATTTACCAGACTGACATTGATATAAGGGGATACAGGTTTCTAAATTAGGACTTGAATTTTCTTACATTATATTTGTACTTTAAAAAAAAAAAAATTAAATTCATTTAATAGTTTTATCTAATAGACTTTGGATGAGGGATCGCAATAAGGATGAAAAGGGAAATCTTTTCATCCATTTTAATCATGGAATTCAGAGTCAGCAAGCACTTTGCTTGCTATCTGCTGGTGGAAAACATCACTTACACCTGCAGTTCATTTCAGTGTTCCCCTTTCTTGTTTGAATACTGGGATAATGTTCTCTTTATAAACCAATCAGTTCTAGTTTAGAGATGTTTAGACAGACAGTGTACTGATCACCAGTCCTATTACAAGAGCTTAATCTGTCAGCTCTTATTAATTATCCAAAAGGGTCTATTCCTCTTGTGTTCAGCAAAAGTTAACACCAGTACTCAAGCTTCCTTAGTTACATTTAAAATCTTATGTGATTTACCTAGAGCCAGCCTAGGACCTCCTTAGCCACGAGATCAATGAAATACAGGAGACGGCCCAGACGGGCTATTTATTTTACCTGACAGAAGATGCACATTGCAAAACATCTTCTCCAGTTTTCCCAGCAGCACCGAGAGGAAACATTCAGGTGGTAGGGATGAGGCATCTACAGACGTCTGATCATATACTACTATCTGCTGAGTTTGCCAGTCCAGCTCCACCTGCAAGAAATAAATCTTTAAAAACGATTGATCTTCCAAACAATGCACCGAAGAGTAAAAAGTATCAATTAAGACCGTTGACCACAATTTTCAAATAATACAAAATGTTTAAATTAAGCAATTTTTTGGAACGAAAACTCTTATTTTCCGAAGGGCAGGAGTAGTGGCAATTTATTTAGAATATCAGTATGTTATTAGAATTTTGGCATCTGTTATATGCCTGGGGTCTCCATCTTTTCTAAAAACTATCAAAAGCACTTTTTGATCTTTCACTCACCTTTTGCTTGGCAGAGTGCTGGATCAGCTCTGCAATTTGGACTTTATCCTGCTGTAGCCTTCTTTTCATCAGTTTGGAGCAATTGATGTTGATGGCATACAGGATATGAGCAGTATTGTACTCTACAAATGGCCGACTATCAATAAGAAGAACCTTTTCTGCTCCTCCTTCCATCCAGGTCACCAGCTTTTCAGCTGTTAGTAACCGACATCGGGGGGTTTCCGTGGCCATCACGGCACCTCTGCCCTATCCACTGATGCTGGGATGAAGTGATGGAGGCTCTTACAGCATTGTTCAGTTCATGGTGACATCAAGTTATCAGGGCATCCTGCTCATAACATGTAGGCAATAGAATCACCAAAAACAACAACTGTCTGGTATGGAATTTCTCAGAGTAGCGCAGATAACTTCTTCTCACTCATTGGGAGGGAATTGAGGAGTCACAGATCCAACTTTACAAAAAATAAAAAAATAAAAATGTTGGTTCTTAGAAGGGGCAGCCTTAGTTCAGGTCTTCATCATTTCCTTTGGGTTTTTTAATCAGACTCTGCATAGGGGACAAAATCAGAGGGGATATTTAAATAAGGTCTGATAAGTATGAAAACAAGAGAGGAAAGGTAAAAAAAAGCCAAAAAGAGAGAAACCATATGAAAAAAAAAAAAGCGTGACAAACCAAAAGAGGGAGAGAAAAAAATAAAAATAAAAATACACACGAAAGCAAAACAGAAATAGAATGAGGTCATAGTTATGTTTAGCCACAAGGGGTAAGCCCAGAACAACTTGAAAATTTACTTGCTCACGCGACTTTAACTCATTAGTCCTTGGAGCATGGTACAAATCTGAAGGGAGGTATGGCAAGTTACTGAATAATTCATAGAGCAAGAGAATTTGCAGCTCTCAAACTATAAACCACAACTCCCATGACCCCCTGCTAGTCATAGATTATCTCTAATGTCTTGGTTACCTGTATCCACATCTTATGAAAACTTAGCAGGCTCCATTCAACTCCCTGTCTTGAAACCACCAGCATCTTGTGTAATTAATCCCTCTGCACCCCTCACCCCCGTTCAAATTTTGTAACAGGAAGTGACTTCTGGCTGGAGTTTGCTTCAAACTGTGGGGAATTTTTTACAAGTCACACAAGTAGTGAAGACTGTCCCTACCTTTTAACTGTAAAAGTTAAAATATACTTTACTAGAACAAAGAAACATTTAATGTAAGATCAGCTTTTTTAGAGTAAGTGGGGGAAAAAAGTTAAAGTAATAAATTCAACGTCCACTAAAATGTATAGGTTCATGCGTGTTGAGTTAACAAATTGAATAAGTGCTGTAAATGCAAGATTGTGCGCTTTACAGGCAGAGTTCTATTTTTTACTGGTACACCTTTATTGTATTGTGTGCATTTCCAAAATTATAGTGTTACAGCAGAATGTTTACATTTTATAATTAATAAAGAATTCTCAGCACTCACCACAAAAAGCTATATTTATAAAATTGTACTGTAACCCACTGCAAACATATTTACATGTTCTTAATGGTTATATTGCAAAGTCCTCTGGCAGTGTCCATTTAGTGTTAAACCATTTTCAATAAGTTAATATTGAATGAGGGTCACTGGCCACCAACAGCCCTGGCCCCTCGTGGATGTATAGCTGAGGCAAACTTCCTTCTAGTCATACCAATTCATCCCAATAATGAACACTAGACTGAAAGCAGTAAGCCCACACTCCAAATACAGCTGCCCAAGCAGAAAACAGGTGATTCATGTTTAGCATTAAAATATTTAAAAATAGTTTAAAAATGAATGGAAGCTTCACGCCAGGGGACGCCAGACACTATAACTACTTTAATGAGACGACTCAGTTACATGGTTTCTTTAATGGTGCAAAAGGGGGTAAAACTTGCTTTAGTTTACACATCTAGTTGGATGGTCCCAAATTGGGACCTTTTCCTCCATCTTGAGGTTTCCCGCCTTTGCTTTTGTACTTCTGATAACATGATGAAAATATATCACAAAGTGCATCTATACTGCAAAGTCACTGCTTAGCATCAATGCTTGTGTGAATGAGCTTCTACTAAGTTCATGGCACAGGCAGTATGAGTTGTCTGAATGTTCTGTCACATGTGCCAGGTTGGCACTTCTTTTCAGGGTACCTGCCATCAGTGATGGTTCAAGGACTTTTGGCTGCACAGGCAAATATGCATTTTGCTGCCTCCATTACCCGTGTAGGCCTGTGTTTCTCATAAACCATCTGTGGCATAAACCATCTGTGGCACTTGCCCCTGGCAGTAGAGGACCTCTTTTATTCTCTACCCAGTCTGTCAAACCGAGTACAGGACAAGAAGATCCTCTATCACAGTGCGCAAGGCCACCCAACACAAGACTGAACTGTAGGGGTGGGTGCACACTTCTCCTGCCCATCACCCTCTGCTTAATACTCCACAAAGAGGAGGCAGTCTCGTGCCTGCCACTGCTTTCATCAGGCATGTGCACTGCTTCACAGGCAAGCCGCTGACCCAGCCAGCTTAGGCCCACTCCTTTCTGGATTTCATATATTTTGTGCTATGTATTTGAACAGACTGATTGTGTGATAACGCATCACTATTTAAACAAAACTAGAAACAATTCTAATGGGATGGGCTAAAAACCCCTAGTCTCCCATGTACCAGATACTTTTCAATAAAAGAATGTATGACAGGTAGGTGTTTCGATGAAAGCTGTTTAAAGGACACTTACAACTCTTATCAGCATAATGTAATGGCTTTGTTTTACGATACAAAAGGTTGTTACTTTGCACAGGAAAACAAAACTACAGATTTACTAAACAGATCACAAGAAGAAAAGATACTTCTTTAAAGGTGTAACACAAACAAAGGCTGTGGTCACATGGCATCAAGAGGCAAGAAGATGTGAGTGAAAAAAAGTGTTTGAGAAGTCTATAAAATACAGATTGGACTACTCCTCAAGATCAATAAAATGTTAAGGTTTCAGGGGTCAGGCTTGTTGTCTGATATTACAGATCTGTGCAGGGCAACAGAATGCAATAAATGTGGATCCCTTTAACTGTAAAGGGTTACGCTCATTTCTGCTTCTGGCTATAAACATTTACAACCAAAACTTAAAAAGCTATTAAAACCTTATTAACAAGTGTTTACTTTTGTTTTGAATCAACACAAGAGGTGACTTGAATGGCTTCCACTCAAAGCTAGCCTCTTCCTATTTATTACCATGTAAAACAGGATGGCCACATGTCCTCTTTAAGTGGGAGAGATAATTGATAGTATGTACCAAAGAGCTGTATAACAAGAAATGCTGAAATTGAAAATGTTAAAATGTAAAACCTCGGACAACTTATGTACACGAAGGGTTAAAGGGAGAGAGAGAGAGAGAGAGAGAGAGAAAAACAAAAACAAAAACAAAACAAATGAGGACAAATGATCTGGAATCCAGCAATGTGAAACATAAAAATCTTTTTAAAATTTCCTTAAAAGAATTAGGCAGCTGTAACAGCAGGTGCAACAAACACTGTAAATCAAATATACAGCAACTGCGTCAGAACAGCCCGACACATTTCGTACTAGGAGTACAGTAGCATGCTTATTTAACAGGTGTAATGAATAAACAGAACAAAGAAAAATATTTTGTTAAAGTTAGAGTGTGTGAGTGGTTATGTGGGCGAATCTCTGTTATAGTCAAAACTTTAGTATTTTGGCATGCATTTAGCAATTTCAAACCATAATTGACCAAATTAGGTTTTCTACTTTGTTGTAAGCTCTTTAATCTATCGCAGGAGTGCAACACTCAAACTGGTGGCTAAATTAACCGGTGCCCCCTGAAAAAATATAAAACGTATCAAAATACCCACAGAATGAAATTCCAAGTCAGTTGAGCTATTGGTGTCAAGCCCTCAGCTGTCTCTATTAAGAAAAAAAGAGGCTCCTATGATCTCTTAGCATCCTCCATAGATATTTATTTATTACTGGCATTTATAAAGCGCCAACAAATTCCGCAGCGCTGTACAATTGGGAAAAAGAAACACAATAAGAACAGACCGATATCAGTGTAGTATTCTTGCACATGCGCGAGAGTATAGCACTGATGTGGCAAGGGACAGGCTAATGTATTTAAAAATCATATTCCCTGCACCCCTGTAGCCACTGCACTGCCAGCAGCAAATTCACCATGTGGAGCTATTGCAAAATAAGCAAAAAAAGTCAGCAAATTAAACTCAACAATAAGAATCTCAAAGCAGATTCGGTGCGATGTATTTTCTCTGAGAAGGAACTGCAACTTACAGAGCATAAAATACTGGTACCATGACTGAGGGACTGGTGGAGTGCCCAGCATCTCCGTCAATTACACAATGTGGTTATCTCTACAGTTGCTGTCAAAGGAGTTTACAGGACCAACGACACTGCAACTGATCATGCTGAGCTCATAGCGCCAGGTTATAGATAAATAAAGTTATATCCTGCATACTGATGAACTCATGAACCATTTCTCTCTTTTTCAGGAACTGAGGACAAGGAGAACGTGTTTCCTGAGCCGGTTGAGTTGGTACATTGAACAAAAGGGGCTTCTCGATGAGGAGGAGCTGGACAGGCTTTCCATCTCATTCCTTGCCCTCCTACATAAAGAATCTGTGGCCAGCCAACCACAGTTCTCACTCTTTTCCTCCACTACCAAGAACATCACTGTACGATTTTATGTTTGTATGTGTGTCTATGCCTGTGTGCGCCTATCTGTGCCTGTGTAAGTCTGCCCGTGTCTATATGTGTGTGTATGGGTCCGTACGTAACAGAGTGTGCCAAGAGGCCTGTTAAGTGGGGTATGTCCAGTCTTTTTTAGTAGCCATTTGGTCACAAACACTGGCCAAAGTTAGCGTTAATATTTGTTTGTGTGTGAAAAATGCAAAAAACGCCAATTTTGGCCAGTGTTTGTGACTAAGTGGCTACTAAAAAAAGACTGGACATACCCCGTTTGCAATACCTTGGGTTGTCTGCTATTGCAAATGGTATGCCATCATAGGGGTAATTTTCATTCTTGGGCTACCATAGGGTCTCAAAGGAATCGTAACCAATCTGGCGAATTTTAATGTGAAAAAAATGAAACTCAAGCCTTATATTTGACGCTGTAACTTTGAAAACGCCATAAAACCTGTACATGAGGGGTACTGTTGTACTCGGGAGACTTCGCTGAACACAAATATTTGTGTTTCAAAACAGTAAAAAGTATCACAGTAATATCATCATCAGTGTAAGTGCTGTTTGTGTGTGAAAAATGCAAAAAACTTCACTTTTACTGGCGATATCATCGTTGTAATACATTTTACTGTTTTGAAACACTAATATTTGTGTTCAGTGAAGTCTCCCGAGTAAAACAGTACCCGCCATGTACAGGTTTTATGGTGTCTTGGAAAGTTATTGGGTTAAATATAGTGCTAGCAGATTAAATTCCCTATACTGTCGGCATGGGTTGTCAGGCAGGTCCCGCTAATTGTAATTAATTAAGATACCTAATTATGTAAAAATATTACATAAATATATATATATATATATATATATTTATGTATATAGATTTATGTATATAGATATATATATATTATTTCGTTCTACGTGTATTTTGATATAAATATATATATATATATATATTAATATCACAATACAGTTAGAACTCCCAGGTGAGTCTCTCCAACCGCGATCGCCGGCGTGGGATCACTGGCGACAGGATAAGTGAAAAAAAAAAAAAACAGAGGGCATACTATTACGCCCTGTGGCGTTTAGAGCCGCTTAGAATAGGGCGTAATAGTACGCCCTCCGGTTTTAAGGGGTTAAAGTTTGACAAAGTTCTCAATTTTTTTAAATTTTTTTTTTTTTTTACAATAGTTCATTTTCAGGCTGGCTTAGCATTATGGTGGTGTTTGTTCTATATGGCTAAAAGGATGATTGTTCTTCTCAATACTCCACCTAGAGCAGGCACCAGCTAGCATATAGTTTAGGAATCTATGCTTCTTTCCTTGGCTTGGTGCTCACATTGAAATCTGCTACTTGGTCTACAATATGGACTGCATCCAACAGCTATTCAATGGGTTGCCATTCCTAATGAACATAGATAGATATTCTCCAATTTTAATGTTTGCAATTTCAATGGCCATTTGATTTAAAGGATCACTATAGGGTCAGGAACACAAACATGTATTCCAGACACTATAGTGTTAAAACCACAATCTAGCCCCCCTGGGCCCCTCATGACTCCATAAATATAGTAAAAATCTTACTGTATTTAAGCCTGAAGCTGTAAATCTGCATGCTGTTAGACTCAGAAAAACCAAGCAGTCTGATGACATCATCAGAAGTGGTAGCCTGATCCAACCACAATGCTTCCCCATAGGATTGGCTGAGACTGACACAGAGGCAGATCAGGGGCAGAGCCAGCATGATTCAAACACAGCCCTAGTCAATCAGCATCTCCTCATAGAGATGAATTGAATCAATGAATCTCTATGAGGAAAGTTTAGTGTCTGCATTCAGAGGGAGGAGATACTGAATGTTTTGGATGCATTTTAGGCAGCCATGACCCAGGAAGGAGCTCTAACAGCCACCTGAGGTATGGCCAGTGAAGTTATCACTAGGCTGTAATGTAAACACTGAATTTTCTCTGAAAAGACAGTGTTTACAGCAAAAATCCTGAAGGTAATGATTCTACTCACCAGAACAAATTCAATAAGCTGTAGTTGTTCTGGTGACTATACTGTCCCTTTAAGAGATCAATGGCATAAGAAAAGAAAAAAAGTCATCATATTAGGAGTCCATTAGAGTGAAGGCTGATATTAGAATACTCTTCAAAAGACTCATACAATACGAAATGGTTTTAGACATTCTTAACTTTTTAGCCATGTCTTGACCATAGAAAAGAGGTTGTCCCAGGGCTTGCTGCCCTGATTATTTAAGTACAAGACATTAAGTACAAGTACAACACTGATATTGTGCAGTAGTCCCTGCTGGGACAGATTGTGTAGTAAGGAGGCTACATTAATGAAAGGCGGGGTAAAGGAACTTTATACAATTAAAAAAAAAAATCTGATTGCCATAACCAGTAGGTAGTATTTTGTCGCAGTAGAAGGAAGGATTAATGTAAGTGCATTTGACAGTGATGTGGGGAGTCACCACTTGTCCAGAAGGAATGGAAGCAGGATAGAGTTGTTGTTTTTTCCTCCCTATACTATGGACAAATATATAGTTATCTTACTTATAGGAAGGAGGCTGTTAGGAATCTAAACACCAAGAAGGGAAAAAGAATAAAATGAAGTAGGTCTGCACTGAATCTTGCCATTAGTATTGTGGTAAGATGGTGAGGTAGATAAATAGAATGTTACACCCATGCATGTGCTAGCAATCTAATGCCATATAAAAAGGCATCAAGTCATTTTGAGAGGGTATGAGCACTTTAGTGTTTGGATGGCAATCCAGTGTGCTAAACAGTATTTTTCAATCTGCATTTTGGTAAATCTATGGGAGAAAAAGTGCAGATGGGAACATGCCTATACAGTGGCTAGCGATCAACATGTTATTAATAAGCATATGTTGGAACGACCCCTGATGGTGACTGCTCTGCATGCTGTGCAGTGGGGTGTATGGAAAGGGGAGTTTTATTTACCCGAACCTGTCCCTCACGGCTGTCACCATCCTCATCCGGTCGGCCTTCTTCAGCTCTTGGTGCCTTTTCTGCCAGGTGCCCACATCAGTGCTGTAACTCTTGCACATGCGTGACAGTAGGGTAGGGAGGTCTATGGAGGATTCTGCAAGACTGTCCATATAGAAGTATTTTACCTTACAGCGTTCACTAGTGTCAATTTTTGTCAGAAACAGGGAATGTACAGAAGACAAAGTGCCTCCCTCTCCCTGTTAAGTGTGATGTAAAACGGTTTTTGACCATTTTGACTTGTTAGTTAGGATCTGCCAGGTGCTGCTTCCCACCACCACTACCAACTCTAGAGAGCTGGGAGTTCCTCAGCAGGGAACTTGTTAGTTCTCCTGAGGTACACGCTTAGCTCACTGGCGGAGAGCATCAGCTGATCGTATTTAGGGTGGTTGGAGTGTACCTTTAAAAACAAAAAAACAACCAGTATTCCTGAAATGGTGGAACAGATGTTTATCATAACTAAAGCTACATCTATTCTAGGGTGTGCACAATGGCCCACTGACAAAGTTTTGCATCAAATATCATGGAAGAAAGCACTAGATTTTCTCATGCGGCCTAATGCACACTTAAATTGGAATGGCAGGGAACTCAATATGAAGATTATGTAAAAAAAAATAAAAAAAATATTATTAATGAGCACACTACTAAATATGCTCGGTCTTAAATAAAACTAATAATATGCAATTTAGGAGCAGCGATTGCTTGCCAAGTGTTATAGAACAAACCTATAATACACGAGCTCTGAGTCTACAGATGTTCTAGATCACACAGTTCCAAACACTAAATTTTTGATAGTACAGTTATATGCTGAACAGATGTATACATATTTTACAGATATAAGTAATTGCTGTAAATCAATTATCTAATAACCTTTATTATGCAGTTAAAAGTACATATTGCAACAGGCTTTAAACTGCAGGAAAACATGAAAGACTATGTTTAATATTAACTGGATGACATCAGCAGCACTATCTATAAATGTCTTTCAGTTAGGTGAAAGATTAAACCAGTGACTGTTAAGAAACGCAAAAGTAATAGAAGCATTTCATGACAATTTTATTTTTAAACCTGGCTTGAAGCAGATTTACTAAAAGTGAAAGTAGCCACCCTCACCACCCTTTTTTTCCCCCTTAAAGATCCTGTATCATATAGCAAAATTCAGAGTGGGTTTAATGTCTTACTCCTAAAAGCTACAACCGTCTTGACAAATCTTGGCACTGTATGGCTGAGCAGCATGAAAAGTGTAGTTCATAAATACTCGCGGTGCCATTATTATACCAAGTCAAGTTTGAGGTCACTGGTTCACTAAGCAACTGCATTAGCTTACGTGCAAATAAAGACATACGTGTACGATAATATAGATCTATTACTTGTGGGAGGTGTTCACGGTACACATGGGAGGAATGGTGTTTTTACTACTAGCACACTTTTAAGGCTCACATTTGAATTATTTTTTTCCCCTCTTAAAAGAGAAACAATAACAGTTTGAATTAAACATATTTCTATATTCACAAATATCAACAATTAGTATTGTCATGTCATAGTATTAGCATTATGCATGATTTGTGTCTTCAAACACACTAAACTAAACCGTGGTTTTAAAAATGTGTTTGTTTTTTTTCTCTTTTCAGGGAGGAGCACAGTAGTGGAGGTCTGGGGGAAATGTTAGAATTTACTTTTTAACATATGTAATTTTATCACCATTGAGCCTAATAGTAGGATGCTCTACCCAAATAGCCAATTGCTAATACCCGCAATACGTTTCATTTTTATGCAATAGAGGAGATCATAAATGCAATCTGAGTGGTTGTGATGTGAATTGGCAAGATAATATGACAAATTTAGTTTACTTAAAGATGCAGAAAACTTTAGACTAAAGTACTTGATTACTTACAAAGAGGGAAACAGAGCACTCCTGGCACCATTACCATGTAATGTGCTCTTTAGGACCACTAAAAGGCACCCAGAACACAATCTCAATGAAGTAGTCTGGGTGCTCTGGCCCTTTAGTTTTAACCCTGCAAGCTAAAACATTGCCGTTTAGTAGACACAGAAATGCTACCACTGCATGGTTAACACACTTCTAGTGGCAGTCTGACAGCCAAGAGCCAAATACGTGTGTTTTAAATCAAATGGCACTCAAACTCAAAGAGCATTTGATTGGCACAGCATGGTGATATGCTAGAGTGTTACTTCAAGGTATACTACAGCAAAGTTACAGCTGAAATACGCTAAGTATATATAAAAATACATACAATAATAGTTGGCAATAACTGAACAGTTAGAGTCAAAAAAAAACAAAAACACCAAGGAATTAGAAAGAAAAAAAAAAAAAAAGAAAAAAAAACATAACCAAGAAATACACGATATAACCATAACCAAGAGAAACGAGCTTACGATAGGGCATAGGTAAAGGCCGACAAGAGAAATAACAGCATGTCAGAGGGGGAACTGATTCATGGCCTATGTGGAAATAAACTAGTAAAATTGGCATGTGGAAGAAACTGAACAGTGGCAGGAAAGAGGGTCACTGGGCTATGGAGTTGAAGGAACTAATGAGATTAATGAAATGAGAAACATCACCCAAGAAGACTACAAGATTTCCTGAAGAGGTGTGTTTACAGTGACTTTTTAAAGGTCTGGAGGCTAGGGAAGAGTCTGATGGCACCGGGTAGCTAATTTTATAGGAATGGGGCAGCCCTTGAAAAAGGAATAGTGGTTGTGACGTTTGTCACCATCACATGGAATTTCCGGCAAACACTTTATAAAAGGACCCTGGACTACTCCTATGTCTAAGTCAACCAATGTCTATTAGAGGTGCAGTGTGTGTATTGTTAATTGTTTGTGTGCTCGCCTGTCCTGCTAAAGCTTGCAACCAACTAGGTCAGGGGTTCCCAACCCAGTCCTCAGGTACCCCCTACCATTTAGGGATTACCCTATTGTGTCTAAAGTGTTTGTTTTTTTTCTTCTAAAACACCTAGACACAACTGGGAAATTCCTAAATATTGGACTGTTAGGGGGTACTTGAGGACTGGGTCACTGAAATAGATGGATCTAGCCATGGAGCCTATTTAGTGCCCTCTGTTGGTAGCAACATCTATATGCACTACCTGAATACCAAGGCTAGTTAATTTTCATATTTGGGTAGATTTGCATATTGCTAATTTTGCAGGCAGGAGAGATATTTTGTGTTCATTCTTGTCTTTCCTACACATTTATAACTATGTCATTGTGTTAGAAGTTGCTGTATATTGTCTGCTACGATTTGAATATTTGTATTTTATTGAAGTTGTCACATCAATCTAATGAACAAATGGGCTAGTCCCGAGTTAAAGTTTTGCATGTTAGTTCCTTTTGGAACGGAGTGTCCTGTGTGGATTTTTAAGGATCCCAGTCACAGAGATGTCGTACCAGTTTGCTGGATGCACGATTCCTCTAGCCCTGTGATGAATCAAGAGAGCTAGGTCTGAGAGCTGCAAGTGCCTTTGCAAAAAGCAATTAAAATCACATTGCAGGCAGAGGTGGTTACCTGCCTGGAAGAAAGACTGCCATGGAGTAGACAGAGGGGATGATACCTGCCTTGTAGGAGAGAAGGACCCCAGTCAAGCTGCGGTGACTGGGGCAGAAGTGCTTCAGGTTTCCCGGTTCCAGCTAGGAAGCAAGATTGGTAGAGGTACCCAACCAGGGTACAGGGAGCTCTGTCACGTGGTCAATCAGGAAGATGAGCTTAGGTGCAGCATTGATTACAGACTGAAGAGGAGCAATGCAGGTATTTGGAAGGCCGATGAGTAGTGCAGGAAATGATCAATGTAAGTTAAAGGATTTGGAGGCAGACTGGATATGAAGAGAAAAGTAACTCCAAGGCAGAGAGCATGCAGGGTTGGGGGTAATATGTGTCCCATTAACTTGCAGGGAGATTGATGGATGAGAACTATTTGAAGGTTGGAAAGATAATGAGTTTGGTCTTAGATTAAGTTTTTAAAAAAACAAGACAACATCCAGTTAGAAATGGAGGAGAGGTAGTTTGTGACATGCTCCAGGAGAGCAGGAGAAAGATCAGGTTAGGAGAGGTAAATCTGAGTATTGCCAGCATATAGTACTGAAATCCAAACAACAATAATGTAACCGAGAGTGGCAGTGTAGATGGAGAATAAAAGAGGACCAAGAACAGATAAATTACTGTTGAAGGACTTGTTTCCTCAGGTAACTTATATTAGGTACATGTCACTCTTCTCCTCCAGGTCAGAGACATATGTCCTCAGCATTTTCCTATCCATACAAATGGAATCCATCTCCTTCTTAGAAATGCCTCTAAATTTCACATATCTCACTAGTAGGGAGTTGCCAGTGGAAGGTATTGCTCCCAAGAGGTCCTCCAAAGCTGCTGACACAGACATGTTGATCCTCAAGGAGGGACACCATTTTGTATTCTAATGTTGTCCATGGTGCACTTTACTGCAGTGGGTTTCAATCTGCAATTGTTTCATTTGGGAAGATTGATGGTCTTTATGGGTAGAAGACTTACATTTTTGTAGCATTGCTGGCCTAGATGTAGCTTTTGGAAGAGTTAAAGATGCCCCTGTGTCATGAGTTCTGCTCTCAAGCATCCATCATGCTGTGCAGCTAGTGCCCCCTTAACAACCTCTATTAAGAAACCCTAAGCTTGCCATGTAATCAATGCAGAGGTTTATTTGGCTATATGATACATTGCGCAATACAACACTACAAAAGTTAAAGCAACACTATAGTCACCTAAATTACTTTAGCTAAATAAAGCAGTTTTAGTGTATAGATCATTCCCCTGCAATTGCACTGCTCAATTCACTGTTATTTAGGAGTTAAAGGACCACTATAGGCACCCAGACCACTTCAGCTTAATGAAGTGGTCTGGGTGCAAGGTCCAGCTAGGGTTAACCCCTTTTTTTTTTTTTTAAATTTTTATAAACATAGCAGTTTCAGAGAAACTGCTATGTTTATAAATGGGTTAATCCAGCCTCCAGTGGCTGTCTCATTGACAGCCGCTAGAGGCGCTTGCGTGCTTCTCACTGTAAAAATCACAGTGAGAAGATGCCATCGTCCATAGGAAAGCATTGTGAATGCTTTCCTATGGACTGGCTGAATGCGCGCGCGGCTCCTGCTGCGCATGCGCATTCAGCCGAAGAGGAGGAGAAGAGGAAGGAGGAGGAGAGCTCCCCGTCCGGCGCTGGAGAAAGAGGCAAGTTTAACCCCTTCCTCTCCCCAGAGCCCGGCGGGAGGGGGCACTATAGTGCCAGGAAAACTATTATGTTTTCCTGGCACTATAGTGGTCCTTTAAATCACTTTGTTTCTGTTTATGCAGCCCTAGCCACACCTCCCCTGGCTATGATTGACAGAGCCTGCATGAAAAGAAAACTTGTTTCACTTTCAAACAGATGTGATTTACCTTAAATAATTGTATCTCAATCTCTAAATTGAACTTTAATCACATACAGGAGGCTCTTGCAGGGTCTAGCAAGCTATTAACATAGCAGGGGATAAGAAAATCTTAATTAAACAGAACTTGCTTAAAGAAAACCTAAATAGGGCTCTCTTTACAAGAAGTGTTTATGGAAGGCTGTGCAAGTCACATGCAGGGAGGTGTGACTAGGGTTCATAAACAAAGGGATTTAACTCCTAAATGGCAGAGGATTGAGCAGTGAGGCTGCAGGGGCATGTTCTACACACCAAAACTGCTTCATTAAGCTAAAGTTGTTCAGGTGACTATAGTGTCCCTTTAATACCTGCAATCAGTGTGGGAGGCATAATTAAAGAAATGTATGTTACATAACCCAATCATACACAGTACTTTTGAGTCTGTATCATTTTAAATTCAGGAACATTCAGGCTGAACACCTGCTCAATGTCGAAGTAAACATCTACGGAGGATTTTTTGTATCTCAGGTGGCACAGCTTAAGTCATATTATGGAGATGACACATGAGATGCCAATGCATCACTCATATCGCCTTCATTTTTTCGGGGTCCGAGTTACCCTATTAAAAACTCAAGAGCTTGCTTCCTACCCTTTATGTTTTATTATGATACCATTAACTCCCACATGCACCACAAGGTTTTCCCTTTTGCCCCCCCCCCCCCATGTTTTTGTTAAACAGAAATATTCACAGATTATGGCCTGTTTCAAAAAATTTGAAGTCTGAGACTGCCCTTAACTAACCTACAGAACATACATAAGCACTGATCTTACCACAGATCCCTACAGGTGAACTCAAAACGCCTATTGCACTCACTCAGCAGAATTATAAAAAGAGTTACAAACACACAATATCCATTACATGCAAGAAGGGTAAAGCCCTGAGTGCACATGCAGAAAGGATTAAGTCATTCGATCTTTGGCCTTGTAATAAAATGTCTCTATTCAGTATATGTCCTGTTCTTTTATCCCACAGATAAGAGTGAAGGGTGATCTCATAGTTACATAGTGTGCTGGGCGGGGCAGCTTGCTCCTATCACAGGAGCGGTGCCTCAAATAAAAGTACTTTACAAGGTCACTTTTAATTTTAGCTCCTGCCGACATCACCAGTTTGTCACATAACCAGTTTTCTGCCAGGGCCCTGCAAGCTAAGGCGTTTATTCAGGTTCATTACCCTTTACTCCCCAGAAGTATTGGTTAAAAACATATCTATGCATGACGGAGTTGCAGATTCTTAAAGTGGAAATTGTCATTTCCACAGAATTTTTAATATTGGGCTTACTTATCCTCTAAGCAGCGTAGATTTGCTTTTGTGAGACTTCAAAAATAAAACCAAAATGCCTGCTCTGGCTTTGCCTAGACTGAACTCTTATATGACTAATATATTATTTTAAAAGAAAGAGTATTACATGAATTAAGGTTGACATGAGATATAGGTGATTTGCCATGTTTTATTCAATTAAGTAGTATGCAGCAAAGTAACAGCTCCACTTCAAAAAGTTTAAAAACAAGATGTCAAGGAAATGGATTAAGTGCTCTTATCCTAGAACAACCAATGCATGTATTTGCAGGACAAGTTATTTTTTTCCCCTTCTTGTCACCTAAAGTTTACCTTTCTCATGCCCCATGGTAGTTAGGGTGCCATGCGGCAAGAACAGCTCACACACAAAGAGCAGCTTGTGACTGTCTGCTGCTGTCGTGTGTGTGTGTCAATGTATATGTGACGGTCTGCCTGTAACTGTGTGTGTGACTGTCTGCATGTGATTGTGTGTCTGTAACTGTAAGTGTGTGTGCAGCCTGTGACTGTGTGTGTGAGTGACTGTATATGTGACTGTGTCTGTAACTGTGTGCGTGACTGTCTGGCTATGACTGTATGTGACTACATGTAACGGACTGTGTGTGTAACTGTCTGCCTATAACTGTGTGTGACTGCATGTGACTATGTATGTGTGACTGTCTGCCTGTGACTGTTTGATGTTGCCTGTAAACGAGTGTGTGATTATCTGTCTGACTGTGTGCATGTGACTGTCTGCTGCTGCCGTGTGTGTGTCAATGTACATGTGACTGTCTGCCTGTAACTGTGTGCATGACTGTGTGCGTGTGACTGTTTGCCTGTAACTGTGTGTGACTGTCTGCCAATAAATGTGTGTGTGGGTCTGCAGGGATTTTGTAAAAGGGGGCAAGGGTTTTGTATTGGGACAGGAGTCTTTATAACGGGGGATAAGCAGGGGATTTGTGGAAGGGGGTTGCAGTGGTTTTGTAGATGGGGGGCAGTACAGGATTTGTAGAAGTGGGCAGGACAGGGGTTTTAAAGGAGGGGGCTGGGAAGGACAAGGGTTTTGTAGGAGGGGCTGACAGCGGTTTTGCAAAGTTTACAAATTGTAAAAAAAAGAGAAAACATTGAAAAAAATCTACTGTTTTTTTTTGGGGGGGGGGGGGAGGAGGAGGGGGTGCCAAACACAGGATCTGCCCTGGGTGCCAAACGCTCTAGGTACGCCCCTGGATTAGTTAAAGCTTTCTTGTAGAATATTTGTTTGGTCACTATTTTTTACGCTTACAGTCAGTACATATAGCTCTATAAAGGTTAAAAAGGTGCGCTGTACCTTTAAAATACTGTAGAGTGAGTATATAAAGACCAATACAGTGCGAATATCAATGCAATATAAGGTGCTGAAAATATGTGTAAGATAAATTAAGATAATGTGCAAAAATTGCAAGTGCACTAAGTGGTAAGTATAATAAAAACTTACTAGTAGTCTCCTAAAATTGGAGTTTCCTAATATTCTTCCAGAGATATGTTGAAACATAATACATAAAAACAAAAAATATATAGTGTGATACTGTAGCACTTATAATAGAGTAAGTGAATGTTTTTTTTTTTTTTTTTTATAATTCTTTCTTTTTCGTGCATATAGGCTTAACAATCAGGTTTGTGGTGCCCCAAAGGCAATCCACTCACTTTTTCCATCAACATATGAAACATTGGGGTACAGAATGACATGTGCACATTTTTTACTTTTAAAGAGTATTAACCAAGTGTTGAGTAACGTGCTAGATAGTCCAGTACTGTGATTACTAGGGAGAATGGGCAAAACATGAATAGGCTTGCTTCTATAGTAGTTAAATGTGGAGTAACATGCTAGACAATACATGACTGTAATTACTTATGTATTTGCTGTTCAGGTGTACGCTAATGGGGTACATAGGCATTTTGAGTATGGCCGTGAGTTAAAGTATGCCTGCCTTAGTAGCCGAGTAGGGGTGAAGGGGTTAATTCCGCCATTACTTATTCGCCATTTGTGGTTCAGCGTATCCTTATCAAAAAATGACACGTTTATCACAGTGGTCATGGCTAAACTTTCTTGACATAGATTATATAAAGTAGAACTTGCTAGCTGCTAGGCACGTCTAATCTATCGGTATAATAAAAATGAATACAGCGAGGACAGAATGCCCCAATACAACATTGGATCTGCGTTAAAGATTATGGTTTGTCAGTTTTAGGTTATCAGGATTAGAAGGTACAGGCTGTCCTGGCCGTTAGCTATCACAGTATGCATCAAAATACATGTTTAGTAGATGAGCATTATACATTATAAGATGCTACACAAAGTCACGTTAGGGGTGTGTGTCAGGCAATACCAGATCAGTATTCGCAGGAAAGAGTCCCAGCTTGCGAGAATGTGCGGCTTCTGCGCCAATCTTCCACCCTGTCTGCATCTCGCAGTGTGGGGCTGATACCTCTATGGTGTGGTCATTTCAGCCGATGCCCCGCTTGTGTAGGGGTGTTGGAGCTGGAGAGCGTGTCTGACTGGGAGCCGCATTGATCATCAGCGTGTGAGGCAGGTCAGTCTCGTGGGCAGGAGTTTTCCGGGGCGCTGTGGGTCGGTTCCATTTTAAGTCTCCGCGGACTCTTATGTGGGTTCTCCACATGGCGGGTACTGGTCTTTGGGAGTGTGGTGAGGCTGCAGAGGGGTAGCCACTGATGGGGAGTAGGACGACTCACTGCTTGTCTTGGTCTGCGGTGTCGAGGTTTGCGTCGAGTCGTCCATCTCCTTCTTCCCGCCATTTCAGCCGGTCCGATACCCTGAAAGGGGGCCGCGGGTCTCTGCCCGGCCTGCTGCTGGTGGGGTCTCCACTGTTATGTCTCCCTGTTGGTATATTTTAGCCCAAAAGGCGGCAAACAGGCGATCCAGCCTTTCTTCCAGAGGGGGCAGCGGGGCGCTGTTCAGAGGGTTACTCACCATGATTGCTGGCGTTGTTCTGGCTGTGTGGGACAGTCACCGCTGCAGTTTTGCCTATGTGTCTCAAGCTGTAGTTGCCGGGATATCCCTCACCGGCAGGGGGGGGGGAGGGAGTTTGCCGGGGAGACCTCCAGGTGAGTGGCTGCGGTCAGCGTAGGGATTGGCCGCCTCCCTCGTTTTGTCCGAGTAGGCCTCTGGTGGGCCTCAGGTCTATCCCTGGTTAGAAGCCTCTGATTTCGGTCGGGATGCTTGGTGCTTGGCTCTGCAGTTTAGGGCTTCCTTCTCCAGGTTGCTTAACCGTATTTTGATGGGTTTTTGCCCTGATTTTGGCTAGTGTAGAGCTTTTTTGCATGGAGCTCGTTTCACATGCGACCGCTCAGTATGGCCGCTTAGCCCCGCCCCATTAAACCAAATTGTTTGTTTTTAAGGTGTATTTGGGCTATTTCGCTGTAAAAATGCAGATTCCATTTTTAATACTTACAAATATTAACACGTTATCTAATTATTAGCGTCTTCTTTGCTTGTATTTTTTGTATATTTCAAGTACATATAGCATGCTGATGCTAAACGATGGCTTTAGTACTTGCAGGTGCCTTGCTGTGAGCACGTCTGTATGTCCTAGAATAAACCTTAACCAGAGCTGTGTACTCCTTGGAGCGTGTCCACATCTCTGTTACATGCTGGCAGCGGCATCTTTCACCCTGCCAGGTAGGGCAATGCTTCAGAGATGGTGCAGTGCAGGGTTTGTTTGTTTTTTGACTGGCAGTTAAGCAGGCATGAACAGTGAGCTGAATAGTCATTCAACTTGACGTTCATAATATAATCTCACTGCACACATGGACAGTTGAACATTAAGTGCTTTTAGTGCACTGGAAAGACATAGCACAGTGATAGACATGCATGCTCACAGGTGTTCAGAAGGCTGCTCTATGAGAAGCATTTGGCTGGACACTGCAAAGCACAAGGAAGTTTCTTTTAGGTGCAGAAGCAAGTTCTGCTACAAAAGGAACACTCCACACACCTAAAATACATCAGCCTGCTAAAATGTTTTATGTGTCCACAAAAAGTGCAGATTTCAATACAAATTGGAATTTTTATAAGTTTACCTGGTTACACCCACCCCACACATGCCTTACAAAGATTTCTAAATGAGCTGCATTGGGAAGTCTGTGATTGGACAGCCACAGAAAGTCTGGGTAGGGTTAGAAGGGGAGGGTTTGCAAAGGCAGCAGGCAAGAGAACAGTAGCTTTTGCAAGTTTTTTAAGATATCCAACAATAAAGTTTATTTTTTTTTAAAGCATTATTAAATGCGTGCATGTTTTCATTGGGAGTACATCTACACAGTCATTTTTACTTATTTATTTTAAATTGATTTTGTTTTCAGAAGACAGTGGCGTGTCCCTAGTCTTTTCAAATGCGTTAAAAAAATATACACACCTTGTAACACTCGATCAATAGGGTGCAGGTTTAGCTCCATTACTTAAAACCAAACACAAGTAAAAGGAAGGGGGAACCGAGATCCAAATGGAACTCACAGATAATGTAATTATTGTATTTTCTGTAAATTACTAGATTTTCAAAAGTGATGTTGCACATGGCTGCTGACAATGGGTTAAAAAGTATAGTTGCGAATGAAGATGAAACAGGACCCCCCATCTTAAATTATTTGGAATGTGCATACACACAGAACTAAAATAAAAAGAACACCGGCTTTAAAATTCAGGCACTGGCTGGGGAAAGAGTTAAGTATGTACCACAGCCTCTTCTGACTCATGCTGGCTGGTGTTCAACAGGAGTCCTCATCCAGGCTTGAGAAATCCCAAAATGAACACACAAGTGTTTGCAAGAGCAATGGATAGTCGGAGCAGTTCCATGTCTGTATAACTCACAGTGTGAGTCATGTCACAATAGGATATAATGGTGTTGGAAGCATCCACCATTTGCAGAAAAATTTGTGCATCCCCAAATGGGTTTAAAGCTTCATAACCAAACTTCCCAATGGCAATGCTACCTTAAGTAAATGAGCAGTACGATGACCTTGTTCCGTGTATATTACATAGCAGCATAGTAATGTCACACCTAGTCCCATTTAAAAATAGGCACTGCACATGCATGCAGTTGTAGCCATGTGTAGCCCATGGATCAGCGCAGCTAGGGGAGTGGGCCTTGACAGAGCCAGGAGGTAGGCATAGCAGCCAAAGGAAGTGGAGTGACAGCTAGCAAGTTTGCTGGGGCGGAGTTACGATGGGAATATTTATACCGGCCATTTTGTGAAGTGGCCATCTTCACTAAACCTAAACTTACCTGTCAGTTGTCTCTCAGGTTTGGGTAGACTTTTTCTTTCTTTTTCAGATGGATCCTGTCGAAGAATTCCTTGCTGGTGTTCGTATGGCGGTGAAGGAGCGCAGCATTGCGTGGCTGCAGGAGCTGCTCCCGCGGCAGACTGTTCCGGAGAAGGCAGTGTGGGACATCACCGAGGTGTCGGCCGTGGAGGCCCCTGGCAGGCAGTCCACATCAGGCGGCAGGAAGAAGTCTGGTACGGCCCCGACTGGGGCCCGGTCAGCTGCAGTGGAGGCCAATGTCACAAGTGGGGCTAAATCAGCACAGGCGGCGGCTGGTTTAGGCAGCCAGGCAACATAGAAACATAGAATGTGATGGCAGATAAGAACCATTCGGCCCATCTAGTCTGCCCAATTTTCTAAAAACTTTCATTAGTCCCTAGCCTTATCTTATAGTTAGGATAGCCTTATGCCTATCCCATGCATGCTTAAACTCCTTTACTGTGTTAACCTCTACCACTTTAGCTGGAAGGCTATTCCATGCATCCACTACCCTCTCAGTAAAGTAATACTTCCTGATATTATTTTTTAAACCTTTGTCCCTCTAATTTAAGACTATGTCCTCTTGTTGTGGTAGTTTTTCTTCTTTTAAATATAGTCTCCTCCTTTACTGTGTTGATTCCCTTTATATATTTAAATGTTTCTATCATATCCCCCCTGTCTCGTCTTTCCTCCAAGCTATACATAGAAACAGGGATAGGACATAGCGGTTCTAAGGCCAGGGAGGTGCCAGGCAGGCCTAACAGGCATGATAGGAGCCCTGATAGCGGGGATGCAACCCAAACAGGGCCTGGGGGAGCACTGCATGGCCCGCGCTGGTTCAGGTGGGAGAGAGTGCGTACGGCTACATGGAGCTGGGCAGTTGGATAGGTCGGATTGAAGGAGTCATGCTGTCTGGGAGTGCAGGGAACGTTGCTCTAGGACGAGTGATAGCGAGTCACCAGGTGTACCAGGCTAGGCTTTTCTGGAGTGTTCCAAGGATAGGACCAGGTGCAGCGAGGATAGAAGGTCCATGGTGGATCGGCGCAGCATAGACAGGAGCCGTCAAGGATAAACAGGAGGGTTGTTGAGGATACACAGGAGGCGCATTTTAGTCGGGTGCGGGGTCCGCTGACAGGCGGGAGTGTGGTGGCATCAACTGCTCCGGTGGCTGCGTGGGGCAGTGTTCAGGGCAGGACTACGATGACTTCACTCAGGGAGTGAAGTTTAAGCACGAATGTTCGGGCTGCAGGGGTGCCCACGGCCTCAACAGGCCTTGGCTAAGCCGTTGCGGTAACCAGGGTGATGCAGTTATTGTTAGACAGGTTTTCAAAGGGGTTTTGTATTCCTTTCAAGAAACAGGTCTTGGGTCGATTGTGTGCGGAGCATTCGGAGGTGGTTCGGGATAAATTGGCTAAGGAGGTTCAGCTGGGTAGGATGGCGGGCCTGTTCTCACAACCTCCGTTGGCAGACTTACGGGTTTCGCCCCTGGGCGTGGTGCCTAAGAAAGACCCAGGTACGTTTTGCCTGATCCATCATTTGTCATATCCGAAAGGTTCATCGGTGAATAATGACATTGATGAGGCACTGTGTTCTGTCTCCTATGTATCATTTGACCAGGCGGTTGAGTTGGTTCGGAAGGCAGGACGTGGGGCTTTGTTATGTATATGGGGGGGAGGGAGGGGTGGCTTTAATAATATTTGTTGGCAGTGACCCCATTTGTTATTCCTTAATTAATTAATAAAGCTGTGGACTAATGTTTCCAACAGTACAACCTGTGTCCGTGTCTTAATGGGGCTCGGGGTAAGGTTAGCGCATATGCCGGTAAATCCAACTGTGCGCCTGTCATGCTTTCACTGGACAACATAGTCTCAGGTCTATCAGTAAGCAAAGTCAGCAAAATTAGGAACATAAAAAGTCTATACATAAACAGCAAGTAAACATGTACGCCAAGATTCATTTTATTTTGGTTTTTAATGGATCATTGGTAGTACATCAAAAATGAACAACCTTCTAAAGCCCCACTTCAAAGTAGGATTAACTATCATTCTTACCTCCCACACCTTGAATGTCCGCCTGTCTGATCTTCAAATATTTTACTATTAATTATAGTGTGTCAACATATTTTATACAATGCCTATTTGCATCACATTATACAGCTTGGCAGAAGCATAACTAATATTAATTCATGTATATTCATTAATATTTCTCAACTGGTCCTGGCATGCCTATTGTTGTCAAAGGAAAGGCTGGGCATTTCAGACAGGGAGGATAATTTCCAAAAACAACTGCACCACAGCTTCTGACTATTACAGGACCTCTCTCCTCTGACCCTGAAATGCCTGCTCAGAGCCAAGCCTGATGTTCATTGGCTGAGAGCACCCTCCTGACAGAGCAATGGCAGGGCTAAGCATGACAGGGTTTAGCTCAGAGGAACTAACAAGCTCCTTGCAGGAATCTCAGGCAGACCCCAGGTAAGTTGTCAAACCATTTTCTCAAAATGTCAGCTGTAGTAGTTATGGTTCCTTGTAGAGGAGGAAGAAAAGCCCAGTTACCATTTCTTTTTTAAGGCCCATGTGTTAATTGTGTGTTAAAGGTAAGTGTAACTAGATTGCTACAATTTACATATTTCAGCCATTTCACATATTAAATCAGTTTCAGAGACCTGCCTATTGAATACACACCTCAAAATTAGTACTCATCCACTAGCTATTGGCGAGTGTAACATGGACCCTCCAGCTTTGTAGGTCTAACTTTGAGGCACATCTGTTAAAATTCACTGAATTCCCAGCAATTCTCACTTGGTGAATAACACTTTGTTTGCTTAGACCCTATATTTAAATAAAATATGCATTTCTAAGGTGTGAAAAACAAAATGAGATTTAGAAATCCACGTTTGACGTGCAACTGGGCACTTTTACCTTGGCTCACTGTCTGTTAAAGGCACCATAGTAACTTCATCTAGATTAAGTTATAGTGCCGGGAGGCCCCTGGGCGCACTCTTACCTCAAGAGGTTAAACCATTCTCAAAACGAGTGAACTCCCAAGTTGTCTCCAGTGCCAACCTCAACTCCCACCAGGCAGCATCCGGCTCCTGAAATTTCAGTTTCAGGAAGTGCCGACTGGCAGGGGAGCTGCTGATTGACTCTCAGCCAATCAGTGACTCCCCATTCACAAATCTGGCTTGGAAGAGGTAAGTTTCTTTCCAAGCCAGTTTTGTAAATGGGGAGACACTGATTGGATGAGAGCACCAGCCACTCCACACTTCCTGAAACGGAAATTTCCCACCCACCTGGGGGGAGCGGAGATCGGCGCTGAAGGCAACTTGGGGATAAACCATTTAGACTTGGTTGTTATGGTGCCTGAAGTGTTCGTTTAAAACTGTAAGCTTTGTTCTGTCCATCTATCATGCAGCATAGAGAAAGTATATATCCAGTGGCGTACGTACCGCGGTCGTATATATATACGTGTGTGTGTGTGTGTGTGTGTGTGTGTGTGTATCTGTATGTATGTGTGTATCTGTGTGTGTGTCGGTCTGTGTCTCTGTATGTGTGTGTATGTATGTATCTATCTATCTGTGAGTGTATGTAATGTATGTCTGTCGGGGAGGTCTGTGTGTATGTGTCTGTATGTAGGTGTCGGGGAGCCCACGGTCAGGGGGGAGAGAGTATGTAGGTGTCAGGGTGGGGGCCCACAGATCAGTTTCGCACCAGGGCCCCATGGATTGTGTGTATGCCATTGCATATATCATAGTGGGGAAATTAAGCAATGTTTCCATTATCTCCTCCTCATTTGAACTGTGTGCTCTAGCTATGCCAGGACTGAAGTGGGCTGCCATGTAAATTGCAAAATCTTTCATATAAATTTAAGCAAAAAACAAAGCACCGCAAAATTATGACACCACTTTTAGGCAATTTTTCTCTTTTTCATTCAATGGTGTAATTTACAGAGAAGTGATGGCTCCCCTTTACAGGGACACTATTGACACCCAGACCACTTCAGCTCATTAAAGTAGTCTGGAGCATATTCCGAGGTCCCTTAACCCAGTCATGGTAATTATTGCCGTTATTAAAGGCAATAATTACCTTTTAGGGTTAACTCCACCTCTAGTGGCGGTCTACAAGACAGCCACTAGAGGGGCTTACGGCCACTGGACTGAGGTAAGTGAAAGAATTAGTTTTTAACCCTTCCCATACTCGGAGGGAAGGGACACTATAGGAAGCTATAGTGCCAGGAAAACAACTTTGTTTTCCTAGCACTATAGTTTCACTTTTAAGTAAGAGTTTAGACGCTTGTTTGCCTACAACAGTTACCACCTCTTCTCAGAGCTAGGTATTTGTAGAGTCCTAGAAAAACAGGATGAACAAGTCACATATAGCGAAGAAGCATCTCAATGTAACATTTTTCTTATATACCACCCTTATGCTGGATGCATAGATTATAGAAAATGGAGTACAAAATAGAGACTGATAATACGGAGTACAAAAATACTGGAATATTATAAAAATCTAACAAAACGTAAAATCAGGTGGAAGGTATTTATATAAAAAGGCACAAGAGTGCTTTTATTGTGAAATTCAAGGGAACATAGCATGACAGGAAATAAGATGAGTCTGTATTGAGGATTCTAGAAGGTGATTGGATGACAAAGTTAATGGCACAACAGAAATTGGCTCCTAAAAAAAGGAATACTCATCAATAAAAACATTCATTAAAAAGCAGGTCCTTGAATATGTTGTAAGACTAACTACACAACAGTATAACAACATTAAAGCAGGTTCCTTTAAAATGACTTAATCACAGTTATTGCCATCTCACCTTAATATATAAAACAGTTTTTGAAGATGCTCCCCAGGCTTCAATCCACATACTTTTTACGTTTTTATATCCCGTTAAACTAAGAGAAGGGAAGCATTCAGTGCAGGTGATTGGCTGGCTGCCTACCGCGAGTAAAGTAAGACTGTGCCCAGAGACTCTAGCCCACAAAGCAACATCATTGAGATGAAGTACAAGTACTAGTAGTGTAGTTACTGCAGTAGTTTTCAATCAGTGTGTCTGGGTATACTGGTGTATTTTAAGACATGTCAAAGTATGACATGAACATACTAACTTCAGATCTATAATAGACAGGTCTCATTAAAGTAGGCTGGGTACAGTGTCCCTATTGCACTTAGTGCGGCCTTGTAAAACACTACAGTTCCAGATAAACTAGCTCTAACTCTCCCTCCAGAGGCGCTTCCTGGATGTTAACAGACTTTTGGTCCACTGATCGTGAACGTTCTAAAGCTCTGCATGAGGACATCCAGCGTCAGCTAGTTCCCAATAGGAAAGCATTGATTCAATGCTTTCCAATGGGGAGGCTTAATGCGTTTGCGGCACTTGCCGCACATGCGCATTAGCGTCCACTCGTCAAGGTATGCTGGAGGAGGTGGAGAAGTGACCCCGCGCGGAGGGACAACAGGCGTGGGTTAAAGTAAGTAAAGGAAAGGGTTTTATCCGTTTATTCACTGTGGCGAGGGAAAGGCAGAGAAAGCTTTAGTGCCAGGAATACAGCATCCCTTTAAAACTAGATTTCCTATGTTGCAAGTAAGGAAGTTTGACAAGACATAAGCTTATTCTCAAGTAAAGCTTAAAATAAATCTAACATTCACAAGCTGCTAATGAATGTAAACAGAAATAAATAGATAAATAAATGTAGGAGTGATTTGGTGAAATGGAGTTGCCTGTTAGCAATGTTGATATCGAACAGTGGCGTCTATCTAGAAGGTGTGACTTGGGAAGACAGAGAGGCCCAGTGCACGACAACAGAACAGTTCAGGATAGATTTGAAACCAAGTCTGCCACTGTATTTAGTAAGGTCACTATTTTATAGTATAGTATGTGTATTAAAACAAAAAATTACCCAACTACACCACTATCCACAACAAATACCACCAATGTTTCTCATGTTTAAAGTGGTTATGTTAAACCTATGCACCTGTTTCTCTTTTTGTCCACAAAGTTTGGAATGTTGAAATTATGCCACATCCATTTCTGCACTCTGTAAAGAATTTTGCATACAAACTCATCTCTAACATATAGCATATTAGACCTCTCTCTCACTGCATCATCTGTTAGAACTATGACTCTACTGTCTTTCACCATTTCCAAGACTATGTTCTGATGTTTCTCTTCCCATCGACAAAAAAAAAATTAAAAAAAATGTGTAGGTGATACGCATGCCAAGACAATGGCCAATTATGTAAAATCGCATGTGCCAACATCTGCCAATGTGGCACCGTCTGCGTGCATGTTATTTTGATTTACACAACAAAAATTAAGGATTGTCAAAAACAAAAGATGTTTTTAAATGGAGGGGTTGTTTTGAAAGAGAGTGAAACTCTTTCCAACTTGTTACAGCCTACGTAAGCTACACTCTAGCAAGAATACATTAATCAAAACCAAAAAGCATTTGTGCTTTACAAATCTGTACGGTTATGTAATTGATCTGTGAGGAAGATATTGGACTAGGCTTTGTTAGTTAAAGTACTGTGGACGCACATAACCCAGCTTGCTCTGGAGCTGGACTTTCATGGCAGGAGGTATAGAGCCAATGATTGCTCACTGAAAAGTACAAATGCGATGGAAGGCGAGAGGGAAGCATCCAAACTTGCTGAAATTGGACTACCGCAGAGGGACACGCTGCAGCCAGCGCCTGGAAATTATCCAGATCGTCTGAATTCAGACAATCCACATCCTTCCTGGACAAGGATCGCAGGAGAGAAGAAGTTATTACTGAGCACACCATGAAGAAGGAACAGCACGATTACAATAAAACGCAAAATGAAGACATACTGCATTTTGGTCAGAAAAGCTTCAAGAGGGATAGAGGGTGTCTTTCTCCTTTTTCAATAAAGCAAAGAGAGGTAGCTGCATGAAAAACATGCCCTGCAAAAAGTCTGGTGCCAGTATACAAAAGAGAAGTGTATAAAGGCTTGATATAAACAAGCAACTGTACAAAAAAAAACAACAAAAAAAAACATCTAAATATAAGAATGTGACTGATAAAAAGGCCTGGTTGTTTCTTTTTCCTACAGAGAGCTATGTAAAATATTGTTGTTCATGTTGAACATGGTCCAAAGAAGTCACTTCACAGTCGACAGAGCTAAATATGCACATTAGGATTCCAATATAAGGCCAGGCCAAGACATATAGAATTTTTTTTTTAATTCATGTTTACATTTAGTGCAGCTTTCCAATGTATGACTCATATGTTAACGTCCATCCGCACTATGCAGATGGACGTGACAGGGCAATTAGAGTTAAGAACCGAAGGTATTTGGGGGGGAAATCATTTGTATCTAAGACCTATGCTTTGGCCCGGTGCCAATCATGGGTATTTAAATAGTCTTTGTTAGACAGTAGCAACCATCTCCAGCAAGTATGGCTCTTCTAGCGATATAAATAGATTATATATATATATATATATATAAAAAAATATACATACATACACACACACTGCAGCCAAAACACAAGAGGTTAAGTATGGACTAGCTTTGACCTCACGTCTTAGAATTCAGTCACATGAGATCAACCATAGCAGCCTCTGAATGCAGGTCTAAAGCTGTAATATTTCCTGCATGGAGAGACAGCTGCGCCAATTTAACCATTACCCTTCCTATATTCCTGGGAATCGTCTGCAACCGGTAAAAAGAAAAAAGGGAATACAGACACACACACTTCTATACCATTCATATTTTTCAAGTGTTTTGCTTAAGTTGGCCAGAGTTCATTGAAAACAACTAGCAAAGTTCACACACACCGGATATTTACAAGAGCGGTATCCAGCAAATGTAATAACCCTTTCAGTATTACAAAATCCTCTGGCAGGTTTAGGAGACAGCGTTTACTGGGCTAATTTTAACGCTACATATGAACCCTTTGATTCTACTTATGGACATGTGTTCATCAGTATTAAAAAAGAAATAAAATTGTATATAATAATTTTAGCACAACACATAGCAAAAAGTGGTCCTAAAATTTAGGTCACAATTCTTAGTTAAGGTTAAAGATCAATGATGGCAACTGTGAGGAGAGAAAGTACATACTTACTAGACCTTTCGGTCCTGTCTTCAGCTGCTGGTGGCTTATGTAGAACCACGAGTACAAAATAGGGATCAATGGAAGATTCCACAAAACTGCCATAGTCTTGTAATGTGCATGTACTTCTAATTCTACATTTCAGAACTTCCCATAAAGGTTCAATGTGGTAATGGAGGGTCATGAAAGCGTTAGACTTTATCCAGGTGTTCAGAAACCAGTTATCATTCTGGGATATGGGGATGTCATGAGGGACTAATGCTTGCACCACAACACTCAAATGTCTCAGTAAAAGGCCTCTGGGTATAACACACAGTCCAGAGGATCATCGCTAGTATCTATACATGACCCCAGCACATTTAACAGTTGGCAATAAGCATAGTGGGTTGAGGGCACCTTTCAGGCACTCAAACGGTATTCCCACCAGGATGTAGAAAATAAGAATGAAAAGTCAACTTGTTGCCATTGCTTTCAGGTCAAGGTTTTTAGTTTCTAGCACTAGTTATTAGTCGAGTGGAAGCCATGCCGTAAATAACAGCTTTGTGAAGATCATAACACAGTGGTTTTGTCACAAAGGGAAGGCTTTAATTCAGCATTTTTTATTTGTTTTTGTGCAATTTAGGGACTATCCTATTAGTCTATTAATTTACATCAGTAAATGTTGCCAAAGCAAAGAGCATTTGTGTGGTAATTTTTTAGGCTGTTCTTTCCAAAAAATTTCAATTGTCACAACTCTTATTGCTGACACACAGAACTACTTGAAATGTCTCAACTGTCCTACATACAATAGGGCATTGCCTACTTTCCTTCTTTGATATACTACACTTTTCATGTAACTTTGCAAAAGTTCTGGTCTGCCACACTCAATGGTTCAATATCACCTTCTCCCTGAAGGTCAGACCTACAAAAATACAAAAACATCCAAGATAGACACATATTCATACCTAAACCAATAAGGTCCAGCACAAATTAATTTGGGACTCACATTCTACATAAAATATCAAGTACTTTCAACCAAGTATACACATAATGAAAGTAAACCTAAACACAACTGTGAAAAGTTCACACAAATGGCATATTTTTGGCATCATTAACCCCTTAAGGACCAAACTTCTGGAATAAAAGGGAATCATGACATGTCACACATGTCATGTGTCCTTAAGGGGTTAAAAGGCAAACCCTTTGACTCCCTTTGGCTTTTATGGTTACATAATGAACACTGACTGAAGTACCTCAAGTTAAACTTTTTTTTTTGTCGCTCATTTAATTAAGCTGTTGATATAAAATAAGAAGGCAAACCCCTACAAGTTTAGATACTGTGCAGTTCCCTAAATAATTATGTGGATAAAGAATTAAAGAAAAGAAAACTTCTGAAATTCCCTTGCTTGCAGCAAATAAACAGCTCATTCAGAGACCAGGAAATGGCATTTATACAATACAGATTTCGGCACATTGTAGTAGTATATTCCTGCACAAGCTAATAGACTCTCTAATAGTACACAGATCTCATTCAACTGTTTTAATGAATGAAGTTGGTCGCTGCACAGTAGAGGCAGAGAAAACTTTGAGACAGGCTTTCTATAAACATTAGTGATGACTAATAGAGCCCAACTATATTGTAAATGTAATTACTTGTAGAGACAGTGGTGGAGTCAAGCAAGAGAGGGACATGTATAGCACAGAAACAAACAAGTCACATAGGTGATTATGGTGCTTGAATCTGTTCACTCATGCAAGGTAGATTGCATATAAAATTTTCTCACCCCTCCTGGATGGCATACTTATTCCTCATTCTCGGGTCCTCTGCCAGAGGCCTGGGAGTCTGAGCGCTCTGCGCAGTATCTTAGCTGTTCCTAGAACTGCACTCTTCTAGACAGCGATCTCAGATGTCCCACATGGAATCTGTTGAAGCCACTCCCCCAACTTGGGAGTCACAGCCCCGAGTGCTCCTATCATAACTGGGACTTCTACTGCCTTACCAAGGACTGAATATTATATTATATTATATATATACACATACATACATACATACATACATACACACATATATACATATACACACACACACACACACACAACTACTTCAGCACATTGCAGTAGTACACATTCCTCCACAAGCCAATAGAAGCTCCAATAGCACACAAATTTCATTCATTCAAAATGTTAGTATTAATCTTGTCATACAGGCAAACCAGCACAATACTTTGTCTTATTGATAAGAGAGTGGCTTGCAACTATAACTATGCAGAACACAGTTTTGTTGAGAGCTTATGATCCAACCCCAAGATAATTTTCCTAATTTTTTAAATAATCCTTCAATGCCTAGTTTTACGAGAGCAAATCTTTACCTATTTGGAGAACAATCACAAAGAGAAACTGGTACCAAAGAACAAAACAAGGGGGTGGGGGGTAAAACTTTTGCTGCTTCTCTCAAGATTTATAGTGAAGGTCTTTTTGTGCAATCTCTATTATTTACTATTCAGCTGCTCCTTTGCATGGCCCTCCATGGGAAAGGAGGTTCCCCTCCTTTTCATGTAACATTGCTACAACATGACATCAGCCCCTCTGAAGCCTGCCACAGTGAGGGGTTCAATCCCCCTTCCTCTCAGAAACTGCAGCTGTGTTCACAAAATGATATGATGTCATCCAGGCCCATGCATTAACCCCTCACATATCCAGGGCAATATGCACACTCCAGTCTGAATAAAAAGCCAAGAGAAAGTCAGAATACAGGCCTTATAACTAGTTATTTGAAAGAAAAGAGGCAAGCAGTGAATTACCATCATTTTTCTATTTCCAATGCTGCTGTTCCAAACAATGTCTGTCTGCACTAAGGAGGCTGGGTAAACTAAACATAAGTAGGGGGACAAATGTACTATTAAAGGGAAAAAAGTGAATTCTAGATATTATAGGTGAGGTGAAGACTGGAATAGGTATCTGAAAAATAATATATTATAGACTAGTGAAGTACTAACAGGCATGAACAATGTCCCTGGTGAAATGGAAAGTTTTCCTGCTTGGTGTGTCCTTGACGAGTCTCTTATATAGTTGATACCATGGAAATGTCACTCTGTGGCATTCTTGTTAAAGGAAAGGTTGTTTTGATCCCTTGTTATCAATTACAATCTGAAAATAAAAACCATAAGGCAGTTCATACATGGCTCTTCTTTTCATGTAACTTTGCAAAACGTTCTGTAGTCTGCCACACTCAATGGTTCAATATCACCTTCTCCCTGAAGGTCAGACCTACAAAAATACAAAAACATCCAAGATAGACACATATTCATACCTAAACCAATAAGGTCCAGCACAAATTAATTTGGGACTCACATTCTACATAAAATATCAAGTACTTTCAACCAAGTATACACATAATGAAAGTAAACCTAAACACAACTATGAAAAGTTCACACAAATGGCATATTTTTGGCATCATTATCCCCTTAAGGACCAAACTTCTGGAATAAAAAGGGACTCATGACATGTCACACGTCATGTGTCCTTAAGGGGTTAAAAGGTCCAGCACAAATTCATTTGGGACTCACATTCTACATAAAATATCCCAAAAATTCACACTGACACACAAGCATTCACATACAGAATGAACTCTGCAATGTTCTTGGCGAAAAGTGGAGGGTAGACAGAAGAAGACTGTCTCTGCATTCCCTGATCGCAGAAACAGCTTCGGGTCTCTCCTTGCTATTTAGTGAAGCTCCCTCATTTGCAGTGCTAGGACGATGTGATGTCATATTACTTCCCACCAGCCCCATAAGTCAGGATGTCACGCTGAAGGAAGTGCAAAAGGAAGATTGGAAGCATGCTCTGCTATAGCAAATTATTGAACAGCCTATTGCCTTGAAGACCATGGAGGCCTGTCAGAAGAGATTTTAGTTTCTCAATGGTAACATGGCACTAGGAATTTTCCAACCCTATAGTAGACTACAGACCTGCAGCTTTCCTTGCATCATGCTTCAGTATACTGCTCCGGACTCCTCTTTTACACTAAAAGCTGTAACCCTCAGTCTCTTGTACACAAGTCTTGTAACAATACACTCAGAAGGGCTTCTGAGAACTTTACTCATCAAGACTGCAGCACCCAGAAATTAACGTTTCAGAGACAGCCTTAACCGAAGAGCTACAAGTAACACCTGGGATACTCCATCTACTCATCATCCCCTTATACCTGCTGTAGTATCTTTTTTGCCAACTGCTATTTCTTCTGTGTTGTATTTTTGTTTTGTATTAGAATTTTATGTTGTATGCCAAGAGTATTTTACCTCTCTTATCTCCACCTACTCTTGCACTTGCCTTTTTCATACCACTAACTCAATTTTTCACCCCACTGCAACCCTGCCAGTAACATCAGAGTTAGTAATTTGGCATGTCACTTTAAGAAGATTAACCAATTTAGGAATGCAATCTCCCCTCCAATACTTGTCTTCCAATTTGTACCTTATTCCACTCCCCCCCCCACCCCCCACCTCTGATCTAGAGGTCTCTAAACGTCTCCTGTCCTTTCACCCCACCACATGCCCTCTTGATCCCCTCCCACATTGTCCAAGATCTATCCCCTAGTTTAGTCCCATCCCTAATGCATATTTTCAACCTCTCTGTTTACTGGCATTTTACCCTACTCCATCAAACATTTGTTAATCCTATGCTTAAAAAAAATAAATAAAAAAGTCACCTGGCCCTACCTCTTATTGCTACCACAGATCACTACTCTCACTTAATTCTCCTTGACCTCTCCGCTGCCTTTGAAACTGCTGGCCACTCTTTTCTTCAAATCCTCCACAACCTCAGACACTGTGACTGCACTTTCCTGGTTTTCATCCTATCTTTCTGAACGCTAATTTAGTGTCTCATTCTGGCGTCACATACTCCCCATTGCCGGTCTTAGTTGGTGTTCCCTAAGGCTCTGTTTTTGGTGCTCTTTTATTCTCCATCTACTATTCACTCATTTGAATTTCATTACGATCAATATGCTAATGACACTCAGATTTACCTCTCCTCCATTGACCTCGCTCCTGAGGTCCTGGAAGGTGTCACAAACTGCCTCTCTCCCGTCCCTAACTGGATGTCTTCCCATTTTCTAAAACCTAACCCAAGACTGAACTTCTCATCGTTCCTTCCTCAAAACCGCCCTCCTCCATCAGTCTCCATGTAGGTTAATGGGACACCTATTAGTCTAAGCCCTCAAGTTCTTTGTTTTGGTGATACTTCTTCCACATGCCACTTTTACTAGCTTATTTCAACATAGGCCCCCTCTGATATGCTGGAATTTTTTTGTGTCTTTGCCAGCCCCTCCCCCTTATTTTTTATATTCTAGATATTTATGTTTATTTAAATTCTTTATTTTTTTCTGTGCATCAAAACAGGAACATAGGCACTTGCAATGTCACGACAGCATGGTCAAGTTGTTCAAGGACATACATAGGGATGTAAAGCATGGCATGTATAAACGTTGCACAATTAGCCTAACGTTGCTAGAAGTGTCTAGCTGTTAGGCTAACGATCTATTTGCTTTGGTATGCTACGCTTTGTATATAACAGGAACATTTGTCAAAGATCTTGCATGAATAAGATATTTATTTTTGGTTTTATGAAGGCCTATGTATATACTGGTTTGAGTCTTTAGGTACGAAAGAGTGTGACTTCATCTGATGCATATGTTTCAGGTTAATCATATCCACAAACAACAATGTAGTGCTCTTATATTGCAGATTTTAAGATTACATGGATGTGGTTTATCCTGCTCAGCTACGCCTTAGATGGACGTCACACGCAGATCAAGTCAGGCCTATGAAAGACCAAAGTTATCCGCAAGCGTATCCGCTTTCGGTTCTTTCACCTTATGCTGCCAAGAAGCCTCACCTCCCATATCTGCTGGTTGCAGGAATCCAGCATGCTGACGCCATTAAACAGAAGAACTCTTCTGATGCTCGAACAGACCTCGCTGTGGCATATACAATTAGAACCAGAGGAGACTCTACAAATACTTCTCAGTATTGGGTGATATCTACCCTAATCTTTCATATGGCAAAATGTTTCAGTGATTAGCCAATACTGGACTTGATGTTAGTATTATAAGAAAACCCCTTCTTTTCTACTTTGCATTTTTTTGGCTTAATTTTTCTTTTTCGTTTTGTGCATATAATAAAAAGACGGTCTTTTTAGCTACTTGTGAGTGGACAGACTTTTATGTAGAATTATTTCTATAGTCTTCCTGAGGAAGCTTTTTTGTAAATAATATTTCTTACAGTTTGTGTTAATAGATTGAGGTGTCATTTATTTTGAAGCTATCGTCAATACAGCATTTCAACAGTATTTGACAACTCTACTGCTTGTACTTTAAATGTGTTAAGATAATTGGCACGTTATATCCAATATATATATATATATATATATATATATATATATATATATATATATATATATATATATATATATATATATATATATATATATATATATATAAAAATTCTGATTTCACAATTGTTTGAGCTGTGTGTACGTACTTTTTCTTTGATTCACGTACATTGGTATTCCCTACCCACTTCATTTATTATAGTATCCTTTAGTCTTTTCAACCATTATTCGCATATAAGGAAAACAGATATCTAAAATGAAAAAATTAGAGGATCTCTAATTTTAGATACTCTGGATTTTACGCACCTGCTCACAATCAGTGAGGCTTCAACATCTGAACGCAATATGAAGGGGTTGTCCACATACTTTTCACCATATAGTGTAAGCATCTGAACCTCCCGTATCTCAACACCACAAACCTCATCTTCATCCAGGTCTTTAGCTGCTGAGGGTTCATCTGCGAGATGCCACTGTTGATTACTGCATGATGCAAGAAGATGCCTGTTTCAACCAGCCATCATTATGATAGCATGGGGCAGCAGAAACATAATTAACTGCCACAATTAGTCAAACAAACATTTTACTTACTTACTTGTACTTTGTAGCGGATGGCATTGGGCTGTCCTCAAAATTATGTATTTTTTTTTATATTCTTTCGGTTAATTTTTGCCGTATGTATGTTGTATGCAGCATTCGTCTAATTGTTCGGGAAAATCACTCCAGTTATTATGCGAGTGAAACTACCAAACAATCAGACCACCCCAGGAATAAGTGTGCCTCCAATTACCGTTCGCAACAATGTTGGCAAACAGTGCAGTATGTGTGCTTTGTCCTCTGGGTGGCCGCCATTTGGGAGACGAACACATGGCGGCGGCCATCTTAAACTCCTGAAGACCTCCACACTGCCCTCAATTTGTGTAGAAACAAGACCGTGTGGCAAGACCGACCTCGCCCCTGGGCATTGGAGAAGCCTGTGTGCCCGCCTGCAGACTATGGCCCCTGGGAGATTTGGACATATTGTATTTTATTATGCTGCTGCTGGCCCTTTAAGAACCATCTGGGGACATACTGTGACTTTTGGGATCAATGCCCCTTTAAGACGGTGTCCCCAGACTGTTAATATACTGTGTTCCTCGCTTTCTCCCACTTGGTTCAATAAATGGGGCTTACTGAACCAGGTACCACACAGACGGACCACCCAGAAGTGGAAGTGTGCAGGCAATTTACCTCCCAGGCTGGGAGCCTGCTGTAGGTAAATTGCCGAACGCTGGGGGGCCGCCGTCATGGAACTGAAATCAGCTACACAGTTCCGCGAACACCGCTAAGCCTTACCTTCTCCCACAATGATTTTGCAGCCGCAGAGACCAAGTCCCATTCGGCGATGGGACTTAGTCGTTTTTTCAGCCTGAAATAGACAAAAAGGGACCTCCAGCTAACATTTTAACCCCTGGATGGAATTGGCTGAATTTTGGATATGTTTATAATTAAAGTGTGCTGAGTTTGAATATGTAATTTTATGTTTGTGGCATGTATATTTTTGAAGTTATTAATATTTTGTAAAAACTGTATTTCTCTGCCTGTGATAATTCTATTAACCATTGTGTTCAGTAATCATATCACAGGCAGAGGGGAGGATTGTGTGTATTGTACGGATTGATTGGTTGTATTTCAAAACCCTGTGGGCAGTACTATGTTTGTGGATTGTGAATAAAAGAGGCTGTATGTGCCAGCACAGTCAATTCTGCTTGACCCTCAAAACGAAGGGTCGTCTCATTACTGGGGGAATCTGCTACAAGGGATTACTATGCTAGTCATACTCCCTTGCTATAGCACTACTAAGCTCTTGTAAGAGCTTGTTCCTGTCTTACTCTCTGGAGGAGTCTACAGTGGTTATGGTGTCGGCTGGAGTGCTTGGAGCCCTCAGGAAGCGCTAGGAGCATCCTTCAATGGAGGTACCCAGTCGGGGTGCCAGCTGGTCCGTTACAGGTAGAAAGAACTCCACTAACAAGGGGGTTTATCCGAATCCTCCCCAGTCTCCATAACCCAAGCCGTTCGTGCATTTTACAAATCTCACTTTCCAATGGGCCAACACTTTCACTCTTAACCTTTTTAGCATTAACATAATGAAGAAGAAAAAAAAAAAAAAAAACACACTGGTCCTGCTATTGACTTTTCATTTTCAAATTTAGCTAATCTAATAACTCTTTTGCAAGTCCTATCGGCATGCTTATATTTGTTATAGGATGCAATCAAGCCCCCTGATTTATAGGTTTTGAATGCGCTTTATTTCATTATTTGACTGACACTTGAACTAAGCTACATTTTCATTTGCTTCTTTCACATTTGTTTCCTAATGGTATGTATTGAGAAATGTACTTTTGTAGAATTTGTTTAAATACATTGCATTTATCCTCTGCTTTTGCCAGTGAAAAATTCCAGCTAGTCAATTAGTTGTAGAGATGTCCTTATTCTATTGAATTTACCCTAATTAAAATGGTTTTGTACAGCCTATATAAAATTCATTTTTTTGTTAATATCAAATGATACCATATTATGAACACTACCGTATTTTTCGCTCCATAAGACGCACTTTTTTTCCCCTCAAAAGTGAGGGGAAATGTCTGTGCGTCTTATGGAGCGAATGTGAAGAATTACTTACCTGTCTTGGAGCGTGGGCCGGCTTCACAGCGCGCTCCGCGGTCCAGGAACTTCTATTTCAGGTTCCGGTTTCCGGCGGGACTGAAAAGGTGCACACTCAGTGTGCACACTTCCTTTCAGTCCCGCCGGAAACCGGAACCTGAAATAGAAGTTCCTGGACCGCGGAGCGCGCTGTGAAGCCGGCCCACGCTCCAAGACAGGTAAGTAATTATGGGACAAGGGGAGGGGAGGAGACACTATGGGAGAAAGGGAGGGGAGGAGACACTATGGGAAAAAGGGAGGGGAGGAGACACTATGGGAAAAAGGGAGGGGAGGAGACACTATGGGAAAAAGGGAGGGAGGACTATGGGAGGGAGGGAGGAGACACTATGGGACAAGGGGAGAGGGAGGAGACACTATGGGACAAGGGAGGAGGGGGCACTATGGGACAAGGGGAGGGAGGGACACTATACTATGGGACACTATGGGACAGGAGGGAGACACTATGGGAGGGAGGGAGACACTATGGGACAAGGGGAGGGGGAGACACTATGGGACAAGGGGAGGGGGAGACACTATGGGACAAGGGGAGGGGGAGACACTATGGGACAAGGGAGGGGGGACACTATGGGACAAGGGGAGGAGACACTATGGGAGGGAAAGTGCACTATGGGACAATGGGAGGGGGGGACACTATGGGATCAGAACACTAATGGACAAGGGGAGGAGGGGTTAAAGAACACTATGGGACAGGGTAGGAGGGGTTAACAATCACTATGGGACAGGGTAGGAGGGGTTAACAATCACTATGGGACAGGGTAGGAGGGGTTAACAATCACTATGGGACAGAGGAAAGGGGGGTTAAAGATCATTATGGGACAGGGGAGAAAAAAAAATATTCTGAACAAACTGTCCCATGGTAAGAAACACTATGGAACAGTTTGTTCAGAATATTTTTTTTTCTGGGTTTCCTCCTCTAAAAACTAGGTGCGTCTTATGGTGAGGTGCGTCTTATGGAGCGAAAAATACGGTATTTCCCAAGGGCTCTCCACAACTTGAATGTTTGAAAATAACAACATTATTTCTACTACTAACGGAGACATGAAATTATCATCATTTATCAGGTTTAAAAACCCGATTTCCTTAACGGTACCCTTAAATGAGAATTTGGTGTACATTGTACATACATACATACATATATATTTTACATAGTTACATAGCTGAAAAGAGACTTGCGTCCATCAAGTTCAGCCTACCTCACATTTGTTTTTTGCTGTTGATCCAAAAGAAAGGCAAAAAAACCCAGTTTGAAGCACAATTTTGCAACAAACTAGGAAAAAAATTCCTTCTTGACCCCAGAATGGCAGTCAGATTTATCCTTGGATCAAGCAGTTATTACCCTACATTGAAGATTATATCCTTGAATATTCTGTTCTTGCAAGTATGCATCTAGTAGCCGTTTGAACATCTGTATGGACTCTGATAAAACCACTTCCTCAGGCAGAGAATTCCACATCCTGATTGTTCTTATAGTAAAAAAACCTTTCCTTTGCCTTAGACGAAATCTTCTTTCTTCCAGTCTAAACTCATGGCCTCGTGTCCTATGTAAAGTCCGGTTTGTGAATAGATTTCCACACAATGGTTTGTATTGGCCACGAATATATTTGTATAATGTTATTATATCCCCTCTCAGGCGATGTTTTTCTAAACTAAATAGGTTTAAATTTGTTAACCTTTCTGCATAGCCGATATGTTCCATTCCTTTTATTAATTTTGTAGCCCGCCTCTGCACTTTTTCTAGTGCCATAATATCCTTCTTTAGAACAGGTGCCCAAAATTGCACAGCATATACACATACATACATATATATATATATATATATATATATATATATATATATACACATACACACACACACACACACACACATACATATATACACACACACACACACAATTTTTTTTTGGTGTACAATGTACACCAAATTCTCATTTATGGGTACAGTTAAGGAAATCGGGTTTTCATTGATCAATTCACAAGGCCGAAATGTTGGGTGGTTTGGTATCTTAACGCCATTCCTAAACTACTGCTCCTTGAGATATTGGTACAAATTTGTATGAACCTTTTTTATATCCATTTTGAGCACTGTCTATTACCTATCTATACATCCACTATATTTGCTCTTGGGCCACATGAATTATGCTTGAGAATGTTGTTATCTATTCATATCTCTGTAATTTTGTATATATGGATTGATCAATAAAGTGTTATATTTTTCCTCCCACTCTTTGGTGTGCAATGGATATTCTACTAGTTTCTATGACCACTAGAGATCGTGATATATTCCATATTGCACTTTTAACCTTTTATTCCTATCAGTACTAGGTCGGGTACTACTTTAGACAATGGTATCCCTGAGCTGTACTACTAGTCCCTCTTACCCAAATATGTCTGGATAATTAAAATATCCCATGATTAACAAATTACCCTGTTGTGCAGGCTTAAGTAATAAGTGAACCGATAGAAGTTATTGCATTTGATAACTACTCCTAGGAATAAAACTACTCTTTGAACCGCTATTGGACAGGAGTTATAGAAGAAGCTTAGAACTCATAGTAGCGTGGAAGGGTACTGGTAGTTGCTTACAGACCTACTAAACAGCAATTCTACTGAGAACTATAAGTAACTTTTTTTTGTTTCTTACTCATTCAAAAAGATTAGTGTTAACCTACACAGATTCCCATTAAAAAGACTAACGGTTTACACACACACACACACACACACACACACACACACACACACTGAAAGAACCATAAAAAGATACAAAACTACAGAAACAAATTAAGGATCAAGCAAAATGTTACTTATCCAATACATACCACAAAAATTAGATCTACAAAAAGGTACACACGACGCAACCAATAAATACTCCACCTTTCTATTGCCAAACAGAGTAAAAACCTAAAAAAATATTTTGCAGATAGGCATAAAACCAATGTACATTTAGACACAAACAGTACAGAAAGTAATATGGCAATCAGAATATATAGAAGAGGAAAAAAATAAAAAAATAAAATAAAATAAAAGAAGCAAACTATAAAATATACCGATTTTTGCCAATATATTTTTGGAGTTTTGCATACAACATTCCAACAAAAACAGAATACCCTTCACTCAGGCCCTGCACATATGCTTCGACCTTCCACCAAGGTGGCGCTCTGTGTGTAGGATGGACACCGCTGAATCCACCAATGTAGTGTCAAAGAAGAAAAACACAGGCAGCACTCCAGGATATAGTAGGTGAATTTATTTGTGGGTTCACCACCTCACCAAAATAAGTGCAACGTTTCGGCTCCTACGAGCCTTAATCATGCATTTTCTTCTTCTTTGAATAAAAAAAAAAAACAAACAAACAAAAAAAAACAAAACAAAACAAAACAAAACACATCTATGAGAGAGGAAATTGTATATAAATATCAGAAATGGATTCACCTTTTTTTAACCTACGTAGCCACAGTTATGTTTATGGACTTTTTGAAAACAAGTTCTGTTTTTTCCCAGACCTATAATTTTGTTGATTATACAAATTATATTAACTCCAACAGACCTTAGAATGCTTATGGATTTATTAATTTATGTATATGCAATATACAGGCAATTATGAAAGATAGAATTTTATGAAAATAGAACGATGTATTTAATTCACAACTATTACATACCAAAGCTGGATAACCTTTGACATGCTAGTAATTATGCCCCCCTCCCTTTATCTACAGCCATGTGAAATGTTGGCTTATACAACTGATGTGACAATGGTTACTTATTTTTGATATATGCATACACTAAATTACAAAACAACCTATAGCTGAAAAATTAGAAACTGTTCCCACCATCCTCTACTGTAAAGCTGTAGAATGGTTAGAAAACCAAAAGCAAACGAACATTATTAAAGAAACACTAGTACAAAACTGTGTTGCTCACGGGAGCTTATAGTCTGCAGGCAAGCAAATAAGCTACATGTGTGTTTGAAATAAATATAAATAACAAGGAAACAAGGTTAAAACAAATGGAATAAAAAAATAAAATAAATACACTTTTAGCTGTTACTTCTGCTCCTCTAATTAGAATGTTTAATATGAAGTCAATACATTCTGATACGTCACTATGAAGTTTACTCACTCAACACAACGAATGGTAATGAACTGAAACCAAACTGCAATATTTAGGATAAATCAGCCAAACCGCAACTATAGTGGCAGCAGAGATTCTTCTTCAAACCTTCCATTTGTACATAAATGCAGCAATTAGTTTTTCACTACAATGCAGTGTTTAGTGAATAAGGAAGAAATAACTTATTTTCTCATCAGGTTCAGAGTACCACTTAGGTAAGAACCCCATTCTTTTGTAGTCTTAAATGAGGCCAATGGAAAATAGTTTTGGCAATCAAAAGGTTAAATGACAGCATGGACACCAAAACTCTCAGAACAAGGTAAATCAGATCATTTGGGCATCATAGCATTTACCCAATGAAGGGCTGTAGAAAATCATACATCGCATTTAGAAAATTAGAGTTGATCCATGAAGGGGTTTAATAAGTTTAAAGGGCACTAAACCACCACTTCCATTAAAAAGGAAACAAACAAGGCACGCTATCAGGGGTTTATTCACTAAACGTCAAACTCAAATCCTATTAACAAAATTGAGACTGAAATAGCTGATCTGGAAACATTGTCCAACTCAGCCACACACACACCCACAGTTTGGCTACACTCACAGTTTGACTACAGTCACAACCCAACTATACTCAAAGCCCAGCTAAAGTATCATAGTACAGTTCGGCTATAGTCACAGCCCGGCAACAATTACTCTCAAAGTTTGACTACACGCACAGCCCAGCTACACTCACAGTTTGATTACAGTCATAGCCACAAGCACAGCCTGAGAACACTGAAAGTTCAGCTACACTCACAGCCACACTCTGGCTACAGTCACAGCCCAACTACACTCACAGTTTGGCTAAAGTCACAGCCCAACTACACTCACAGTTTGGCTATAGTTACAGCAAGGCTAAACTCAGTTTGGCTACAGTCACACTCAGGCTACACTCGCAGCCTGGCTACAGTCACAGCCCAGCTAAAGTATCATAGTACAGTTTGGCTACAGTCACAGCCCAACAACACGTACTCTCAAAGTTTGACTACACGCACAGCTTGTTTACAGTCATAGCCACAAGCACAGCCTGAGAACACTGAAAGTTCAGCTACACTCACAGCCACACTCTGGCTACAGTCACTGCCCAGCTACACTCACAGTTTGGCTAAAGTCACTGCCCAGCTACACTCACAGTTTGGCTAAAGTCACAGCCCAGCTACACTCACAGTTTGGCTAAAGTCACAGCCCAGCTACACTCACAGTTTGGCTAAAGTCACAGCCCAACTACACTCACAGTTTGGCTATAGTTACAGCAAGGCTAAACTCAGTTTGGCTACAGTCACACTCAGGCTACACTCGCAGCCTGGCTACACTCGCAGCCCGGCTAAAGTATCATAGTACAGTTTGGCTACAGTCACAGCCCAACAACACGTACTCTCAAAGTTTGACTACACGCACAGCCCAGCTACACTCACAGTTTGTTTACAGTCATAGCCACAAGCACAGCCTGAGAACACACAAAGTTCAGCTACACTCGCAGCCACACTCTGGCTACAGCCACAGTCTAGCATCAGTCATAGCCACACACACAGCCTGAGAACACTCAAAGTTCAGCTATTCTCACAGCCTGACTACACTTACGCTAAAAGTTTGACTACACTCACAGCCTGGCTACAGTTCAGCTACACTCAAAGTCTGGCTACAGTCATAGCTACACTCACAGTTTGATTACCGTCACAACCCAACTACACTCACAGCCCAGCTAAAGTATCATAGTACAGTTCGGCTACAGTTACAGCCCGGCAACACGTACTTTCAAAGTTTGACTACATGCATAGCCCAGCTACACTCACAATTTGATTACAGTCATAGCCACACGCACAGCCTGAGAACACTCAAAGTTCGGCTACACTCACAGCCACACTCTGGCTACAATCACTGCCCAGCTACACTCACAGTTTGGCTATAGTCACAGTTTGGCTACACTCACAGCCACACTCTGGCTACAGTCACTGCCCAGCTTCACTCAAAGTTTGGCGACAGTCATAGCCACACGCACAGCCTGAGAACACTCAAAGTTCGGCTACACTCACAGCCACACTCTGGCTACAATCACTGCCCAGCTACACTCACAGTTTGGCTATAGTCACAGTTTGGCTACACTCACAGCCACACTCTGGCTACAGTCACTGCCCAGCTTCACTCAAAGTTTGGCGACAGTCATAGCCACACGCACAGCCTGAGAACACTCAAAGTTCGGCTACACTCACAGCC
>OW240914.1:222224568-222238716 GCA_933207985.1 Pelobates cultripes
AGCCCGGCTACACTCACGCTATTAGTTGGATTACACTCACAGCCCGGCTACACTCACGCTATTAGTTGGATTACACTCACAGCCCGGCTACACTCACGCTATTAGTTGGATTACACTCACAGCCCGGCTACACTCACGCTATTAGTTGGATTACACTCACAGCCCGGCTACACTCACGCTATTAGTTGGATTACACTCACAGCCCGGCTACACTCACGCTATTAGTTGGATTACACTCACAGCCCGGCTACACTCACGCTATTAGTTGGATTACACTCACAGCCCGGCTACACTCACGCTATTAGTTGGATTACACTCACAGCCCGGCTACACTCACGCTATTAGTTGGATTACACTCACAGCCCGGCTACACTCACGCTATTAGCTGGATTACACTCACAGCCCGGCTACACTCACGCTATTAGTTGGATTACACTGCTAGTTGAGCTGTTTGGTCCGGGGTTTGCCGTGGGCAGTAGCTGGTGGTTAGTGGGCGCTGTGTGAGCGCTGCCCGGGAGGCTCGGTCTCCAGTCAGGCTGAGGAGCACTGCGGGAGCTCGTGTCGTCAGCCGATGCCAATCACTGCCCGGGGGCTGCAGCGCTCAGGTGTAAGTGACGTAATATGACAGCCCAGGATAGAATGACGTCATACCAGTCGGTGACAGGTCCCCCCGCACCAATCCGGGTTACTTACCCTGGGCCAGGCCTGGTCCGGGGACTCACCGACGGGTCACTGTCCGGGCTGCGGGCGGTGCGGGTGAGAGCCGGCTGCGGTGAGGTCATCCGGGGAAGAAGAACCGCATGACGTCAGTGGCAGCCAATCAGCGACAAGGGGGAGGTGTCAGAGTCAGACAGCGAAGGAAGGACCGAAATGGGCGGGGCGGGGGCAGTGACAATGACCTAAGGGGCGTGTCTGGTTGCGTGCGGTGGGCGTGGTATCAAATAAAGGGACAAGAGCAAATTGAAAAAAACATCATATCGCGGATTACCAGATTAACAGTATGGAACTCAGTGTGAGCTCAGCGGAACGTCGGCAGACCAGCGGCTGCTGTGCGGAGTATAGAGACATGGAAAACAATTCACACTAGTTGGAATGCCGAGCTTAGCCTGGTACAGCTCTGGAAATGATGAAATAATAAGTAAAATAATGTACTAATTTTATCATAATATCTGGCGAAATAAATAATAATAATGTGTAATATTGTCAGGGCTGGCACCCCTACTCCAAACTAAGCCCCTGATCCCCCACAAATCGCCCTACACAATGTAAAACTCACATTACCTGTGTGCAAACACTGTGTATTCACCAAGCTCTAAACTGTAGCAAATCAAAATAAAATGTGTAAAATTCAGGAAACATTATAAGAATTGTGGTGAATTGGCGAGGGAATTGCAATAGCTAGGCCAACATAGCCGTTTTGAAAAGAGCTGAATTGGAGAATGTTTTGGCCAATATCAGTCCTTACCACACCAACAGCAAACAAACAAACAAAACCGGGGGCACTACCCTACTTGCCCCTATGGACCAGTCTATAAAAATTGTAAACTTTGTGTGGCGGCACTCGGTATCCTGTCAGCCCTTTGGGCACATTTCCTGCCACTCCTTGTGTTTCTCTCCTAGCCCGCTGTTACTTCTAGTTTGTCCCTTAATTCTGCTTATCTCTTGTATGTCTTAAAACCCTTTCCTTTTTTTTTCCTGCCTCGCCATACATATACAGTCACAGGCATACATAATTAGACCTGCATCACATATACTCATGGACATAACCACAGTCGCCTGCATCGTAGGCGTGCGCAGCCTATTGCATTAGGGTGTGCACCCTAAAGAACAAGCACACGCCGCGTATATGTATGTATGTATGTGTGTGTATATACTGTGTGTGTGTGTGCTGTGTGAGGGTGCTGGTAGTGTGCTACGTGGGTGAGGGTGTTTGTGTGTGCGCTTGTGAGGGTGCTGGTAGTGTGCTATGTGGGTGAGGGTGTTTGTGTGTGTGTGCGCTTGTGAGGGTGCTGTTAATGTACTGTGTGTGAAGGTGCTGTTTGTGTGTGAGGGTACTGGTAGTGTGCTGTGTGTGTGTTTGTTAGGGTCCTGTTAGTGTGCTGTGTGAGGGTGCTGCTTGTGTTTGTGAGGGTACTGTTAGTATGCTGTGTGTGTGTGAGGGTGCTGTGTGTGTTTGTGAGGGTGCTGTATGTGTGTATGTGGGTGCTGTGTGTGTGTGGGTGATGTGTTCTGTTTGTGTGATGTATGTGTGAGGATGCTGGGTGCTGTGTGGATGATGTTTGTTTGCTGTGTGTGTGTGGATGCTGTGTGTGTGTTGTATGTGTGTGGGTGCTGTATGTGTGTGTGTGCTGTATGTTCGGGTGATTTGTGGGGGTGAAGGTGGGGGCAGATTAGTTAATAAAGATCCCCCCTCCCTTCTTACCTTATGTAGGGAGGGGGGACCTTGCTGCTGCCTTCCCTGGTGGTCCAGTGGAGGTGGGGGCAGATTGCTTAATATCCCCCCTCCCTTGTTACCTTATGCCAGGGAGGGGGATCCTTTCTGCCTTCCCTGGTGGTCCTAGTGGTGAGAGTGAACTCTAGCCTGCGGGGCTAGAGTTCACTCTCGCGAGATCTGAGCATTGCCGCGGTAACTGCGGCAAAGCTCAGATCTTGCGAGAGGAACCCGGCGGAGCTGCTGGCTAGAGCTCCCCGGGTCCTCTCCTGCCTCCCTCCCTACTTGTGGGTCGGTGGGGAGGGAGGCTGAGAGCAGAGCCGGTGCTCGGATAGCACCGGCTCTGCATGAGCCGACAGGGGAGATCCTGAGATCTCCCCTGCCAGTCTCAATACATAGGCATGCCGCAGGGATTAGGGTGTGCCCAGGCACACCCGGCACACCCCGTGCACACGCCTATTGCCTGCATAGACACACAAACACAGTCAAGTACATAGACTCAAACACACACAGTCACAAGATACATAATTACACAATTACATACATACTACCACATGCATGCCAAGATACACAGTCACCTACACACAGTACTAGTCATATACACACAACAACATACCACATAGAATCAGTCACACATGCAGTAATATACACCACATATCAGTCACAAAAACAGTCACAGACAGTGACACACACACAGTCAATCGCCGTCACACACACATACACAGTCAGTCACATACAAAGTAACAGTGATTGGCTGCAGTGCATACACAGTGTGCTGCACATAAGAAGCCAAATCCCATTACACACAGACACACACTACATCCACAGCACACAAAGACACACTGCATTCCAAGTACAAAGACACACTGCATCCCCTGCACACATACAGATACACACTTTATGCCCAGCACACACAGACACACTGCACTCCAGCTCAAACACACTGCATCTTCAGTACACACACATCACAGAAACTACATCACTGTATCCAAAATCACTCACACAGTCACTGCATTCCCTTGACATAAAAGCGATATTGCACAGTCTGTTGCTCTATATAGTTCATTTTCTGCACTTTCAGAGTGTAATGGTGTTATGGAGACAGGCTCGGGCACTGAGGGTAGTGGCTTGGAGACTATGGTAAGGCCTAATAGAAAGCAGTTGTTGTTGGGGGATTCCATTATAAGAGGTGTGGAGATGGACAATGGTGGTCTTGTGAGATGTCTTCCCGGAGCTACTGCTCACAGAGATAGGAGACGTATTTGTAAAATTGTTAAGCGAGCAAAGCAGGAAGGGGAATTGGATGTACTTGTCCATCTAGGGACAAATGACTTGGCTTGCAATGAGGTTTCAGAGGTAAAGGAAGTTTTTAGTGTTTTTGCCAATGATATACGGCAGGTTGCTTCCACACTGTCATTCTCTGAAGTTCTGCCTGTGCATAACACTCAGAATGACAGGCGGATGCGTATTACGGACTTTTACTTGTGGCTTGGTGAATGGTGTCAGGAGCAAGGAATTGGCTTTATTTCTCATGGTAGCTCTGTTTGGAATGGAAACAAACTGTACAAAAAAAGATGGTTTGCATCTTTCTCAAAAGGGAACAAGTGTTCTCAATAAGCAGTTCAGAGGTTTTGCTAGGATGTATTTAAACTAGGAGGGGGGGCGGGGCAAAAGGGTGATAAACATCAATCCAATTGCCTCCCAAAACAAGGACAGAAGGTGCCTGTAGCAAGTGTGTTAAAAAAATGATAAGCTTAGAGTCATGTCTACAAATGCTCGCAGTTTAGGGAATAAGATCCATGAACTTGTGGCAATAATGGCAACTGATAATGTAGATTTAGTTGCTGTTACTGAGACATGGTATAATGAGAAAAATGACAGGGACATAGCAACACCGGGGCACTCTTCAAATAGAAAAGACAGGGAAGGCAAGAAAGGAGGAGGAGTCATTATCAGACTGGAGCAATTTAAATGGAGTCCAAGAGAAATGGGATTATTTAAAAGTTGCACTGCTGAAGGCAACAAAAAATTGCATTACGCTTGTCAGTAAAAGCAAAAAAATTCAAGAAACCACTGTGGTGCTCCGCAGATGTGGCCAAAATAGTAAAAAACAAGAAGTTAGCATTTAGTAATTATAAAAAAAACAGAGAGAGGAAGACAAAATGATCTATAAGATTAGGCAGAAAGAGGCTAAGCAAGTTATAAGAGCTTCCAAATCACACACAGAAGAGAAAATAGCACAGTCAGTAAAAAATGGGACAAAACATTTTTTAGATACATAAATGAGAAAAGGAAAGTGTAGCGGAGGCCTGGTATTTCACAGGTTAACTCCACTAAGATCCCAGTGAGGCTCAGGAACAAGTGATAATTCGAAGTAATAATTCCAACAAGCAAGGTAATCCAAGAATATCCCCATACAGACCCCAATGACTGGACGACACACAGCATCAGGAGCAGAACTGACTTTTATTACACACAACCTCCTTTTAAGCATTTCTCCCATGCAAGGGAGGGATTCACCTTCATTAGTACAGTACCCAATGAAATAGCAGTTACCTCCCACACATCTCCTCCCCTTAGTATGACACCTAATCCCATTATACAGGTTACAGTTTTCCCCAAGTTCTGGATGTACCCCAAGATTAGCAGGTACACCAATACTTAGGGTACCCCCTGGTAGCCCTGATCTGGGTGACTAACATATCCAAAATTCACCCAGATCAGACCAGGGGTTCAGGAGTTAGGTGGAGGGTGAAATTTGACCGACCGCACACGAGGTGGTATCTGAAAAGGGTTCCATGCGTTTTGGCCCTGCGGTCGGTCTCCGTTCGGGAGGTAAAATACACAGAAATACATGCCATCCACCATTAAACCGGCATTCGCATGAATGCCCTTGTTAGGTACTCCAAACTCACCGAACAGGGGGCTGATTCGTCTTCCCGTTCGTGAGTTATGGAGCTCTGGAGGTGTCAGCGGTGTTCGGGTAATCGAGTGCCCGATTTGAGTTCCAGACACTCGACGACCAAACACAGCTGAGTCTTTCGTGCGTAAGATGGCCGCCGCCACGTGTTCGCATGCCGAATGGCGGCCACCCAGATACATCTATAAACCACCTATTAGTCTGCGGTTAACACGGATTTTACAGCTTAATTAGGGACACACTTCACTCTGGGGAGGTCTATTAGTTCGGTAGTTTCCATTGGTATGAAATACAGATGTAAACTACCGAACAATCATACGAATGCCAGTTACAATGAAATACAAAGCAGAAACAACACACGAATTGCAGGATTCTCATAGTCTGTAAGGACAGCCACAGTACCATCCGCTACACTGCTCCCCCTTGCCCACAAGCCGGCATACACAGTCTGATCCAACACGAATCAGCTTGGGGATGTCCGGGGATGCTCACGGATCATTTCTCCAGGTCGGTTTGTCTTGAAAACCCGTCGGCGTTCCCATTCTGTTTTCCCGGGCGGTACTGAATGTTAAAGTCAAAAGGCTGCAGCGCCAAACTCCAGCGCAGCAGCCTGGCATTGTCCCCAGCCACCTGGTTCAGCCATACTAACGGGTTGTGATCCGTGAGCAAAGAAAAGGGCTGTCCATACAAATACGGCTGCAATTTCTTTAGGGCCCACACCACAGCCAGGCATTCCTTCTCGATGGTGGCGTAGCTTACTTCTCTGGGTAACAGCTTGCGACTGATGTAAGCCACGGGATGTTCTCCGCCATCGGCCCCGACTTGGCTTAGTACTGCTCCCAATCCAAACATAGAAGCGTCTGTGTGAACAAGAAAACGTTTAGTTGGATTGGGAGCTGCCAAGACAGGGGCATTTATCAATGCATTTTTCAGGTGTTGGAATGCCTGCTCACACTGCGGGGTCCAGGTTACTTGGCGGCGAAGGTTCTTACGGGTCAGATCGGTTAGGGGTTTGGCCAGGGCGCTATAGTTCAGGACGAATTAGTACCCTGCTGTTCAAAAGAATGCCAACACCTGAGTCTTAGTCCTAGGAGTAGGCCATTGGGCTACGGCCTCTACTTTGGCTGGTTCTGGCTTCTGCTTCCCACATCCTACCCGATGGCCCAGGTATTGTACCTCGGCCATCCCTATACTACATTTGGCTGGTTTCAGCGTTAAACCTGCTTCCCTAATCCTGTCTAGAACCGCTCCTATATGGGCCACGTGATCCTGCCAGGTATTGCTAAAGATGGCAATATCATCTAAGTATGCACAGGTATAGTCTTGGAACCCATCTAGGAGGCGGTCCACCATCCGCTGAAAGGTAGCCGGAGCGTTTTTCATCCCAAACGGCATGACCTTAAATTGGTACAAGCCGAATGGGGTGACAAAGGCCGACTTAGGGATGGCGTCCTGGGCCAAGGGGATTTGCCAATACCCCTTACACAAGTCAATGGTAGTGAGGTAGTGGCCCCTGGCCATTCTGTCCAGCAGTTCGTCTATCCTGGGCATAGGATAGGCGTCAGACACGGTCTTCTCGTTCAGCCTCCGGTAGTCTACACAAAAACGGTTCGTACCATCCCAATTTGGGAACCAGAACTACTGGGGAAGCCCTGGGGCTGTCTGAGGGTTCAATCACCCCCAGCTGGAGCATCTCTTCGATCTCCGTGCGCATATTTTCCCGCACCGCTTCCGGGATGCGGTAGGGGGTCTGGCGCATGGGAAGTTGTCCTGGGGTCTCTACCCTGTGAGTGGCCAGAGGAGTGTATCCAGGTACATTAGAGAAGGTGTCTTGCTTCTCTCTTAACAACTGTTGTACCTCGATACGCTCCTGAGGGCTCAACCGGTCTCCCAGGGCAACCTCCCCTAAGTCTCCTGACAACTGACAATCTCCCAGCAGGTCTGGGAGCGGTAGGCTCTCAAACTCATCCGAGTTGGGTGCACATATAGCGGTCACCTCCTCGGAGCGCTCCTGGTAGGGTTTCATCATGTTGACATGGAGCATGCGGCGCCCTCCATTTCCAACGCAAGAGCCGATTATATAAGTGGTGTCACATCTCTGTTCCACCACCCTATAAGGGCCCTGCCAGGCGGCCTGCAACTTATCATGATGGACAGGTTTTAAAATTAACACTTTCTGTCCGACCTGAAAGCTACGGTCCCTGGCGCCCAGATCATACCATGTGCGCTGGCGGGTCTGAGCCGCCTGAAGGTTTTCCCTTACCGTCCTAGTCAATGCTTCTGGGCGGTCTCGGAATGCCAACACATAGGGTATCATGGGGGTGCCGTCGGTGCTCCGATCTCCCTCCCAATGCTCTCTGATCAGGTCTAGTGGCCCCCGTACCCTTCTCCCGAATAACAATTCAAACGGGGAAAACCCGGTAGACTCCTGCGGCACCTCTCGGTAAGCAAAGAGGAGGTGGGGCAGGAACCGTTCCCAGTCCTTGTGGGTCTCTGCGAAGGTTCGGAGCATTTGTTTCAATGTACCGTTGAATCGTTCGCAGAGCCCATTAGTCTGGGGGTGGTAAGGGGCACTAATGATCAGCTTAATGTCACAGAACTTCCAGAGGCGTTGAGTGACTTCTGTGGTGAATTGAGTACCCTGATCCGAGATGATCTCCTTGGGTAATCCCATCCTGGAGAAGATCTGCATGAGGGCCTCAACTACCGTTTCAGCGTGAATATTAGTCAGAGCTACCGCCTCTGGATATCTAGTGGCATAGTCCACAACAGTCAGGATATATTTCTTTCCTGAAGGGCTAGCTTTCTTGAGGGGTCCTATTAAATCTACCGCTACTCTGCTAAACGGCTCCTCAATTATGGGTAGGGGATGTAGCTTGGCCTTGCGCCTGTCACCCCTTTTCCCTACCCTCTGGCATGTATCGCAAGTGCTGCAATATCGGCGTACTTCCTGGCTGATCCCTGGCCAAAAGAAACTTTGGGTCAGTCTGTGCCTGGTCCGACTGAACCCTAAATGTCCGGATAGCGGAATATCGTGTGCTATCCAGAGTAACTCCGCTCGGTACCGCTGTGGTACTACTAACTGCCTCATAACTATCGCGTCTGACCCGGCTATCTGCTTGTCAGATTCCCTGTATAAAAGCTGCTTATCCCAGATAAACCTCTCGCCCTCCCCCCCCGGGTGGGTCTGCTGTGACCTTGTCCCTATATACCTGTAACGTGGGATCAGTTATCACCTCTGCGGCAAATTCGTTAGGAAGGGCCCAGGGGACACAATCTAGTGAAGGGGAAAGATCTCTTACCTGAACCTCCGGCAGCGTGGGTTGAACCTGGGTGCAGGACTGTTGTCTGGTGACCACAGGATGAGCTTCTCCTGTGATTGGGGTCTGGGGCTCAAAAGCAGACGTAAGCCTCTCCAGATCATTGCCCAGCAAAACTTCCGCTGGTAACTGTGGCATTAACCCCACCTCCACCTCTCCTGACCCCGCTCCCCCCAATGTAGGTGAACCCTTGCTGTAGGTAGCCGGTATACGGCTCCCCCGGCTACCCTGACGGCTACGGTCTTGCTGGTCTTAGCTTTGTCCGCTACCAGGTGGCTTTTGACCAAAGTGATCGTGGCTCCTGAGTCGCGGAGCCCTTGTACAGCCTTGCCCTCTAGGTATACTGTCTGTCTGTGATGCTGTCGGTTATCCACATTTACCTGTACAGGATCCGCCTCGTGCAGTACTTCCCACTGTTCCACGGTGGTAATGGGCACTGCTGAACCATACGGTGTTGGGATTACGTCCTGGTAGTAGTGGGCTGCGGCTGCTCTCGGTGGTGGTGGAGGACCTGGTCGGATCCAGGTGGATCGATCCCGCAGTTGTGGGCATTCCCGTTTATAATGCCCCCATTTCTGGCAGTGGTGACAGGGCCCAGAGCTCGGCTGGCGAAATCGTGGTTGTGCAGCAGGTGGTGGTGGTGGTGGTAGTTATCTCGGTGGGACTGGGGGGTAGTTTGTTCCCCCAAAGGTTTTTAATGTGACCTTTGGGACTACTGGTTTCTGCTGCCTGCGTGCATCCAGATAGTCGTCTGCTTTCCTAGCAGCCTCTGTGAGGGATGTAGGGTTACGGTCCCATACCCATTCCTGGACATCGGTCGATACCCCATCATAAAATTGTTCCATCAGTAGCATTTGTATCACGTCCTCCATGGATCGTGCCTTGCTAGCTTGCACCCAACCGAGGGCCGCCCGCTGTAATCTGCAAGCCCACTCTGCATGCGAGTCTTTCTCCGCTTTCTTTAGGTCCCGGAACCGCCTCCGGTATGCCTCTGGTGTTATAGCATACCGGGCCAGTATAATTTCTTTCACTCTACTGTAATCCCTGATTTCCTCGTCTGGTACAGTACGATATGCTTCTGCTGCACTCCCAGTTAAACGTCCAGCCAAAGTGGGAACCCAATCTTCTGCACTGATTCTATGCAAGGCACACAGTTTTTCAAAATCCTGCAGGAAGGCATCTATGTCTTCTTCTGCCTCTACATACATTTTGAACGCTTGGTACGGTATTTTGGGCTTACCCTCTTGTGCCATGTTTACTGCAGTGCTGGGTTCTGGGGCTGTTGTTATCCTTTGTCTCAGTATAAACTCCTGGACCTCCGTCATTGTCTTGGAAATAATTTCTGCTGGTGGGTTTTCTCCATAAAAAGACAGCCTAAATTGTAGTTGTCTCTGGAACTCCATTTGTTCCTGTCTTTCCGCCGAATGCCACCCTGTTCGGGAACTGAACCGCCATCCGTTCGGTACTCTGCCATGAGTTCGGTAATAAATACCGCTTTCTTTTTATTGCTGGCTTGAATGCCCCTTGCTTCCAGGAGGTCTTTTAGCGTGGAGCGTTTTAGTGCAGAATAGTCAATCTCCATTCGTACTCCATTGGTACTTGTTCCTCTATGAGTCTGGATCCCAGCGCTGCCAACCAATGTAGCGGAGGCCTGGTATTTCACTGGTTAACTCCACTAAGATCCCAGTGAGGCTCAGGAACAAGTGATGAAAAATCCCATGAAGTAATAATTTCAACAAGCAAGGTAATCCAAGAATATCCCCATACAGATCCCAATGACTGGACGACACACAGCATCAGGAGCAGAACTGACTTTTATTACACACAACCTCCTTTTAAGCATTTCTCCCATGCAAGGGAGGGATTCACCTTCATTAGTACAGTACCCAATGAAATAGCAGTTACCTCCCACACATCTCCTCCCCTTAGTATGACACCTAATCCCATTATACAGTGTAGCGGAACGCCAATATAAAATCCACGAATTCCGCTGGTCCAGAACGAATCCACAGTCAAGCGCTGAAAACACCAAGGCAATATCCCCAACCTCCCAATAACCGGACGAGACACAGTTTTGGGAGTCAACTGACAATCCTTTATTCAGCACGACAATTTATACAAGTCCCCATGCAAGGGGTCTCCTGAGTCCCTTCCCAGGGGCACTCCCAGAGGGGACTACATGGGGGACTTACAGTATAACATATTTCTCCCATCAGGCACCGCTGCACGAGAGGGATCATCCTCCCAGAATGCACCGTTAAGGGGATTATCCCCTCGTGCAGCAGAACCGGCAATTCATATAAAAATACATAACTTTTAAAATACACGGTGGATTTACACGAATGGACGTTCGGTAGATAGCTGGGGTCTGGGCGCATCATTCGTGAGATTGCCGCTCAGATCCCAGCCAAATTAACCGAACGCCGCACAGAAAACACATTTCTTACAAAACCCACAAAAGGAACCGATTGCTTTGGGTGAACCTGGTCCTGAAACTCCCGAACGTCTGGGAGGCTCAGCGGTGTTCGTGCCGTCGAATAACTATTGGTAGTAGTATGCGTTCGACGACACGGACCCGCTGACGAACAAGGGATCCAAGATGGCCGACCGCCGCATGGTCGGTAGTCGAACGACGGCCACCCAGGAGAGCCTCTAATAACCGATTGCAACAATGTTGCAATCGGTTAACTAGCGCCACACGCCTCTAAGTGTGTGGGCTATTAGGGGGTATCGCGTTCGGTTCACGAACGGCTTTCTAAAGTGCCGTTCGTGAAACGAAAGAAAATCCCCATACAAAACCGCCAATTGCATTCGGCGGAAACAGTATTACAGGTAACACGGAAAATACATTCACATTTACATAGGTGTACAGCGCATATCTCGCCCGACCTAGTGGCAACCCTTAAAGGCACAGTCTCTAGTTATTGTCCAAGTGGCTAGGTTTGCCACAATGCTCCCCCAGAACCAAGCCGGCATACACAGCCTGATCCCAACGGATCGGCTTGGGGATGTCCGGGGGAGTGCTCACAGATCACTTCTCAAGGTCTGTTTGTCTGGACAACCCGTCGGCATTACCGTTTTGTTTCCCTGGGCGGTAGTGTATTGTAAAGTCAAAGGGCTGCAGCGCCAAACTCCAGCGCAGCAGCCTGGCATTGTCTCCCGCCACACGGTTTAGCCACACCAGCGGGTTGTGATCTGTGAGCAAAGAAAAGGGTTGCCCATAGAGATACGGCTGTAACTTTTTCAGGGCCCACACCACGGCCAGGCATTCCTTCTCTATGGCGGCGTAGCTCACTTCTCGGGGTAGCAGCTTCCGACTCAAGTAGGCTACGGGGTGTTCTCCGCCATCGGCTCCGACCTGGCTCAGTACTGCTCCCAATCCAAACATTGAGGCGTCTGTGTGAACAAGAAAACGTTTAGTTGGATCAGGAGCAGCCAGTACAGGGGCATTGGTCAGAGCCGTCTTCAGCTGGTTGAATGCCTGTTCACACTCTGGGGCCCAGACGACCTGCCGGGGCAGGTTTTTCTTCGTCAAATCAGTCAGGGGTTTGGCCAGGGCACTGTAGTTGGGTACAAATTTTCTGTAATACCCTGCGGTACCTAGGAAAGCAAGGACTTGGGTTTTGGTCCTAGGGGTAGGCCACTGGGCTACAGCTTCAATCTTTGCGGGCTCAGGCTTCTGCTGCCCGCTACCAACCCGGTGTCCTAAGTACTGTACCTCTGCCATCCCTATGTGGCATTTGCTGGGTTTCAAGGTAAGCCCTGCCTCTCGAATCCGATCTATTACTGCCCCTATGTGTTGTAGGTGTTCTGCCCAGGTCTGACTGTAGATGGCAATATCGTCCAGATATGCACACGCATAGTCCTGGAACCCGTCCAGTAGCCGATCCACCATCCGCTGGAATGTCGCGGGGGCGTTCTTCATCCCGAATGGCATGACTCCAAATTGGTACAAGCCAAACAGGGTGACAAACGCCGACTTAGGGATGGCGTCCTCGGCTAGTGGAATTTGCCAGTATCCCTTACACAAATCTATGGTAGTGAGATACTGACCCCTGGCCATCCTATCCAGCAGTTCGTCTATCCGAGGCATCGGGTAGGCGTCCGACACAGTTTTGTCGTTCAACCTCCGGTAGTCCACACAGAACCGGGTGGTACCATCTTTCTTGGGAACCAGGACTACCGGCGATGCCCAGGGGCTATCTGAGTGTTCAATAACCCCCAACTGCAACATCTCCTCAATTTCTTTCCTCATATGTTCCCGCACGGATTCAGGAATCCGATAGGGAGTCTGTCGCATGGGAAGCTGTCCCGGGGTTTCTACTCGGTGGGTGGCTAGTGGAGTGTACCCAGGTAGATTAGAAAAGGTAGCGCCCTTTGCTGCTATCAGTTCTTGTACCTGGATACGCTCTTGAGGACTTAGCCGCTCCCCCAGCTGAACCCCCTGGGAGGGTTCCTTCTGCTCCTCCTGCTCTAACAGATCGGAAGGGGCAGGTTCTCCTGATCTTCGGAGGCGGGCGTGCAAATAGCTGCCACGTCCTCCGTTCGCTCGTGGTAGGGTTTGAGCATGTTCACATGGAGCATGCGTCTCTTCCCTACTCCGGAGCATGGGCCGATCACATAGGTGGTATCGCATCTCTGCTCTACCACCTGGTATGGGCCCTGCCAGACGGCCTGTAGTTTATCGGTGCGGACAGGTTTAAGGATTAGCACCTTCTGCCCCACTTGAAAACTACGGTCTCTGGCTCCTCTGTCATACCAACGACGCTGTCGTTGTTGGGCGGCCTGGAGGTTGGTGCGCACCGCCTGGGTCAATTCCTCCAGGCGATCCCGGAACGCCAGCACGTATGGTACAATAGGGGTCCCATCTGCACTACTCTCTCCCTCCCAAAGCTCTCTAATGAGATCCAACGGCCCCCGGACCCTTCTCCCAAACAATAGTTCAAAGGGGGAAAAACCCGTAGACTCTTGGGGCACCTCTCTGTATGCGAACAACAGATGGGGAAGGAATCGTTCCCAGTCCTTATGGGTCTCTCCGAATGTTCGAAGCATCTGTTTTAGGGTACCGTTGAATCTCTCACATAATCCATTGGATTACGGGTGGTACGCGGAGTTAATGATCGGCTTTATGCCACATATCCTCCATAACTGCTGAGTAACCTCAGCCGTGAATTGGGTCCCCCTATCTGAGACCATTTCCTGTGGGAACCCTACTCGGGAGAAGATTTTCATCAAGGCTTCGGCTACCGTCTCCGCGTGGATATTAGTTAGGGCAATCGCCTCGGGGTACCGGGTGGCGTAATCCACCACGGTCAGGATATACCGTTTCCCAGAGGGGCTGGGCTTTGGTAGTGGTCCTACTATATCTACTGCTACCCGGCTGAACGGTTCCTCAATTATGGGGAGGGGACATAGTTTGGCCTTATGGCGATCCCCCCTTTTGCCTACCCTCTGGCACACATCACAGGAGGTACAAT
>OW240914.1:222238816-222293106 GCA_933207985.1 Pelobates cultripes
ACCTCCAGAATGTATTATCGCTACTACCGTTACTGAAATATCTTCTCCACTCTTTGGTGGCATAATAGCAGATCAAACTCAGGCACTCGTGGGGAAACCCCAGGACAAACTGTATGTTTCACTTATTAAGGAAGAAAGTATTTGGAGTGTTTCATGATAATCTGACAGCAGGACATCCTGGAATACATAAAACTCTCTCTGCTATTTCCAGAATATTTTGGTGGCCTACACTCAGAGGTGACGTTAAAGACTATGTAGGGGCATGTCAAATATGTGCAGTTTCTAAAACATCTCATCGATCTCCCCCTGGGTTGCTACAGCCACTTCCGATACCCGATGCTCCATGGACCTCAATGTGGAACTTCCCAGTTCTAATGGGCATAACACCATCCTCATGGTTGTAGATAGATTTTCCAAGATGGCACATTTTATACCTCTTAAAAAATTGCCATCTGCTCAAGATCTAGTCCAAATTTTCATAAAGGAAATCTTTCGCTTACACGGAGTACCAAGAAACATTGTTTCTGACAGAGGAACCCAATTTATCTCTAGGTTCTGGCGTGCCTTCTGTAAACAGTTGGGCGTAGAACTTTCATTTTCCTCTTCGTACCACCCTCAGACTAATGGCGCCGCAGAAAGAGCCAATCAATCTTTAGAATCCTATTTGCGTTGCTTTATCGATGCCAATCAGTCCAATTGGTTTGAACTCTTACCCATGGCTGAATTTGCCAGAAATAATGCGACTCACGAATCCTCGAGTCAGAGTCCATTTTTTGTAAATAAAGGTTATCACCCCACTATTTTACCTTCTGCATTTTCAGGGAATGATATTCCTGCATTAAACACCCATTTGATTTCTATCCAAGACAATTGGGATTCTGTTCATTCAGCATTACAGAATGCCTCTAAACGTACTAAAGTTCAAGCTGATAAGAAACAGGGTGCCAATCCTGTTTATCAAGTGGGGGACAGGGTTTGGTTGTCCACACGTCATATCAAACTCAAGGTTCCTTCCATTAAACTAACTCCTCGATTCATAGGTCCCTTTCGTGTCCTCCGTCGTATAAACCCAGTGACTTATTCATTGGCACTCCCTGCTCATATGAGAATTGCTAATTCCTTCCATGTATCATTGCTTAAGCCCCTCACTTGCAATTGATACACAAAAATGATTGTTCCTCCTCCACCCTTGGTAGTAGGTAATCAAGAGGAGTACGAAGTCCAAACTATTTTAGACTCCAAGTTCTCTAGAGGTGTTCTGTCTTATCTGGTTGACTGGAAGGGATATGGCCCGGAGGAACGTAGTTGGGTTCTTGCTGACCAGGTTCATGCTCCCCGTCTTGTCCGGTCATTTCACAACCGTTTTCCTCGCAAGACGGCTCCTTCCCGCCCGGTGAGCAGTCTTTGAGTGGGGGGGTACTGTCACGGCTCCCGGCTCGCCGACATGTGCGTCCGTGCCCGACCGCACCAACTCACTGAGCTTACCTGCTCAGCGGCGAGCTGGGAACCAGTCCACCATGCCGCTCAGGGAAATCCAAGATGGCGCCGACCAGGAGGTCGCATCCATCCATGGCTCCACCCCCCAAAATTATACGAACGTGTGCGTGATGTCACAACGTCAACGCATGATCTGGGGTCAGAGGTCACCCTTTGACCAATCAGAGCCTAGAGAGGGATATTTAAATCCCTAATTCACCCCAATACCTTGCCCTGTCGTGGTTTCCTGTTCCTGGTTCCCGAGAGTGCGTTTATCTTTGTGAATATTACTTACTGGTATCCTGATCTTGGCTTTTCCCTGGTTATTCCGAATTCTGGTTCCCCTGACTTGGCTTGTTTCAATGGTATCTGAGTATTTCTGGCTTCCTTGACATCGGCTTTCCCTTTGACCATTCTCGATCTCTAGCGTATTAGTCCGGCCATTCTAAGGTCCGGTTTACGCTCTGTCCTTTTATTTCCTTTCCTTTTTTATGTATATGTTTACATAGTTTCTGCGTGTTGGACCACACTAGCTGCCGTGACAGAGGGATAGCTGGATGTTCTTGTCTGTGTGTGAGTTGTCTAAGTGTGATGGTTGTTTTGCAATATTAGCATTTATTTGTTTTTTTACCACCTTCCTGCTAACCTTTACCTGGTGGTCCAGCAAGGGTGATATGTTTCCTGGTGGAATTGTGGTCCTGCTAACCAAATCCCTGGTAGTCCAGTGGGGGAGTGTGTGCACTCCAATGGAAGCCGATGACATTAAATACTCTTCAGGTCCCGGTATCACGCAGTGAGCCAGATCATTGCCACTGTAAGCCAGCACCCCAACTAATTCACTAAGCAGTTGGACCAAAGGGTGCGCTTAAGGGTTTCTGTAATAGTGTACTTACTATATAGCCGAATTGGTAATATTTGAAATAACTGTGCAAGGGGGGCCTGGCCTGGGCACCGCTTGGCAGCTGGAACTCCAGGGCCAAGCTGTAATAGTGACTGTTGTGACCCTGGTAATTTTGTTACTGGGGTGGATTCAGCCAGTTGTTTTGAAAGTGGTCCCACAATTTCTGATGGTGGCCCTGCCTGGGAGGCAAGTTCCTTTGTGCCTCCTGGGGTCTACACCTTCTAGGATTGTTCTGTCATGGCACAACTCATTGGCATCAGCCATCCATCATCTTCCAATCATTGCTTTACTCTGCCTGATTCAGTCCTGAATTTTCTAGCTAATAATGACATCTAGTGGCAATAGTTTGTAATCACCTTAGATTAGACTCTCAAGACAGGTTTTCTTTAGAAACATAGAATGTGACGGCAGATAAGAACCATTCGGCCCATCTAGTCTGCCCAATTTTCTAAAAACTTTCATTAGTCCCTAGCCTTATCTTATAGTTAGGATAGCCTTATGCCTATCCCATGCATGCTTAAACTCCTTTACTGTGTTAACCTCTACCACTTCAGCTGGAAGGCTATTCCATGCATCAACTATGAATGTCCAAAATGCATTAAATACATACATTTATCACAGACATATAGTGTATAATACATAGCTATAAATTCACCTCTCCTCCGATCCAGAGTCATGTCCTCACCTTCGTTGATGTTACTCTTCTGTAACACCCACCTCTGGTCTGCCAGTGCTCCACCTGCTCTCCTCGTGCATGGCAAGCCTCCACTATGATGCCAACACACTAGTTACATTGCCAGCATACCAGCATCTGAATGGAGTTACATCACTCCCTCCATTTTTTTACTCCCTAGTCAGGGCAAGCAGCTTCACATAGGGTGCTACCATAGCACCCACAGCGTATGCACTGTGGTTGCTTTATTGAAGAACACAAGGACCACCTGTGAGAGGCCTCTTCTGCTCTCCATGTCACTCAGTACTTCGGCAGAGAATTTATACTGAAGCATTGGTTGACAGGTGGGAGAAAGATCTATTTTTAAATAGAGTTTTCTGACAATAGATTACATTTGCTAGCATGATGTATAAATAGAATTTCATACATTCCAAAAAAAAACCAAAAAAAACAAAACACAAGTTGAAACTACCATGAAGGTACCCTAATGATTCGCTTCATCTTATTGATGTGGTTATAGTGAAAAGATCCTGCATCCTTTCTTTAAAAAAACGTTTAATTCCAGAGATAAAATACCCTTTTTCTTCATATAGTTCTGTCTCAATGGGCTGTCAGTCATCTGAAATATTCTATTCTTGGCTGGCAATTGTTTTGTGCAACTTATGCGTCCACTGTCAGCACATACAGCAATTTAACTCTCTAACTCCCAGATAAGGAAAATACTTAACTCTGTTCTGGTTTTTCAAACTCTCCCCTTTCAGAGAATAAAAAAAAAATAAAAAAATAAGCCACTCATTAAAACAACCCTTCTCGACAAGAAGATTTGTACTGGAGATTTGTTCTGACTGCTCATTTGAGAACCAATTGATTGGACATTGCCCAGCAGTAATACGGAAGTACTTGGGGATGGTGGATCTTCATTAGCTGCAGAGGCCAGTTCTACAGCTAATGACAGGCTGTTTTTTAAGGAAATATTTGTGATGGTCTTTGAAGTGTGCTGAGACACTGTGCTGTGTATTCCATTTAAAAATATTATTAACGTGCTCACTGATTCTCACATGTAAGGTGCGAATCGTACGACCCACGTACTGTAAGTCACATGATCATATTAACAGATACACAACATTTCTAGTATAACGTGATGAAATCATTAATAAAAAACTCCTTCTCACTGTATTTGGTCTTCAATTTATTTATTCCTTTTAGAGTACTAGTCTTACCTTTATTGCATGAGTAAAACCCTTTTTTTATTTAAAAAATGTTGCTTAATTTCATTTTAGGATGATTATGCATTAAAATCAAATTAAAATTCGGGGCTCCTCTAAATGTAATAAAAGTTTTTTGGGGGAATTATTCTAGATAATTCCCTATCTTTCTTTAGTAGATGTCAATGCTTATTAATAATAGTTTTTATATTCCTATGTGATTCATTAAAAAACAGGGAACAAACCGCAACACCTCTGCCCACAATTGCCGTGGCTCAACTGGGGTCCTGGCTCCCTCCTGGAGTCGAATGGGGAACTCTCTCTATCCACCCCCAGGCACTGGACGACATTCAGTCCTTAGAGTTCTAGTCTGTACAAGAACTTTCCCCGTTGAATCCTCCACACAGGAACAGTGATTAGTAAGTAGCCCTTTCTCCTCCCAATAACCAGATGACACATAGTTCTGGGAGCACAAGCTGGAATGTTTTAATCTGGCCAGATGGCCTGCTTTTATACAATTCTGAACACAGTTAAGCACGCCCCTGACACTCCCACACAAACAAGATAATCCATCTCCTGGACCTTTGAGGAGACTAGTTACCAGTCTCAAACTCCTCCCCTGTGCCTGAGAGATAATTGAGTCAGGAGCTGAAATAACCCAATTATCTCCAGGCACACACACAAAAAAAAACACAATTCGGGTCGGAGCCTGGTAGCCATGCCGAGAGGTTGCATACTACATGGGCTCCGAGGCAAAAACCCACAAGTGGCTAAAATAAGCTTGAATGAGCCCTCAAACTTGCCTGCTCAACAGCCCCAGCCTAAGGGGTCTTCCCAAGCGGCAGTGAGCGCCAAGAGATCCGACCACAAGCGACTGACACTCTCACCGGGGATCGACCAGAGGCCTACGGAGGACCTGATCAAGCGGCACGAGGGAGGCGGCTGATCCCTACACTGCAACAGCCTTCCCGGCTGAAAGTCTCCCCGGAAAAATCTACCTCCCCCCATGCCTGCGGAGGTCATCCCAGCAACCACAAGCAATGATCCAGTGCCAGAGAGCCAACCTGGTCCTGCCTGCACAACTGAACAGGCGGGTAAAATCATGGCGGACGCCACATGCGGCCCTGCACCCAGCACCACATTCCCCCAACAAGCAGAGAGGATTGACCACCTGCTGGATGCTTTTTGGGCCAAACTCACTCTCCGCAAGGATACCTCCGGGGAGATGTCGTCTGCAAGGATCTCACAAGAGCCAGCAAGGTGGACAGCAACCCCTGGACGGGGCCATGGAACAACCTGAATCGCGAGGAGGAGAGTGCGGGTGGTCCAGTGGAAACCTACACATAGACGCCGCACATCCAATCATACGGACTGCCGCTGCACCAGCCCACCCAGAGGGGGACCCCTCCAAGCTCCCAGACGGACCCAGAGTCCACCATGCTACCCAAGACATCATGCCACGCAAGGGGATCCCAAGATTCTGCAACATGCCGCCGCGGAGCACCAAGGGGGCTCACCAAGAGAAGGGTCTGTCAAGGAGACGCAGACGGAGATTTGCACACGAACCATCACGCCAGCAACACCCTCCACGCATCGTGTGTAGGGTGAACAACCTGGACTGGACACTAATAACCGTGAGCTCCATATTGTGCAGTATATGGCTCCACGTGTTCTAATGCTAACCCTCACTGTTTAAGCCCATACTGCAATTAATATATGACCTTCTGCTTAGCTGGCTTGTCTACTTTAATCAGCATAGCATTCCCTCATTGAGGTTACATGCCTGAATAGCTTATTGTTTTTATATGCCCAGTTATACACGATAGGCTAGCTGAGGAGAAACGCTTAAGTACCTCGACTTAATGGTACAGATAAAAAGCCTAACAGCACTAGCCTGACTGCTTGACTAACCACGCATACCTGTATTACTCATGCTGTTACTAACTTAACTTACGCTCGGACCAAGCTTGTTTATAGCATAAACTTATATTTACTGCCCAAGCTATACTGTTAAGCCTGCTTATATCATAAAATTGTGCGTTTGTGCACTGACATAGCCTAATTATAAACTACATTTACCTTTACAATCAATTGCTCAAGCTTGACCATAACATAAAAATGTGCCTGTTAATCCCATGCCCCGCATGTTAAGCGTGGAAATTGCTTGAGGACTGCTTTCGGGCACCTCTCGCCTCCTTGTATTATCTATCTGCACTACAAAAATAAAAAATTATAAAATATCAAACTAAATACAATTATCCCCAAAATACCTTTAAAATACATTTAAAAAAACAACTAAAAGTTACATCCTCTAATAGCCCTGATCTAGGTGACCAAAATATCCAAAAATCACCCAGATCGGTTCAAGGCTTTGGGAATTTTCTGGAAGTCTTAATTTGACCGACCGCACACGAGGCTCCTGCCCAAAACCGTTCCATAAGATCAGGGTTAGCGGTCGGTCTAGCTCGGTAGTTTAAAACATGAGAACATTTCCACCGAACAGTGTCCTCCTAAGTGTTGTAGAACAGAATGCAGGCGATGATGGAAGTCCAGCGGTGTTCAGGAGTTTCTGTGTCCGATTATAGTTCAATGAACTTGGCGACCAAATGACCGCTGCCTGCGTTTGTGCAAACAAGATGGCCGCCACCTCGTGGTCGTCCATATGAAGTGCGGCCACCCAGATGAACACTGCAGTGGAAATTGCATAGCAAATAGACTTAACAAGCTCCTGGGTGGTCTCCGGTTCGTGCGGCTGTTCAGCTCCCGAACCATATAGTCCAAATATACGAACGGAAACCTTTTCAGTGTATATTACAGGGCCCATAGTCTGTGGGCAGGAGGCTGGCAAGCAGACTATTCCAGAAGCTTGTGGCAAACTCACGTGGGAAGGGGAGTTTGTCACAATCAGTTAATTCTTTAAGGTATTTTTTTATTCGAGAATTTTTCTATTAAAATCTGTGCCGGTTTAAAAACTCCTGTGTCTGTACAGTTTCTCCTTATGCACTGCAACTGGTCCTTTGGAATATTATTGAGCCATGGTGTGTAGTGCCTGCTGCTGTACAGTACATAGTTGTTAGCATCCACTTTTAAAAACATATTTTTTGTTTTTATCTCACCATTGTCTATCTCGATATCCAAATCTAAGTACTCTATGCTGGTAGTACTATACTTACTAGTTAAATTTATACCCCAATTGTTGCAATTAAGGTTATCAAAAAAATAAAATAAATTTAGGTCAGGCTCTGGCCCTTTCCAGATAAAAATCAGATCATCAATGTACCTGCGATAGAGTTCCAAGCTCGCCCCCTACTCCACACTGCCATAAATATAAGTGTTCTCCAATTCTGACATATAAAGATTTGCGTAGCTTGGAGTAAACTTGGCCCCCATCGCATTACCTTGGTGCTGTAAAAAATACTTAGACTTAAAAAGAAAACAATTGTTATTCCAAATCCAATTAAGACTGATAATTAGAAAAGTGAGGAATATTAAATGTGATGGTGACTATATATTGGTTGCCAGTGATGTATCATCCCTCTATACATCAATCCCTCATCAGTCTAGATGCAATGCAGTATGAGAATGTCTTATCAAATCAGGTAATTTTTCTAGGGAACACATTGATTTTTTTTATTGATTGTACCTTGGAGAGATATTTGAAGAATAATATCATGACAAGGGGTTTAAAGTTTGAAAAAATACCCACATTTGAGAATGAACTTAAAGGGACACTATAGTCACCTGAACAACTACAGCTTAATGTAGTTGTTCAGGTGAGATCTATAGCTCCCTGCAGGCAATCTAATGTAAACACTGTATTTTCAGAGAAAATACAGTGTTTACATTGATTGATAGGAATACCTCCAGTGGCCGTCACTCAGACGGCCACCAGAGGGACTTCCTATCATGTATGGCCCTAAAAAGGCCATGTACACGTCAGACGTATTAAAATATTGGAATAAAATACGTCTGACGTGTGCAGGAGAGAGAAGGCACTGTGTGTGCGCGCATTCTCTCTCCTGCCTGTCAGCAGAGGAGAAGGGGCAGGCAAAGACTGCGAGCTGAGCTGTCAGTCAGCTCAGCTCGGGGCCGTGTCGCGGTTCCGCGGGTGGCTGTGGGGGGAGGCTGCGTGCCGCTCGCAGCACTCACCCTCAGTCCATCGCCGCCCGCGGTCCCCCCTCTTACCTGTGGGCGAGCAGCGTGCAGCCTCCCCTCGCAGCTGCTCGCGTCCTCGCCTCCCAGTGGCAGCATGTGTAACGCTGCACGCTGGGAGTCCCGGCTTTTATGTAAACGCCAGGGTCACTCACGTGACCCGGCGTTAAAGCCACAGTACCCTAATCACAGTGGGAGGTATAGATATCTCCCACATGTGATTATTAATTCTGATTGGAAATTATCCAATCAGAATTAAGCACTGCTGTTATATACTTACCCCTCCTGTCTCTCAGTGCCCTGTTGTGGTCTTGTGTTACCTGTAGTGCAGTTTGCTTGTGTTGCTCTCTGGTTACCGATTATTTGGCTCGTTATTCCGATTTTCCTGTATTTTCCACTCCTTTGACCTCTGCTTGCTTCTCGTTCTCCCGTTTTATGGCTCCCTTTACTTGGCTTGTCTCTTGACTATTCTTAGTGTGCTTAGCCCGGCCACTCTAAGGACCGGTATAGCATCCTTCCTCTCTGTGACCTGTTAGCGTGTTAGGTTCCGGAATCGTGACATTACAACAGGGCCACCATGGAACCTGCTGAAATTCCACAGCTGTTAGTAAATTTAGGAGGCTAGAATGGATGGTTTAGACCACCGTATGGATCAGTTTGCCCAGGCTTTACAAACCATACTGGCTCGTACTGCCCACTTGCAACCTGCCGTTCAAGAAGCTGTTGCTGCTGTGCCAGAACCCATTCCCGATCCAGTACCCATTCCTGCTCACGTGGTTCACATGACGCCACCACAGCGCTATAGCGGTGATCCAGCATTGTGTCGTGGTTTCCTCAACCAAATTGATATTCATTTGGTGATGAATCCTCGTTCCTACCCCACTGATAGAACCAAAATTGCTTTTCTAATCAACCACTTGTCTGGGAAAGCTTTAGCATGGGCTAATCCCATGTGGGAGAATATGTCCCCAATGTCCTTTGCAGACTTTTTAACTGCTTTCAAACGTATATTTGATCAACCCAGTAGGGTTGCTTCTGCTGGCAAAGCCCTGCTTAGGGTCCGACAGGGTAATAGATCTGTAGCGGATTATACTATTGAATTCCGCACTCTGGCAGCTGAAGTGGTTTGGAATAACGACGCCCTCGTAACAGCCTTTCAGGAGGGTTTGGCCGCTTACATACTAGATGAAATAGCATCCAGGGAATTGCCTGTTCTTCTGGATGATGTAATAGATTACATCATTCTTATTGACAACCGTATTAGAGAGAGGCGTAGTCAAAGAAGGATGAATACACAGGGGCCACCTGCTTTACCCAGTACTGCATTACTAGCATTACCTCCCCCTAATCAACCATCTCCTGAACCCATGCAATTGGATGCTGTAGGGTTAACTGAAGCTGAAAGAACGTATCGCAGAAGGGAGGGGTTATGCCTTTATTGTGGAAAGAGGGGGTATCTCCGAAGAAACTGTCCTAGTTTGCAGGGAAACCTCAGAACCTAAGGCCTAGAAAGGGGTCGGCCTCGGGTGTTAGAATTTTTTCCCCTCATGTGTCCATCTCCAGACCATTTATTACGGTTACTCTTTTGGTCAATCAAACCATTATAACAACTAAAGCCTTGATCGATTCAGGTGCTGCAGACAACTTTATGGATGAGAACTTTGCTAAAACCGCAGCCTTGACTCTGATCCAAAAGGCCACACCCTTGGCCGTTGAGGCTATAGATGGTAGACCACTTGATAAACCTCTGGGGACTCATGAAACCCAAGAAATGGTTATGGCCATGGGTGCATTACACAAGAAAAGGTTAACCTTCCAAATAATTGACTCCTACAGCTTCCATCGTTCTGGGTTTTCCCTGGTTAGTTAAACACAACCCGGTACTTGATTGGGGTTGTTTAGATATACTCTCCTGGGGGGAATCTTGTCAACGAGGCTGTATGGCCCGTTTTCGTTCTGTTTGCTTACTTAATGTGCCTACAGCTAAACCACTTTCTGTTTCTGTCCCTTCTGTGTATGCAGACCTCGCATTGGTTTTTGAAAAAAGGGAGGCTGATAAGCTACCTCCACACTGGGGCAATGATTGTGCCATAAACCTGTTACCTGGTACTATGCCCCCCTAGGGGTATGGTCTACCCACTTTCTGAGAAAGAAAATCAGGTCATGGAGGAATACAAATGTTAAAGCTATATACTGGCGCTCTATTAACAAAGTATAAAACAAATATAAAATAAATGGACATGTACTAGCTGCTATATCACCACGTGTAGTCTTTCCTCATACACAAAACATAAACCAAATACAGAAAAGGTGTAGCGCTACATACAGATACAGAGTAGTCCAAAGTCTAAATATCTGTCACTCCAAAAAATGGAGACCACAAATGTGAAATAGTGTCCTAGAAAATAAATTATAAACTCACAGTGTGACACTAATCAAATATGGAGAAACAAAAAGATCTGAATGGAACCACTCACATATTACTGAGCTAATAAACCTAGCTCAGGCGTAAAAGCTCCTAGGTCCGTAAGGCGACCTTTCCCCTTCTTTAATATGCTTCTTTCCCGCGTTGTAGCTAGGGCTCAAGCAGAAAGAACATATGGCGCAGTATGATATGGAACCAATATCATATATATATATATCATAAGTATATATACTCACAAATGTGGAGCCACTCTATAGGCTTTTATCCAGCGCGTTATGTAGTTAAGGACTACACTCCTATATAGCAGTAACCAATAGCCCAATATAGAATCAAATATTTATTGTAAAAATTAAAAATGTAAGTTTAAAATTCCAATGGCCAATTAGAATCTATAAAAATACGATACATACACATATATATAAAAAAAGGGTATAAAGGTGGTATCTAAAAGTCCCCAGGACGCGTTTCGCCAATATTCTATCGGCTTCCTCAGCTGGGTGAAAAGTGCAATACCTTCTTTCTCCTTCTCGGAGACCTGCTATATACATTGTCCATGATTGAAAAAAGCCTTTCAGCTGTCCTTTTTCGCGCGCTGCTGCTGCCTCTGTCTCGGCGGGCACTGTGTGTGTGTTCCAAGCCTCTTTCTCATTGCGGTGTACTTCCGCATACGTCATAGTTTTCGTTAACCCCATCCTCCTGCTTCAGAACCTCGAGCTTTCCTCTCGAGCGTTCTCAATAATATAAATATATTGCGCAAATAGAGAAGAAGGGGGTAAGGGAAGAGGCTCTATTTAAATAATTTGAATGTAAAATCTAAAGCCTAAATAGAGCTATAATAAAGCAATATCTTAAATTTTTCAAAATAAGTGCAGTGTTATTCTATTGCAATAGAGAAGGCATTTTTTCAATAGATATATATATCTATATATATACAAATATCAATCTACCTATATTATATCCTATTAATCTCCCAAGTACACAAATTCAATTATTTTCTTCTTCTTGCAACAATTAACATATAAAAACTCATTTGTACATTGTTACAAATATAACATTAGTGTATCTAAAACAGTATCTATGTGAGTTTTCAGTGCAAGTGAATTAGTCTCTCTAAATAGTAAAACGCATGATCAATTATATTAAAGACACGGAGGCTCATATTATGCATAACTCTTTCTTTATTTCCTCAGCAACAAAGATAGAGGAATATAAATATATCAAAAATGAAAGAAATAACTGTATAGGTATACAGGCAACCAATCACATAACATAGGAAGTGACTATATAAGGCCTGTGTCTCCCACAAGCCTCCTCTTTCTTTGCTGCTTACCTCAGACAGCTAAGTATTTTGCTCTTGTCTTGGATTTTCATGATTTATTGTTTACTGTTTGTTGTTATTGCCTGCTATTATTGCTTATGGTTATTTGTTTCTGGTTGTCTTTATCTGTGCAACCTTCCGCTGGTGTGCTCGGGCTATCCCCTGTCTTGTGCCCTGGTTTTCCCTCTCGGCTCTTGGGTTTTCCCCTGCGCTCTCCCTACCCCCTGCGGGTGCTGCGCAGGACCCTGTACTGTTTTTCCCAGCCGCGGCTGTTTCATCTGCCGCGGCTGTGTACTGCTCTGCTGTTTCTCCTCGATCGCGGGCTGCCCGAGCGGGTAAGGTGCACGCGCCCCTTCCCCCGCCGGGAGTCAGTCCGCGATCGTTCTGTTGCACGTGCGGCGGCCATTTTGGGCGGTCCGTCTAGCTCTGATCGGTCGCTCACTCTGCTGCCGTGCGGTTTGTCTCCCGGTTTCTGGGTCCCCTGAGTGCACCAGCGGGCAGGTTTTCCCTTTCCCTTGTACTTTATTGTGGGTTACTCAACCCTTCTGTTTTCCTTTCCCTTGTACTTTATTGTGGGTTACTCAACCCTTCTATAGTTGTAATATTTAAAGATATATTTGAAAATATATTTCTCTAGCCTTTTATACTTTATTTACTTAAAGGTTTATTTCCCTATTATTTTTGCCACCATGCAGGATAGGGATGATGGGCCTGAAGGCTCCTCTAATGATTTTAATGCTGATAACCCTGAGGGAGCTACGGCCTCCCAGGAATTTCAGGCCCTGCTGGATGCCACTATGGCTTCTTCATTGCAAAAGGCTTTTGCTTCAGCTATGGCTGCTGTTTCTTCCTCCTTCTCTCAGTCCCTGCATTCTATGCTTATGCCCTCGCTAGCTACTCCTACCCTCCTGGGTGTTAGGCCCCCTTCCCCTGCCCAGACTGTGCCTGGTGCCCGTAAGGTGAAGGCTAAATCTAAGCACGTTGATTCCCACTCCTCGATGCAGGTTTTACCTGCCATGACTGACACACTGGATGTGGTCACAGACAGCGCGCACCCCACGCGCAAAAGAGCCCGTGGCCGGGCTAAAAAGGCTAGATTGTGGAAAAGGGCTAGGGCCCTAGAGGATGAGTCGGATACCGACCAGAGTGTGGAACGTGACTCTGATGCTATGGAGTATGACTCCTACGATGAGGGCGAGTCGGGCGAGGAATTACCCATTACGGGTGTTACCCCTTCTGGTTCCTCTGCCATTACCCTTGGTCAGGCTAAGATCCCCACTGGGGACAGTAAGGCACTTTTCGACCCCCAGGGCAACCCCCTGTTCGACCCTGACGACCTTCGCCACCCACGGTCAGCAGAATGGGTCCCTCCGACCATATTGCCCAATATGTGGCTAAAAGCCTGCGTACCCCCCTCTCCAAGGAGGGTCGCAACAAGCTACGTGCCGAATGCCCTAGGCCCTCTCTCCCGGGCTCGGCCTGTAAGACTCCAGATATTGATCCCCAAATTGCCCAGTTCCTGAACAAGTCAGGCTGGAAGCTCAAAAAGGGATTGGATTATTCCCTCAAGGGATGCCAAGATAAAATATTAGATGCCCTGGGCCCCCTGTCAAAATTATACGAACTGCTGGATGCCGCTAGAGCTGGGGATTCCGTTTTGGATGTCGATGTGGCCATTGGATGGGTCCAGAGGGCGATCTGCCTTTTGGGGAACGCGAATACTGCCATGTCTTCGGAGAGGCGTAAGGCGATTCTCCTTAAGATCGACCCCAAATTGGCTGCCATGACGGTGGCGGAACCTGCCCCCTCTGACGATGGTTTATTATTCTGAACCTCCTTCGTTAAAGACCTAGGTTCCTATGTGAAGACCTTTACGGCCATAGACAAGGCCCAGGCTAACATGAAGCGCATGTTCGCACCCAAGGTTTTCGGAGGGGCCGGGCGTAGCAGGAACCGTCCACCCGGCCACGGCTTCCGAGGCTCGTTTCGGGCCACCGGAGGTTCCTTCTTTCCTTTCCGAGGATTTCAGGATACGAGGACACCTCCCTTCTTCCTGGCCAGAGGGAGATCCTGGGGCTCCAGATACCCCCGTGGTGCCACTTCGGGCAGACGTCCTTATGGTGAGTACCCTTTTTTCCCCTCTCGATCATGTACAGGTGGCAGGGAGGCAAGCCTTATTTTACCGAGGGTGGTCAAAGATAACTTCAGACGCTTGGGTTCTGCAATGTGTGAAGGGTTATCACCTGGAGTTCGTCTCTATGCCTGTCCAAGTTTCCATCCCCAGAGAGTTGTCCCTCCCGCGGGATCAAGACGAAATGATTTCCGCGGAGGTAGAAGAGATGTTCACGAAAGGTGCCATAGAGGAGATGCTGTTGGCCTCTCCAGGCTTCACGAGCAATCTTTTCCTGGTGCCAAAGAAAGGAGGCGGGGTCCGCCCTGTGATAATCTCCGTCCCCTCAACGCATTTCTCCGCTACCAACATTTCCAGATGGAGGGCATACACTGCCTCAGGGACCTCCTTCGGCAATCGGATTGGTTGGTCAAGTTAGATCTGAAGGACACGTATTTTACGGTCCCCATCGCGCTGGAACACAGAGATTACCTCCACTTCACGTGGCACGGGAGGCGATGGCGCTTTACTTGCCTGCCATTCGGCCTCTCCTCGGCTCCTTGGTGTTTCACCAAACTCATGAAGCCGGTAGTGACGTGTCTCCGCACCTGTGGGGTGCGATTGAGTATTTACCTGGACGACATTTTGATCATGTCCCAGTCCAGGGAATCCTTACTGTTACACTTGGATTGGACGATCAACCTTCTCCAGAACTTGGGTTTTCTGGTCAACTGGGACAAGTCGGTCATGACCCCTTCACAGTCGATAGAGTTCCTGGGTTTCCAAGTGGATTCCATCAGGCAGTTCCTGTACTTGCCAGACTCCAAGATGAAGACCATTCAAAAGGAGCTCCGAAGGGCTCTCCGGGTGCCGGATATGTCCGTCAGACAAGTGGCAAGGATTATCGGTCTTCTGGCGGCTTCTATTCAGGCGATATTTCCGGGCCCGCTACACTACCGTGCCCTCCAACGTCTCAAAGGTTCGCACCTCCGTTCAGGTCATTCTTACGAATCCCGGATACGACTGGACGAGGAATCCAGAGACAAGATAGTGTGGTGGTTGGCCCACATGGAGGCCTGGAACGGAAGAGCCATCTTCGGTTCGATCCCGGATATCGTAATCGAATCCGATGCCAGCTTACACGGCTGGGGTGCTCGTTGTGGAGACGTTTCCACAGGAGGCAGATGGTCCGACATAGAGAAGTACTTACACATCAATTGTCTGGAACTTCTGGGGGGGGCCTTCGCGATTCGCAGCCTGACCCCGGATCGAGCAAACTGCTGCATTCTCCTCAAGATAGACAACGTGTCGGCAGTCCGGTACATAAATCACCTGGGGGGAACAAAGTCCAGAATGTTGGCACTGTTGGCGAAGGACTTTTGGCAATTTTGCCTTCTCAACAATGTCTCGGTGCAGGCGGAACACATCCCAGGTCTGGACAATTCGGGGGCGGATTGGAATTCCAGACACTTAAGAGACTCGGGGGATTGGCGCTTGCACGTTTCCGTATTCCAAGGTCTGGACAGACTATGGGGACGGTTTGAGTTGGACCTATTCGCTTCACGCCTGAACACTCAACTCCCGGAGTTTTACAGCTGGAGGCCGGATCCGGCAGCAGTGGCAATCTCGAAGTTGATCCGTCACAATTGTTGCCTGGTGCTGATCACACCTCTGTGGAGATCCCGTCCATGGTTTCCACGCTTGATGGAGTTGTCGGTGGACTACCCCCGACTGATTCCGAACTTCCAGGACCTTCTTCTGGACCCGGATGGGAACTCGCACGGACTGGTACTCGGACATCAGTTACCTCTGATGGCGTGGCTCCTTTCAGGATCCTGGGTTGTCCCGAATGTTTTGCAGTCTACTCTCCTGCTCCTCGATAACGCCTGGGCTCCAGGTACGAGATCAGCCTATCGCTCTTCATGGAACTCATGGTCTGGTTGGTGCATGGAACGGGCTTTGGATCCCGTATCTGCCCCTCTCCATATGATTTTGGAGTTCCTCACATTTCTGTTTGATTCGGGCAAGGCGTATTGCACTATCAACCTTTTCCGTTCCGCTATATCAGCTGGACATAATGGTTTGGATGGTTCGCCCGTAGGCAAGCACCCTTTCGTGTGTTGCCTTCTCAAGGGCATTTGTCTCGCTCGCCCTCCCAAGGCTCGTTTCTCTGCCTTTTGAGACGTTAATTTGATGCTACAGTTTCTGTCGTCATGGTATCCTAACCAAGATTTGACCCTTAAGCAATTGTCCTCCAAGTTGGTCATGTTGCTTTGTTTGGTTTCGTGTAAGAGGGTCTCCGAGGTCAGGGCCCTTGACTAGGACGCCATTGTTTTCACCCCGGAGGGTGTTAGCTTCAACATATCCAGGAGGACAAAATCAGCTTCTAAGTCGTTTGTGTATCCTAGATTCTCAGAGAGTCCAGCACTCTGTCCGGTGGATTGCCTAAAAGCCTATCTAGAAGCTACGCAACCTCTATGTTCATCGGATTCGCATCCCTTGTTCATTTCTTTTTGTGCACCTCACCGGCCTGTTTCAACGCCAACGCTGGCGCGTTGGGTAAGATGGCTCCTGTCTATGGCGGGTATAGACATCGCTGTCTTCACGCCGCATTCGGTTCGGGGAGCTATGGCTGCGAAAGCGTCTACAGTTGGATGTCGTTTGGAGGACATTATGCGAGCAGCGGATTGGTCTCGAGAGTCGACCTTCCGCAATTTGTACTTCAGACCTATTGTGCACATCGCATCTCAGGTGATAGCACAGCTTTGAACTTGCATAATATTTGCCTCCGTGTCTTTAATAAAATTCCCAGATTTTACTATTAACATGACGTAAAGTCATGATTTTATTAAAGACACGGAGGCGATTATTATTCCCTCCCTCCCAGTGTGGGGTATGGGGTGAGATGCGATTGGCATATTTAGGTATGTTGAGATTTGGTCTGTTTTATTTGAATTTCATGTATTCTGTATGGTTATATTGATTAATTATGTCTATTATATTTTTCAGATTTCAGTTTTGTCATATGAATAATCGACAGTCTGTTTTGGTAAGCCCACAGTTTGGAGTTTGGTTATTACCATATTTCTCTCTCTCTTTTAGCTTGAAGTTATCGAATTGTTCCAGTTTCCGGTTTTGGCCAAAGTAGGATATCGTTTTTCTTACCTGGTCTTCGGTTTTCGCAAGAAAGAGGAGGATTGTGGGAGACACAGGCCTTATATAGTCACTTCCTATGTTATGTGATTGGTTGCCTGTATACCTATACAGTTTTTTCTTTCATTTTTGATATATTTATATTCCTCTATCTTTGCTGCTGAGGAAATAAAGAAAGAGTTATGCATAATACTCGCCTCCGTGTCTTTAATAAAATCATGACTTTACGTCATGTTAATAGTAAAATCTGGGAATTATATCCTTTTTATTCTATTTATATTTTATTTGCTTATTTATTAATTTTGTATATTTGTGTCTTTAATTATATATTTCATAGTGTTCTTAATTAATCCATCATTTCTCTTATTATTATGTAGTGTTTATTTTATAGACCATTATATTTTATAGTGAAATAGTGAATATTTAAATTGTTTCTATAAAAAGGAAATTAATATTATAATTCATTATAAAAAATGGCAAATTTCGAAATCGGAATTAAGTCCATAAGGAATAAGGGTATTCAGCTCAAAAATCCATTTCATCTACTCTTTACTAAGTTTCTGGTTAAAATCTCCCCCCCCCCCCTCCAATCTTTTTCTACTCTAATCAATCCTAAACAAGTTCTACCTAATGGGGATTGATTTTGGCCCATTCTTCGTGAAGACCCACTGTTAGAAAAAATATTACCTGTACAACCTCAATTTGTACATGGAGGAGTGAAGAATTTACGTAATATTCTAACATCTAGTCATATTAGAGAAAAGAAGCGCCAGGACACACGTTTTTCAACCAGGAAAAAGTTTTTTTTCGTTGCGGCCAGTGCCTGGCATGTAAAAGAACAGAAAACAAAAAAAGAAATTACCAGCTTTATGAGTACAACAAAAAAAGAATATGAAATAAAAGAAGTAATCACATGTCACACAAATAATGTGACTTATGTAATGCAATGCCCCTGTGGTTTAAACTATGTGGGTAAAACCACCCGACCACTTCACATTAGGATCGAAGAACACAGTAGAAATATAATGAAGGGGGCTGACAATCACAGTGTACCTCTTCATTATAAAATTCACCACAATCAATCCCCGTTAGGTAGTACTTTTTTAGGATTAATTAAAGTAGAAAAAGATTGGAGGGGGGGAGATTTTAACCAGAAACTTAGTAAAGAGGAGATGAAATGGATTTTTGAGCTGAATACCCTTATTCCTTATGGCCTTAATACCGATTTCGAAATTTGCCATTATTTTAGAATAAATTATAATATTAATTTCCTTTTTATAGAAACAATTTAAATATTCACTATTTCACTATAAAATATAATGGTCTATAAAATAAACACTACATAATAATAAGAGAAATTATGGATTAATTAAGAACACAATGAAATATATAATTAAAGACACAAATATACAAAATTAATAAATAAGCAAATAAAATATAAATAGAATAAAAAGGATATAATTGATCATGCGTTTTACTATTTAGAGAGACTAATTCACTTGAAAAGAAGAATAATGAACACACGGTTCAAATGTCTCTGTGTATACACCCGTACAGAACTACCCCCCGGGAGCAAAACCCAGGGCGTGCCGACAGATGCCACACAGAGACCAGTGTACCAATATGGGACTCCAGAGATCCCAAACGGGGCTTAACCCCAAGGAAACGAAAAGAAAAATATAGCACAATGCGGTTAGTCTTCCTGTGTCATAGGGACTAACCACATATCTGGCGAAGGTGCTCCTCTATAGCACCGAAACGTACGTCGGGCATCTCCTTCTCATATCTTTTATATGAGCACTGGGCACTGGTGATTGTAGCACCATGATTTATATTTAACACCTACCTTTATTCTTATTCATTTCCTATGCCTGTCTAGTTAGATTTACAGGGAGAGAGGCTTTGTTTAAATGTTAATATCAGTCTGTTTTTAGACTGAATACCGATCTGTTTTTCATCTTCTATCTCTCCACTCTACCTTTACTATACTAACTACTGACAATTTGGAGTGGGGTATTTAGTTGGGGACATAGCCGTCTGCTTTTCATACCCTTATAGTGCAACAATATAATAAAGCTGAAAATTTAGGGTTTTTGATAGCATTTTGGATGGCTGAATTTTATCCCCATACATACCCTCTCTATTTGGCATGGAATCTGAGTCACATTTGTATATACTTTATTTGACTTTTTTTGTTTTTGGGTCTTTAGTTATTTTTTTATTAGACGCTATATTGCGATTAACATTTCCAGATATGTGGTTAGTCCCTATGACATAGGAAGACTAACCGCATTGTGCTATATTTTTCTTTTCGACTAATTCACTTGCACTGAAAACTCACATAGGTACTTTTTTAGATACACTAATGTTATATTTGTAACAATGTACAAATGCGTTTTTATATGTTATTTGTTGCAAGAAGAAGAAAATAATTGAATTTGTGTACTTGGGAGATTAATAGGATATAATATAGGTAGATTGATTATATATATATAAAAAATGCCTTCTCTATTGAAAAAAATGCCTCCTCATTTGAAGTAGAATAACACTGCACTTATTTTGAAAAATTTAAGATATTGCTTTATTATAGCTCTATTTAGGCTTTAGATTTTACATTCAAATTATTTAAATAGAGCCTCTTCCCTTACTCCCTTCTTCTCTATTTGCGCAATATATTTATATTATTGAGAACGCTCGAGAGGAAAGCTCGAGGTTCTGAAGCAGGAGGATGGGGTTAACGAAAACTATGACGTATGCGGAAGTACACCGCAATGAGAAAGAGGCTTGGAACACACACACAGTGCCCGCCGAGACAGAGGCAGCAGCAGCGCGCGAAAAAGGACAGCTGAATGGCTTTTTTCAATCATGGACAATGTATATAGCAGGTCTCCGAGCAGGAGAAAGAAGGTATTGCACTTTCCACCCAGCTGAGGAAGCCGATAGAATATTGGCGAAACGCGTCCTGGGGACTTTTAGATACCACCTTTATGCCCTTTATATATATATATATATATATATATGTGTATGTATTGTATTTTTATAGATTCTAATTGGCCATTGGAATTTTAAACTTACATTTTTAATTTTTACAATAAATATTTGATTCTATATTGGGCTATATATACTTATGGTATATATATATATATATATGATATTTGTTCCATATCATACTGCACCATATGTTCTTTCTGCTTGAGCCGTAGCTACAACGCGGGAAAGAAGCATATTAAAGAAGGGGAAAGGTCGCCTTACGGACCTAGGAGCTTTTACGCCTGAGCTAGGTTTATTAGCTCAGTAATATGTGAGTGGTTCCATTCAGATCTTTTTGTTTCTCCAAATTTGATTACAGTGTCACACTATGAGTTTATAATTTCTTTTCTAGGACACTATTTCACATTTGTGGTCTCCATTTCATGGAGGAATACATACAGGAATCCTTACGTAAAGTTTTTATCAGAAGGTCCTCCTCTCCTGCTGGTGCTGGTTTATTTTTTGTTGCCAAGAAAGAGGGCAATTTGAGGCCATGTATAGACTACAGGGGTCTGAATAATATAACAATTAAAAACGCTTACCCTATCCCTTTCATCACTGAGTTGTTTGACCGTGTCAAAGGTTCTAGATATTATACAAAACTAGACCTCAGGGGGGCATATAACTTGGTTCGTATAAAAGAGAACGATGAATGGAAGACAGCGTTCAATACACGCAGTGGGCATTACGAGTATCTAGTCATGCCTTTTGGACTGTGTAATGCTCCTGCTGTGTTTCAGGACCTCATAAATGATGTCCTTAGAGATTTACTACATATCTGTGCCGTAGTTTATCTTGATGACATACTTGTATATTCTCCTTATTTGGAGTCACATCATACTCATGTGAGAATGGTTCTTAAGAGATTGCTGCAGAACGGTCTCTATTGCAAATTAGAGAAATGTTTATTTGACCAAAAATCAGTACAATTCCTAGGGTATGTCATTTCTGAACAGGGATTCAGCATGGATCCTTCTAAATTAGAAGCCATATTGTCTTGGCCTCCTCCCCAAGGCTTTAAGGCGATATAGCGATTTATAGGCTTTGCCAATTATTATCGGAGGTTTATTAAAAAAACTTTCAGTTATTTCTCCTATCACTAAACTGACTAATAAGGGTTTGCACCCCAGGGTTTGAACCCCTGAGGCCGTTAAAGCCTTCGAGACCCTCAAAAAGGCATTTGCCACTGCCCCTGTGCTACACCAGCCTGATCCTTCCCTTCGTTATGGAAGTTGACGCTTCAGAATCAGGTGCAGGAGCCGTATTATCGCAAAGACTAACGCATACCGAACCCCTCCATCCCTGTTGTTACTTTTCTAAAAGGCTCTCTGATTCAGAAAAGAATTAAGACGTCGGGAACAGGGAACTATTGGCTATTGTGATGGCTTTTAAAGAATGGAGGTACTTATTAGAAGGAGCTAGACACAAAATCCTGGTCATAACTGATCATAAGAATCTCTCCTATATAGCGGATGCTAAAAGGTTGTCCTCTCGTCAGGCCAGATGGTCTTTATTTCTTTCACGCTTTCAGTTCATTATCACATATAGGCCTGGATACCGTAATGTCAAAGCTGATGCTATCTCCAGACAGTACGAACCCTTGGAGTCGATTGCCCCCATTCCTGAACCCATTGTACCTACATCTAAGATAATAGCTGCTACCCGTTTAGTTATTTCGTCCCTTTTCCTTGATGGTATCAAGAGATACCAATCCCAAGCTGAAACACCTGTTGGTAGATTATACGTGAAAGAAAAAGATAGAAAGAAATTATTAGCTTTATTTCACACCGCCAAAACTGCTGATCATCCAGGGGTTACCAAAACATACAAGGGTCTCCTTCAACAGTTTTGGTGGCCCTCACTTAAACAGGATGTGGTAGATTATGTGCAGGCTTGTCGTGTTTGCACACAGTGTAAATCCCCTAACATTAAACCCCCAGGACTCCTAATGCCCCTTTCTGTACCCAAGAAACCATGGTCCCACTTATCCATGGACTTTATTGTAGATCTTCCTTCATCTGATGGACAGACTGTAATTTTAACTGTGACTGATAGGTTCTCTAAGATGGCACACTTTGTTCCCCTTAAAAAGCTACCTTCTGCGGTTCAGTTGGCTCGGGTATTTGTCAAGGAGGTGTTCCGCTTGCATTGTATACCTCAGGATATCGTCTTCGACAGGGGCCCTCAATTTGTCTCTCGGTTTTGGAGGGGCTTTTGTGCTGAGATGGGGGGGATCTCCTTGTCGTTTACTTCCTCCTATCATCCACAGTCTAATGGAGCTGCCGAGCGGGCAAATCAATCTGTGGAGTTATATTTACGCTGCTTCACTAATGCACACCAGGACAACTGGTCTCATCTCCTCCCCTGGGCTGAATTTGCCAGGAATACCGTGACTCATTCGTCCACTGGCTTAAGTCCTTTTATGGTTGCTTATGGGTTCCAACCCTCTGTCCTTTCCGGTGTGTTCTCCGACAAGGGAATGCTCGCTTTGGACGAGCACCTTGCCTCCTTGCGGAAGATGTGGGATCAGGTCCATGCTGTTCTCTCCCGTGCGGCTGCTACTCAGAAGAGATTTGCTGATCGTTATAGGTGTGCGGCTCCTTCTTATGTCCCGGGTGATAGGGTTTGGTTGTCCTCTAAGAATCTCTGCCTCAGGGTTCCCTCAATGAAATTTGCGCCCCGGTTCCTTGGCCCCTTTAAGGTATTGCGTAGGGTGAATCCTGTGTCCTACTCGCTGGCCTTGCCTCCTTCCATGTGTATACCTAACACTTTTCACACCTCCCTTTTGAAGCCCTTGCTCTGTAATCGATTCTCTGGTCCTCTCAGGCGCCCGATTTCCCTCCGCGCGAACTCTGGTGACGTGTACGAAGTGGCTGCCCTGTTTGATTCTCGTTTTTCTCGGGGTCGGTTGCAGTATCTGGTGGATTGGAAGGGTTACGGCCCTGAGGAGCGGTCTTGGGTCTCTGCCTCCGGGCGGTCCTCGAGGGGGGGGTTATGTCGCGGTTCCGCAGGCGGCTGTGGGGGGAGACTGCGTACCGCTCGCAGCACTCACCCTCAGTCCATCGCCGCCCACGGTCCCCCCTCCTCTTACCTGTGGGCGAGCGGCGTGCAGCCTCCCCTCGCAGCCACTTGCGTCCTCGCCTCCCAGCAGCAGCATGTGTAACGCTGCACACTGGGAGTCCTGGCTTTTTTCCAATCAGAATTAAGCACTGCTGTTATATACTTACCCCTCCTGTCTCTCAGTGCCCTGTTGTGGTTTTGTGTTACCTGTAGTGCAGTTTGCTTGTGTTGCTTTCTGGTTACCGATTATTTGGCTCGTTATTCCGATTTTCCTGTATTCTCCACTCCTTTGACCTCGGCTTGTTTCTCGTTCTCCCGTTTTCTGGCTCCCTTTACTTGGCTTGTCTCTTGACTATTCTTAGTGTGCTTAGCCCGGCCACTCTAAGGACCGGCATAGCATCCTTCCTCTCTGTGACCTGTTAGCGTGTTAGGTTCCGGAATCGTGACAGGCCGCGTCTGATTGCTCCCTGCTCGCGCCCGTCTATTTCGTCATTTTGACGAAATAGGGGGCGCGGCTTCACGAGGCTCCCGGCGCTGGAACAAGGTGAGTAAAAAGGGCTGCCTGGAGTGTCCCTTTAATGGAAAGTATGTGGAAATCTGGAACAATGCTTTAGAGAGGTTCTCTATAGAGATGATGAACATTGTTACATAGTTACATAGTTACACAGTTGAAAAGAGACTTGCGTCCATCAAGTTCAGCCTTCCTCACAAAAGTTGCTGTTGATCCAAAAGAAGGCAAAAAACCTGGTCTGAAGCGCTTCCAATTTTGCCACAAACTAGGAAAAAATTCCTTCTTGACCCCAAAATAGCAGTCAGATATCTCCTTGGATCAAGCAGCTATTACCCCACTACATGTCATCTCATGTAGGGCTGAAGTATTAGTTCAGTTGGACGAGCAGATAAAAGATTAAAAATACATTGGAACCTATGGTTGGCACTAGAGACCATTAGGAGTTGACTGAAAAAAACTAAAATAATTTATTAGAGGAACAGGTTAAACATATAAAATTGAAGAAATATAAAAGGGATTTGATGGATTACAAAAACAATAGTGAGGAATTACTCAAAAACTAGAAAAGAAGCAAAAATTGGACAAAAGTAAATCCCTCCTCCCTAATCATGTGAATAGAAACAGACTACATAGTTTTAGATCAGGAAAGGAATAGGAGCTATAACAAGTGGCAGACTCCCAAGAATCCAAACCAGGCAGGTTGGACTAGAGTGGAATCCGGAAGGAGACACTATAAAACCTATAGGAGGAATTTTGATCCACCTATGGTCCAGAGCAAGAAGGACATTTCCCTTAGAAATTGTTTTGACCCCCTATCCGAAGACCGGTATCGGGATGATTTTTAGGGAGAGAGAGGGAACGGATGGGTATCTCATCCCTCGGAAAGAGAAGATACCGAGAACCTGAGGATGCAGAGGAGGAGTCAGGTCCCAGTTTAGAAAAAAAGAGGAAAGATGCCCAAGAGGATGGAATAATTAACCTTTCCAACCATATTTTAACTAAATGATGAGATCAGTGTTTTGGGTAAAGGCTTGAAATTTGCCCCACAGAGAAAATTTAAAGGGACACTAGAGTCACCTGAACAACTTTAGCTTAATGAAGCAGTTTTGGTGTATAGAACATACCCCTGCAGCCTCACTGCTCAATCCTCTGCCATTTAGGAGTTAAATCCTTTTGTTTATGAACCCGAGTCAAACCTCCATGCATGTGACTTGCATAGCCTTCCATAAACACTTCCTGTAAAGAGAGCCATATTTAGGCTTTCTTTATTGCAAGTTCTGTTTAATTAAGATTTTCTTATCCCCTGCTATGTTAATAGCTTGCTAGACCCTGCAAGAGCCTCCTGTATGTGATTAAAGTTCAATTTAGAGATTGAGATACATTTATTTAAGGTAAATTACATCTGTTTGAAAGTGAAACCAGTTTTTTTTTCATGCAGGCTCTGTCAATCATAGCCAGGGGAGGTGTGGCTAGGGCTGCATAAACAGAAACAAAGTGATTTAACTCCTAATTGACAGTGAAATGGCAGGGGAAGGATCTATACACTAAAACTGTTTTATTTAGCTAAAGTAATTTAGGTGACTATACAGGGAGTGCAGAATTATTAGGCAAATGAGTATTTTGACCACATCATCCTCTTTATGCATGTTGTCTTACTCCAAGCTGTATAGGCTCGAAAGCCTACTACCAATTAAGCATATTAGGTGATGTGCATCTCTGTAATGAGAAGGGGTGTGGTCTAATGACATCAACACCCTATATCAGGTGTGCATAATTATTAGGCAACTTCCTTTCCCTTGGCAAAATGGGTCAAAAGAAGGACTTGACAGGCTCAGAAAAGTCAAAAATAGTGAGATATCTTGCAGAGGGATGCAGCACTCTTAAAATTGCAAAGCTTCTGAAGCGTGATCATCGAACAATCAAGCGTTTCATTCAAAATAGTCAACAGGGTCGCAAGAAGCGTGTGGAAAAACCAAGGCGCAAAATAACCGCCCATGAACTGAGAAAAGTCAAGCGTGCAGCTGCCACGATGCCACTTGCCACCAGTTTGGCCATATTTCAGAGCTGCAACATCACTGGAGTGCCCAAAAGCACAAGGTGTGCAATACTCAGAGACATGGCCAAGGTAAGAAAGGCTGAAAGACGACCACCACTGAACAAGACACACAAGCTGAAACGCCAAGACTGGGCCAAGAAATATCTCAAGACTGATTTTTCTAAGGTTTTATGGACTGATGAAATGAGAGTGAGTCTTGATGGGCCAGATGGATGGGCCCGTGGCTGGATTGGTAAAGGGCAGACAGCTCCAGTCCGACTCAGACGCCAGCAAGGTGGAGGTGGAGTACTGGTTTGGGCTGGTATCATCAAAGATGAGCTTGTGGGGCCTTTTCGGGTCGAGGATGGAGTCAAGCTCAACTCCCAGTCCTACTGCCAGTTCCTGGAAGACACCTTCTTCAAGCAGTGGTACAGGAAGAAGTCTGCATCCTTCAAGAAAACATGATTTTCATGCAGGACAATGCTCCATCACACGCGTCCAAGTACTCCACAGCGTGGCTGGCAAGAAAGGGTATAAAAGAAGGAAATCTAATGACATGGCCTCCTTGTTCACCTGATCTGAACCCCATTGAGAACCTGTGGTCCATCATCAAATGTGAGATTTTACAAGGAGGGAAAACAGTACACCTCTCTGAACAGTGTCTGGGAGGCTGTGGTTGCTGCTGCACGCAATGTTGATGGTGAATAGATCAAAACACTGACAGAATCCATGGATGGCAGGCTTTTGAGTGTCCTTGCAAAGAAAGGTGGCTATATTGGTCACCGATTTGTTTTTGTTTTGTTTTTGAATGTCAGAAATGTATATTTGTGAATGTTGAGATGTTATATTGGTTTCACTGGTAATAATAAATAATTGAAACGGGTATATATTTGTTTTTTGTTAAGTTGCCTAATAATTATGCACAGTAATAGTCACCTGCACACACAGATATCCCCCTAACATAGCTATAACTAAAAACAAACTAAAAACTACTTCCAAAAATATTCAGCTTTGATATTAATTAGTTTTTTGGGTTCATTGAGAACATGGTTGTTGTTCAATAATAAAATTAATCCTCAAAAATACAACTTGCCTAATAATTCTGCACTCCCTGTAGTGTTCCTTTAACTCCTTTTCAGCGTACATTGATATTTTAAAGTTTACTAGAGTTTTAACAATTAAACATTTTTTTTTCACGAGAGTGAACGCTAGCCCTGGAGCTAAAGGCTAGAGTTCACTCTCACCACTGGGACCACCAGGGATTCCTCACGGACCACCAGGGATCGAGAAATGTCCCCCCTCCTCCCTCAGTTAAGGTAAGAAGGGAGGTGAGACATAAATGTATTTATTAAAAAAATATTATAAAAAAGCCCCCCTACCCTCTTCACTACACATTCACACACTCCCCCCCACACACACATTGCCCCCCATACACATACACTGCCCCCACACACACATACATACATACACTGCCCCGACACACACACATACATACACTGAACCACGTACACACACACACACACACACACACATACTGCCCCAACACACCATACACATTCACACACTGCCCCCCATACACACACTTCCCCCACACATTCACACACTACACCCACTGCACCCCTCACACATTGCACCACTCACACACACCACTGCTCCTATGCCCTACTACAGCCCCATATCCCAGCAGACCCCAGGTAAGTTGTCAAACTGTTCTTAAATGGTTTGACTACTTACTCTGGGAGGGGGTCCCGGCACTCCTTGCACCATAACCACTACACAGAGTTGTGGTTATTGTGCATGGATTATTTCTTGAAATAATCTACAAGTGCCCCTCCCGAGATCAGGCTCTGGATCCGCCATTAGTGTCAGGCATAGGTTCAATAACAGTGAATTTATCGAAATATGTGGAGGTTCATCTACAAGATTTGGTAAAACTAATGCCATCGTATGTAAAAGACACAACTGATATAATTAGAACATTGATGAATATTAAACGGGATGATGACTAAATAGTCGTTACCAGTGATGTACAGCAAAACGGAATCTGATATAAATAATAAAATAATAATAATAATAATAAATCATCCCTCTATACATCAATCCCTCATCAGTCTGGATGCAGTGCAGTACGAGAATGTCTTAACAAATCAGGGAATTTTTCTAGGGAACACATTAATTAATTGGATTTTAAATATATATATATATTTTTTTTTTAATTTTAAGTATTTTTTACTGTGCCAGGGTACATCGATGGGGGCCAAGTTCACTCCTAGCTACGCAAATCTGTATATGTCAGAATGGGTGAACACATATTTATGGCAGTGTGGAGTGGGGGGCGAGCTTGGTACTCTATCTCAGGTACATTGACGATCTGATTTTTATCTGGAAAGGGCCAGAGCCTGATTTTTTTTTTTTTTAAATTAACCTCAATTGCAGCAATTGGGGTATAAATTTAACCAGTAAGTATAGTAATACTAGCAAAGAGTACTTAGATTTGGATATCTACATAGACAATGGAGAGATAAAACAAAAAAATGTTTTTAAAAAGTGGATGCTAACAACTATGTACAACTATGTACAGACATACCCCGCTTTGCGGACCCTCACTTTGTGTACACTTGCGAGTACGGACATACCGGAGAGTGTACGAAGTGCCTTGCGAGTAAGATCATTTCCCATGCAGCGCAGGCGGAGCTGATACACAGAGTTCCCGCCAGTACCACACCCCGGAGTTGCCAGCGAGATCGGAATTGCCCGCCAGAGTTGCCATCCATCCAAAAACCTACATAGAGGTAAGTATACATACACACTAGCCTATCCTGCTCCTAATCATTCTTGGTCCTTCTCGCTGTCTACTGTATCTGTGTACCCACTCCTGAACCATCTCAAAGTTCCAACCTGCAACAGGACCCCATGGCAATTTACCAGGAGTGAGACCCAAATTTAAAATCAATGCCTTAAGATTAACTATGTGTCCTAAATTATATTGTGATCACCGTGGGTAGTATAATATATATAAAACTCTGCAATACTGTACTGTACTGTATATAAGCACACTATCCCATCCTGACACCCCACTACAGCCCCTGACACCCCCACTAAAACCACTGGCCACCCCCACTACAGCCCCTGACCCTCCCATACAGCCCATGTGCCCGCCAATTACAGCCCCTGTCCCCCCACTACATCCCCTGACACCCCCACTACATCTCCTGACACCCTTACTACAGCCCCTGGCCCTGAATGTAAACCTAACAATTTAGGGATAATTTTGAATCACAGCCGCCCGGAGTTGCCGCCAGTGAAGAGGCAAAGTTCCTGCCCGGAGTTGCCGTCCACCAGCCAACCCAGAGTTGCCGTCTGCCCGCCGGTCCAGAGTTGCCGTCCTTCCACCCAAAAACATAAGTGGATTACTGTACCTGTATATTTTACTGTATTTGGTGAAGCCTATTTTCCCTTCACTCCCTGACACCCCCACTATAGCCACCTGACCCCACCACTACATCCCCTGACCCCCTCAATACAGCCCCTGGCCATGAATGTAAACCTAATAATTTAGGGATAATTTAGAAATACATCTGCCCGGAGTTGCCTTCAGTGAAGAGGCAAAGTTTCCGCCCGGTGTTGCCGTCTGCCAGCCAGCCCAGAGTTGCCGTCTGTCCACCCAAAAACCTGCCTAAACTTAAGTAGATTACTGTACTTGGTGAAACCTATTTTCCTTTCACTCCCTGTCCCTCCCACTATAGCCCCTGACTCCCTCACTACAGGCCCTGGCCCTGAATGTAAATCTAATATTTTAAGGATAATTTTGAAATACAGTTACAGTACCTGTACATATTTTAGGAACTTCTATTTGTTCTTTTAATAGTTACAGGTACCTGTCGTGTACTCTACAGTACATTAATAATGGCAAATACAAAAAAAAGCCGTAAATCTATTACCTTGGATATGAAGGCTAAAATTATTATATTGTATGATGAAGGTGTAATTCAAGCTGAAATAGGCAGGAGACTAGACTTCAGTTGGACTACAGTTAACACCGTCATGAAAAACAGAGAAAACAATTCTGGCAGAAATTAAAGGACCACTCTAGGCACACAGACCACTTCAGCTTAATGAGGTGGTCTGGGTGCCTGGTCCAGCTAGGGTTAACCCATTTTTTCATAAACATAGCAGTTTCAGAGAATTCAGCCGACGTGGAGGAGAGGAGGAGGATCGGAGGAGGAGAGCTCCCCGCCCAGCGCTGGAAAAAGGTACGTTTTAACCCCTTTCCCCCTTCCAGAGCCGGGCGGGAGGGGGTCCCTGAGGGTGGGGGCACTCTCAGGGCACTATAGTGCCAGGAAAACGATTATGTTTTCATGGCACTATAGTGGTCCTTTAAGAGTGCTACACCCGTTAACACAACAACAATTTGAAAAAGGTATAGCATTTTTGCAGACATGGAGAGACTCTTAATACTTTGGATAGAAAATCAGACTGTCAACCAGGCAATTATACAAAGTAAAGCCTTAAGCCTATTCAATGACCTGAAGGCTAAGAAAGGTGAGGCAGCAAAGGATGCATAATTTTCTGCTAGCCGTGGATGGTTTGATAGGTTCAAGAAGAGGTATAACCTACATAACATTAAAGTACAAGGAGAAGCAGCTGCTGCAGATACTGAGGCTGCAGAAAACTACCCAAGTGATCTTGCCAAAATTACTCAAGATGGAGGCTACTCCATGGATCTGATTCTTAAAGCGGGTGAGACTGGGCTATTCTGGAAGAAGATGCCTGCAAGAACCTTCATCGCAAGACAGGAAAAATCAATGCCAGGGTACAAGCCAGCTCAAGATAGAATAACACTTCTGTTAGGTGGCAATGCGTCTGGTACCTTAAAGCTAAAGCCAAAAAAAGGAGTACTCGTAATTCAAGTGGGGAGGAGAAAGAAGGAAAGATATCTTATACAAGCCCCCCAACAAGTACTGGTACATTAGCAGGAACCCTATGTTGTACATATAAAATTAAAATATAAACTTTTAATAGATAGGTTAAAATGATAAAGTGTATGATGAATAATATTTAGGGCTGAGAGGTAAAAAACAACAAAACAAATATGGATAGCCTTAGTTGTCCTTGTCTGATGGTAACATCCGTGGCTAAGGGGTATATAGAGGGTATGAATCAGAGGACCCTGTCAATGGTAATCTCAGTAGTCCCAGACATATAACCCCCTAACTCCCAACTCTCTAATCCACCTTATTGGCAAAAATTCTTATCCTCTCAGCGATAAAAACGGCAGCCGAACTATTAATCGGCTACCTAGTGATACATTGTAAAATAATCAAAGCTGGGTGGTAAACTGGAGTAAATTAAGTATTTAAACTGCAGTCTCGTCCCCTGTCAACCTCCACCACCCACTAGCTAGTTAGCGTCCCTCCCCTGTCAACCTCAACCACCCACTAGCTAGTTAGCGTCCCTTAAAGCTAAAGCCTTTGCTAATTTACCGATGGGAAAATCCGAGAGCTTTGAAGAAGCTAGACTAGACTTCCAGTGCATTGGAGAGCTAACAAAAGAGCATGGGTAACTGCAGCCCTTGATGAAGATTGGTTTGACACCTGCTTTGTTCCAGAGGTGAAAACCTATTGCAAGGACAACAATATCCCTTTCCACATTTTGCTGCTTGTCAATAATGCCCCTGGACACCCTCAAACGCTAGATGAGCTGAACCCTAACATTCGAGTGCAATTCCTACCACCAAATACCACCTCACTACTGCAGCCCATGGATCAATGTGTCATAGCCTTGAGCTTCTGGCAAAGATATCTCTAATGAGAACAAGAGGGGTATTTTTTAGATACACCCCTATATACTTATTAACCCTTAATAGGGAACACATGGGATGGGCGGCAACATTGTAACAAGGCTGTGTGATACAAAGTAAATACAAATACAAAAAAAAGCAAGCTGAAGGGTCAGTGTTAGGACCCGTTTAGGGGGGTCTGCCTTGACGTTGGCAGGCGGGCATTCCCTCCAATGGCCATTGGAGCAACTAAATGACCTCCATTTGTCTACATAGGGATTAAGGAGAGAGCACAGGTAACATTTTCTTTTCTTTAGTTTTTACTATATATTGGGGCTGATGTGTACTGTAGTCATTGTTGCCGGCCCAGTAGTGATGGGAGTGAGCGCAGGACTTCTCTTTTTGTATTTGTATTTACTTTGTATCACACAGCCTTGTTACAGCCTTGTTACAATGCTGCCACCCATCCCATGTGTTCAGGGCCGCCATCGGGGGGAGCAGTCCCGGGCCCCCCTTTCTTTCTCTGCACACAGGGATGGAATCTCCCCCTCCCTGGACACAGGTAAGCAGGGAGGGGGGAGAAACATTTAATTAATGAAATACACTACACACTGCATACACTACACACTAACACACTCACTGCATCCACTACACTGACACACACTCTGCATTCGCTACACATTAACACACTCTGCATTCACTACACTAACACACACTCTGCATCCTCTACACACTAACACACTCTCTGCATTCACTACACATTTACACACACTCTGCAATCACTGCACTAACACACACACACTACATTCATTACACTGACACACTCTGCATTCACTACACACTAACACACACTCTGCATTCATCACACACTAACACACACTCTGCATTCACTAAACTATGCACACACTCTGGATTCACTATACTGACACACACTCTGCATTCACTACACTAACATACACTCTGCATTAAATGTACACACAGCATCCACTACACAAACATCCTGTATTCACAGTACACACACTACATCCACCACAAATTGAAACACTCTGCATTCACTATACACTTGCACTGCGTCTAATACACACACTACATCCACTACAGACACTGCATCCACTAAACACATTTCATCTAGTACATACAAACACTACATCCACTACACAAACACACACTACATCACTGTACACACACTACATCCAGGGGCGTTTTAGCCGCGAGGCAAACAAGGCATTTGCCTTAGGCGGCATTTTTCAGGGCTTCTAAAAGACATGCGCAAGTGGCTGAAGGCGCGCATTGTGGTGGGCAGGCGGGCGGGCAGCTGGCGAGGGGGAGGCATTTCATAGCAGGCTATGCTCCAGCTCCCTTGCTTGCCGCAGGGGTAAGAGGCTAAGGAGCGGGGATATGGCGTCATCTTCCGGCTCCCAGCCTCACTTCTACTGTCTTGTGAAAAGAGGAAACAACTCACAGAAGCGTCAGCACCCACTCACCCAACTTGGCGCCACCGCCCAGCTGCTCCACTGGACCACCAGGAGATAGAAAGAACCCCTTCCCTCCCCAGCACTCCCAAAGGTAAGGAGGCTGGAGGAGGGGGGGGGGGGTTAAAAAGTACATGTGTTAATGTGAGTGTGTGTGTGTCTATTAGTGACTGTGTGTGTGTCTGTTAGTGTGTGTGTGTGTCTATTAGTGTGTATGTGTCTGTTAGTGAGTGTGAGTGTGTGTGTGTGTCTATTAGTGACTGTGTGTGTGTCTGTTAGTGTGTGTGTCTATTAGTGTGTATGTGTCTGTTAGTGAGTGTGAGTGTGTGTGTGTGTCTATTAGTGACTGTGTGTGTGTCTGTTAGTGTGTGTGTGTCTATTAGTGTGTATGTGTCTGTTAGTGAGTGTGAGTGTGTGTGTGTCTATTAGTGAAGTGTCTGTTAGTGAAATTAATGTGTGTGTGTCTGTGTGAAATAATGTGTGTGTGTCTATTAAATGTCTATCTATTAGTAGTGTGTGTTAGAAGTGTGTCTGACCCAGTGTGTGTATATATTAGTAGAGTGTGTCTGTTAGTGAGTGTGTGTGTCTGTGAGTGTGTGTGTGTGTCTGTTAGTGTGTGTCTGTGAGTGTGTGTGTCTGTGAGTGAGTGTGTCTCTGCTAGTGAGTGTGTGTGTTTGACTGTGTGTCAGTGAGTTTGTGTTTCTGTTAGCTAGTGTACGCGTATCTGTCAGTGAGTGTGTGTGTATTTAGAAGGCGGGGGGAAGGGATGGGTGGGGGTCGCGCGCGGGGAGGGGGTTGGGGGGCGCCTGAGTTTTGTCCTGCCTATGAAAACCTCTCGACTGATATAATACACGTGGGATGCAGATGTTAAACGTAAAATATAATAAAAAAAGAACATAGCATAAGACAGTTGATGAATATATAATAATCCCTGCTAAAGATTGCACTCACAGGATTTTGAAGATAAATGCGCTCTAATGGTGCCTCCCCTGATGTTTGGGGGGCTAGTATCTCCCTCTTAAGATCAGGTATCACTCAATATCAGGAACCATACAGGACTCTGACAGGTAGATCAGTAAAAAAGAGGTTTATTGGTCACAATTAAAAATAGCAACAACAAAAAAAAGCAACTTTGGTCTGGTTTAATTATATTTTAATCATATTTTAGGTTTAACAGCTGCATCCCACGTGTAAACGGCTTGTTTAGACATAACACTAATTGGGAGGTGTTTGGTGGGAAGCTGTTCTTTATTTTATTGATAAGTATATGTTATTGATTCTTTTTGTTCTTTGTTATACTATAAAAGCTCTGAGTAACTGACAAGGGACAAATAGTGATGGCTAGAGCTTCTCCAAAACGGCATGTCTTGTGGAGTGTTCCCGGTATGCAGTGGTTACTACCTACAAAAAGTGGTGCTAGGAAAAACAACAGGTGAACCGGCAGCAGGGTTATGGGTGCCCAAGGCTTATTGATAAATTTGGGGAGCAAAGACTAGCCCGTCTGGTTCCATCACACATGACATGTACTGTACAAAGCCGCCTCTGTGGCATATGCTTAACCCCAACACCAATCCGCATAAAAACACTGACACCACGTTTGTTAAAAAATTATCAAAGCTTTTATTGATGATAATAAGTTTTAACAAGTAAAAAATTAAGGTCACTGTCAACACCATGCCAACACTCTTATGTATGAAGTTTGGTCACTGCGGCAGCACCTTTCATGCAAAATGCAGGTCCCGGGAGTGACCCCTATCCTTTTTCTGTATACACCATGCCAACACTGACATTTAAATCCAGCATCCTGCCTTTATACAATTAAACCCCCCTCCCCCCCCGACAATGACCCAATCTTACATAAACAATAAATCCCAACAACATTATAACACCGTATAACCATTGTCACCAAGGGCATCCGTTTTCACAGTTCCACAATTGTATTGGCATACCGAGATGCCCCTACACACCCAGGTTCTAAGCTACCTACGAGCCTGAACCTACCAAACCAGTCCAAAGGCCTACCTTATGTCCTTGAACTAAACATTTTACCCCATATCAATCCGACCTACCCCCCAACTTTTTTCTCCATTCCCCGCCACAGCTCAAAGCTTGACTCCTCAAGCAACCTGAGCGCCCCCCTCCAACAACAAAAGAGTGCTCCCTGCATGCTCTCCTGAAAACCCAGCAGTAAAAAATCCAATCCAACACCAGAGAGATGAACCTCATCATGCCTGTGATATCATCAGAGAGATGAACCCCATCATGCCGAATCCATATGCCTAATCACCCCCCTCCCCCAAACCGCCTGACATACGCAGTCATCACCTTGTTAACTTCACTCCTAATCTTAGCCACTGCAGAAGGATTCCATGCGTGGCGCCTGTGACAATGAGGAACCATTTCTGACCAAATGACCAAAACCCCGGGCACTAACTCTCTTAATCTGTCCACGTCCTTCTTCATACCTAGAATCAAGTCCCTCTGGGGCACCAGCCACCTAGAAATTGCAGAAAGCCCTCAACCAATTTCCAAACGTCTCATGAATCTTACAGTAACAATGCTTCTTTTCCTCCTCCGCAAAGGAAACGTGCATGTTCTGACGAGCCGCATCCGGAATACCGCAAATTCGCCCGCTCACTCCCTAAATCAATTGCTGCCAAAACGACTGAAGTAGACACTGTCTCCCCCTCTGTGCTCCCTCCTACCACAGGGACCCCAACTGTGCTTGACCCTAAACCTTCACTCCTTGGCACCCAAACATGACTATAATTTACCTTGTACTGTACTATTTAGCCTTGTACTGCAGAGAACTCTAGATGGAATTTCCCCCCCAAGTAAGTAGCTCATGAAGCAGACACTAGGCTGGTAGTGTAGGACCTGCCAAAGATGTGGTACATTGATGTTGTGGCAGGCTTATGCAATGTATGAACATATAATGACTCAACCACCATTATCTTTTGCCTGGGTTAGGTGTTTTTAAAAAAAACTAACTAAATCTGTCAGCACTGAAATTGCTGTTTAGAGGATAATGGAGTGCACTGGATTTTCTGTTCTTATTGTATAAATTGGCTCCCAGCAGCACCCTATTTATGCATATTCAGGTGAGTGCAGCCAGCCCCCTGTTTTCCCATATATATATTTGGGAGTCTAGCCAACTCCTTGGCTTTGCACCCCTCCCTATCACAGTTGCCTAATCCCAGGGCCTTATTTAGCCTTGTACTGTAGAGAACTCTAGGTGGAATTTTTCCCCCCAAGTAAGTAGCTCATGAAGCATACACTAGGCTGGTAGTGTAGGACCTGCCAAAGATGGGGTACATTCATGGGTGTCCGCAGGAATTTTTCCAGGAGGGGGGCATAATTATAATGACATCCATGTTTGGCCCCTTTTTGACAGTGTCATTAAGTGGAGGGGCAAAATGATTATCACAAAAAGCCAGGGTGAATAGAATTTTTACTATGGTGTAATCAAATTAAAGGAACATTCTGGCAGTGGCGGGTCCAGAAGCTAATCTCGGGAGGGGCACTGGCAGGTCATTTTAAGAAACAATCCAGGTCTCTGTAGTGGTTTTGGTGCCAGGAATCCAGCTCTCTGTAGTGGTTTTGGTGCCAGGAATGCCGTGGCACCCTGCCAGAGTAAGTAGTCAAACTGTTTAAAAAACAGTTTGATAATTTTCCCTGGGTCTGCCGGGATAGGGGCAGTAGAGTGTATGTGTGTGAGGGGTGCATTGTGTGTGAGGGTCGCAGTATGTGTATAGAGGGGCAGTGTGTGTGTATGCGGGCTATGTGTGAGAGGGGTGCAGTGTATGTACGGAGTAGCAATGTGTATATTGGGAGCAGTGTGTTCGTGTGTAAAGGGTGCAGTGTGTGTATTGGGAGCAGTGTGTTTGTGTGTGATTGGCGCAGTGTTTGTATAAGGGGGCAGTGTGTTTTTTGTGTGAGGGTTGATGTGTGTGTATGGGGGCAGTGTGTGTATTAGGGCAGCTATGTGTGTAAGGGGGGGCTGTATGTGTATTGGGGCTGCGTTTGTATTGGGGCAGTGTGTGTAAGGGGGGCTGTGTTTGTAAGGGGGTGCTTAGTGTTTGTGTGTGGTGCAGTGCAGGGGCGGACTGATCGGTCGGGCAATTCGGACATTGGCACACCGAGGGCCAAGCAAGTAGGTGCCACTGGGTGGGCGGTCCGGTGGCACAATCTGAGGGGGAATTGTGGGAACCGCAAGGGAGCATGAGAGAGAGAAATGCTCCTCCCTCCTTCTGTCCTCAGCATTAGTGACAGGACAGGAGTGCCGCCGGACCGGCGAGGCTGCCACCCGGCCTGGCGGCTACAGCGTGGAACGCGGCCGGCCCCCTCTGTCTTCTGTCGGTAAATGGGTGGGGGGAAAATAAAACAGAGAGGGGAAATAGATAGACGCAGGGGAAGAGGGAAGAAAGAGACAGTGGGAGAATAGAGAGACACAGGGGTAGGGGGAGAAAGAGGCAGATGGGTAAAAGAGACTGGGCAGGAGAGGGGAGACATGGACACAGGAGCAGTGAGGGAGAGAAAGAAACATACAGAGGGACTGGGGGGAGACAAAAAGGCACACAGAAGGGCAGTATATATCACTGGTGGATCCAGGGGGGCAAGGGGCAATTGTCCCCCCCCCTCCCCTGCCAGGCACCGTGCGGGCAGCCGACAGGGGAGGGAGGAAGAGAGGACCCGGGAGCTCAGCCTGCAGCTCCTCTGGGTCCTTCTTGAGTGAGCACAGAGCGTTGCCGCGGTTACCACGGCAACATTATGGGTCCTGCGAGAGTCAACTCTAGCCCTGGAGCTACGGGCTAGAGTTCACTCTCAACACTGCGACCACCAGGATTCCTGGTGGTCGCAGTGGTGAGAGTGAACTCTAGCCCCAAAAACACACTGCCCCCACACACACCATACACATTCATAAACTGCCCCCACACACACCCCATACACATTTACACACATTGCCTCACACACACACATACACTGCCCACCCATACACACACAGACCCCCGTACACCGCCCCCCATACTAACATTTCCACACACATACACAGCCCCCTCATACACACATTGCCCCACACACCCTACACATCCACACACTACACCCCCTCACACACTGAACCTTTCACACACACTGCACCCCTCACACATTGCACCACTGCTCCTATACCCTACTACAGCCCCATATCCCAGCAGACCCCAGGTAAGTTGTCAAACTGTTCTTAAACGGTTTGACTACTTACTCTGGGAGGGGGTCCCGGCCCTCCTTGCACCATAACCACTACACAGAGCAGTAGTGGTTATTGTGCATGGATTATTTCTTTAAATAATCTACAAGTGCCCCAGTAGCCAGCAAGCCAGCCAGCCCACAGGCCAGCCAGCCTGCCAGCCCACAGGCCGGCCAGCCAGCCAACCCACAGGCCGGCCGGCCAGCCAACCCACAGGCCGGCCGGCCAGCCAACCCACAGGCCGGCCGGCCAGCCAACCCACAGGCCGGCCGGCCAGCCAACCCACAGGCCGGCCGGCCAGCCAGCCAATCCACAGGCCACCAGTTAGACAGCCCACAGGCCAGCCAGTCAACCCACAGGCCAGTAGCCAGCCCACAGGCTTACAGCCAGCAAGCCCACAGCCTGCCAGTCGTAGCCAGCAAGCCACAGCCAGCAAGCCACAGCCTGCCAGCCGCTGCCAGCAAGCCCACAGCCTGCCGGCAGTAGCCAGCAAGCCCACAGCCTGCCAGCAAACCACAGCCTGCCAGCCACAGCCAGCAAGCCCACATCCTTCCAGCAAGCCCACAGACTGCCAGCCAGCAACAGTAATTAAGGTAAGAGGAGCCAACTTGGCCTATGTATCAACGAGCTATGTTGTGTTGCTATATTGTGAATAGGAACCAGAGTGTTGGAGAGAGCCCCCTCCAGGCCCCATTAGACTCCATTGTAGTCTCTAATGGGGCCTGGAGGAGATTCTTTCTAACACACTCTCTAAAGTACACTGAGATAACCTCTGCTAGAATGACCCCCCCTCCATGGCCCATTAGCCCTCAATTGTAGTCTCTACTGGGGCCTGGAGGTGACTGTTTCCAGCAGAGGCTATCTAATGGACGCTGAGATGGCCCCTATTAGAAAGACCCCCTTCCAAGCCTATTAGACTCCATTGTAGTCTCTAATGGGGCCTGGAGGGGATTCTTTCTAACACACTCTCTAAAGTACACTGAGATAACCTCTGCTAGAATGACCCCCCCTCCATGGCCCATTAGCCCTCAATTGTAGTCTCTACTGGGGCCTGGAGGTGACTGTTTCCAGCAGAGGCTATCTAATGGACGCTGAGATGGCCTCTATTAGAAAGACCCCCTTCCAAGCCTATTAGACTCAATTGCAGTCTCTACTGGGGTCTCGAAGGGATTATTGCACTTTTGTTCCTTGTGTCTAAAGATTGTGTAGGGTGTGGCTGGAGGTGGTGCATGGAGGCGGGACAAGGGTGGCGCTTGCTGCGGAGTATGGGTGGGGCCTGTAAGGGGGCCCTTGATTTATTTTGCCCGGGGGCCCTGAGGGTTCTCAGTCCGCCCCTGGTGCAGTGTGTAGGGAGTTCTTTTCCTCCTCTGCAAAGGAAACATGCACGTTCTGCATCCGGAATAGCGCAAATTCGCCAGCTCACTCCCTAAATCAATTGCTGCCGAAACTGTCTCCCGCTCTGTGCTCCCTCCTACCACAGGGACCCCAACTGTGCTTGACCCTAAACCTTCACTCCGTGGCACCCAAACCTAACTAAAATTTACATACTTTCCCTTACCTGCACTCCAATATTGTAAGAAATTTTTTAAACCACCTAACAGATCCCCTGAATGATAAACTGAAAGAGACTCTCCATTCAAACCCTGAAGTCCATGGGGGCGTCATCCGAGATCCACTGTCCTGACCTAAGCGCTCCAGTGCTTCAAGCCGTACTTCCCCATCACCAGATCTCACCCTATCTGAGGGCAACTGTGAGCGTGAAAATAAGCCCCTGTACTGCCCCTCTCTGGAGAACTCCTGCTAGAAGATCCAGACCCGCTGTGCCTCCAGTCCTCAATCCTAACATAGGAATCTGAAGTCCTCCTCTGGGTATATCCTGAAGGGGACCCCCTGTCGTTGCTGTCCCGACTCACCCCATGTCGCCCCAACGTTATCCTGGGAGGTGACACACTTTGCTCCCGTAACCTGTCAGGGGAAATTATGGAGAGTCATACATCAGTGGAAAGAGGGGACCCAGCTGTCGTTTGTCTGCCCGTATGCCTACCGTCTGACATCCTCCTGTTGCTAACCAAACAAGTACTGGGGCCCACCTCAGGGGAATCCCTTGGGCTAGCAAAAGTGGGGGCAACGGTGTTGGGAGCCGACTTACCTGTCTGATAAACAGCCGATGTCTCCGCTCTTCCACTCCAAGCAGCACTTCCAGCATTACCAGATCCTGCTGCAAAGTCTGCTGTTCGTCCTGTATCACTCATGTTAGGTCTCTGGCCCAAATGCTGTATTCCTTCTGCCGAACCCCCAGCCGCATGCAAAAAGCCGCATTTGCAAACCGTACTTTCGGTAGTTTTCCAACTTCTCCCACGAACTCCTCCACTCCCGGTTTTGCCGCCGACATCCTCACCAACACAGCCAGGGTCTCCAGATGGGCTCCGCTGTCGCCTCGTACCAGGAACCGTGCTGGGGCTCAATCTCTGAGGGGGCCTGGGTACGTGGCAGATCCTGATGGCAAAACATCACCTAAATGGTCCTGCAGCCACTCGACGCCTCTCTTCTGCACAGCTGTCCTGACTCCTGCTAGCCAATCTTCCATCCTGAGCTGAGGAAAACCTGCAAAGGAGAAAAAAGGAAAACACTACACAAAAGCCTGTCACAACAACAGGTTAAGTAAAATGCCCCCTTAACCTAAAATGGCCCCTTTATATATGGCCTGCAAGCTCCACCCACAATGCTATTTTTAACCAATCCCACACACCAACGTCACTATATGCCTGTCTCCTAGCAATGTCAAAGCCCACTCCTCTTAGCTACGCTGGTACATGGGCTACAGAAGAGTTACTGTAGCTCATATTACTGAAAAAGATAATGCTGGCCAAGGTAGAAAGGTGTCAGAACACACAGTGCATCACAATTTGCACAGAAAATTTTGCAGTGAGACTGCAGTGGCATGATCTACGCACCTACACTGCTACGGTTGGTGCATATAGTATCCCTTTAAGCAGGCATGCAGCAGTATTACAGTCAATGTTTCAGTCCCATTTGCAAAGTCTTCTCAAAAGTCAAGGTTATGGGACTGAATCTATGTAAGCTGTTTGTATATCTGTATAAAAAAGCAATTATGTTGATGATCTTGAAATCCTATGCGCACTCCTTTTTACCATCTGGCTGTACGTGTTTCACTATAGTGGTGAAATGCATTATATATAAATTTTTTCCATCATTTATTTTTATTCCTGGTCTGGCCCTGCTCAGTGGGGACACTAGGCAGTTGACTTTCGAATCGCGTTTCATATTCATGTGTCATCTTTATTTCTCTGAATTGCTGCATCCATTAAAAATTATTTGGATAAACTGAAATTGAAAAGATATTTTTTTGAAAATCCACATGGGCATAATGAAGCCATGTGTGCTGGAGGCATGAGTGAACATGTGCTCACAATGGCAGCTGTAATACATCTTATTGAGAAGGGGAAAGGCAAGTGTGCTCTATCCCAGCATGCCTGCCACTACTGTTAGCTCTGTGGACAGCAAGAATGCAGTCTGTTTAGTGTGGATGTAATTGAAGTGGTACTGTAAGTATGCTGGCAGGTAAGTAATCACTTCCCTTTGCTGAGCATCCCGACACTTTTCCAGACAGGACCATCTACTTTGTGTTTCACTAGTGACATTATTGACATGCCCAATTAGGTCCATTCACACTTATCCCTATTTCTTATCTCCCAAGGTTGGGAAGCCAGTGGATACTCACTGTAATTAAAAACTTTCTGCCCAGTTTCTAAAACAAATACGTAGAGGGGAGCTGGTACGGGAATCTAAATTAAAAAGTGGGGGTTATCCTAGCCCGAAGCCTCCATCCTGAGTAGGGGGTGGTGGCGATTAATGTTACAAATGGGGAGACCTAGTGCCCCCCAGCTCTCACCTCATGGCAGCTAATTTGAAATTAAGGAAAGGGGGGCTGACATGCTTTTGTCCATACACTCACCCCACCACCTATAGACTTTGGGTGATGGGTCTATTGAAGACAATAGGCATGTCCACCCACGAAAGCTATGGACAGTCTCCCCCACCGACCTGGTGGCTAGGGGTCCCCAAGCCCCTCCCCCAATAAAAAGTGTCCTCTCTACCTCTCCAACCCTAATAATAGTGAGTGCGGCAATAAATCTCTAATATAAAAATATATATATATTTATCATCAGAATTCTTCTTTCTTCTTAATCTGTTTTTCAGCACCAGAAAAGATCCCCAAAATTCCATTATATACCAACACTACTTTTAAAAATAAAAAAGCAAAATACAATTGTGACCACTTCTGACCACACCAATACACAGGTTAACTCTGAAACACCGTAATAAACATACATATAAACAACAAAAAAATTGTGTGGTGTAAAAAGCATGCAAATGTGAAATATAACATGTATTCCTCTATTAGTGATACAAACACCAATATAATAGAACAGTGAATATAACATAAACACTAATTTAGTGGTCTTCACACACTAATAACAGCCACAGATTTGTATCACAAACCTCAGTAGAGGATATTTTAGAGGATCTTCATAATCTTTCATTACAAATACATAAATATAGACATAGTGTAAAACCATAACATACAGATACAATATTTAGACACACTAAACACTTACCACTACAAGTAGCTAGAAAGGTATATAGGCGGGCCCTAAATACCCAAAAACGTCAAGGAATTGTCCCGGTTGCTCATTTACCACTCTGCCTGGGATCTGGAGCAAAAGGTGAAGATTTCAGTTCTGGTATATCCAAAGTTCCCAAGCCGACCGCTAGAAGGAGCTCAGTGTCCCACCTTTTTCAACCCGTGTCGAAGAACGAAAAGTCCCACCTTAAGGAGCCCCGCCAATCAGCATTAACGTTTCTGTTAGGCGTGCTATGTATCTAACCAAAAAAATGGCCGCTGAGATTCACATTGACGACCTGTAAAGTTTGTGCATACATCCAGGCATCGTTGGTATATCTATTGATGCCAGATGCCATGTTCATCTCTTGGACCACTTAGAGGGAGGGTACATGATCATCCGCTGTCCAACAGTGCACAAAAACTGAGGCTTTATAAAAAAACTCCATAAATATAACCATCGTATCAACAAAAACGTGCGTATGTGTATCTATATACATATTGAAAAAAGGGTGGCTGTACTCACAGTATTTAAAATATTTCAAATCTTTATTTCAACTGCAGTTTAAAAATCTAGATAGATTGACGTTTCAATCCTTATTTTTACTTATATTATTTTCACACATTATATATTTTCTATTTTCCCTTATCTTTGTATTTCATTATGAATTCGTTGATCCTACATTATAAATTAATTGAGATGTTTTGGATTGAGGATTACTGCATAATATGATCTCATGTTGTTTTAGCCTGTCCGAGGTGTGACAGTGTGGGCAGACTTATTGAGGCTTCCACCCACTACAGCCTCTATTGCATCTGCCCCTACATAGCCACCCTATATTCAATTCAGACTCTATCCCACTACACCAACTACAGCTCCTAACCACCTGCACCAATAGCAGCCTCTATCCCCCCTGCACCCACTAGCACCCCTACAACACCTATTCCCCAACACCCACTACAGGCCCTAATCCTCTCACTACAGCCCCTATTACCCCCACAAGCAGTACAGCCCCATCACATGCACATACTACTGCCCAAATCTCTTCTAGAACAAACTGCAGTTCCTGTCCCCCCAACACTGCAGGCAAAATCCCCCCAACAAATTACAGCCCCTAACCCCACCACACACTACAGCCTTCATCCTCCTCACGCACCACACTACAGCCTCTATATTTCCCCCTCCCCCCACAAACACAGTAGAGCCCCTATCATCCAAACAAACACGGTAGCCTTATCCCATAGACACATGCTACAGCCTTTATCCTCTACACACATACAAAAGCCCCAAGAACTGACCCTAGACTTTGTGCTGCCTGGGTCCATGGATGAAATGCTGCCCCCCCCCACCCCCCTACCAAAACGATGCCAACAAACCATAGTGGATGCAGAATATGTGTGTATAATGGATGCAGAAAGTGTGTAGTGGATGCAGTGTGTGTGCTGGTGATATAGTTTGTCAAACATAGAAACAGAGAATGTGATGGCAGATAAGAACCATTCGGCCCATCAATTCTGCCCAATGTTTGAAATACTTTCATTAGTCCATGGCCTTATCTTATAGCTTGGATAGCCTTATGCATATCCCACGCATGATTAAACTCCTTTACTGTGTTAACCTCTACCTCAGCTGGAAGGCTATTCCATGCATCCACTACCCTCTCAGTAAAGTAATACTTCCGGATATTATTTTTAAACCTTTGCCCCTCTAATTTAAGACTATGTCCTCTTGTTGTGGTAGTTTTTCTTCTTTTAAATATAGTCTCCTCCTTTACTGTGTTGATTCCCTTTATGTAGTTAAATGTTTCTATCATATCCCCCCGTCTCGTCTTTCCTCCAAGCTATACATGTTAAGTTCCTTTAACCTTTCCTTGTAAGTTTTATCCTGCAATCCATGAACCAGTTTAGTAGTCCTTCTCTGAACACTCTCTAAAGTATCAATATCCTACTGGAGATACGGTCTCCAGTACTGCGTACAATACTCCAAGTGAGGTCTCACCAGTGTTCTGTACAATGGCATGAGCACTTCCCTCTTTCTACTGCTAATACCTCTCCCTATACAACCAAGCATTCTGCTAGCATTTCCTGCTGCTCTATTACATTGTCTGCCTACCTTTAAGTCATCAGAAATAATCACCCCTAAATCCCTTTCCTCAAATGTTGAGGTTAGGACTCTATCAAATATTCTGTACTCTGCCCTTGGGTTTTTACGTCCAAGATTCATTATCTTGCACTTAGCCACATTAAATGTCAGTTGCCACAATTCTGACCATTTTTCTAGTTTACCTAAATAATTTGCCATTTGGCTTATCCCTTCTGGAACATCAACCCTGTTACATATCTTAGTATCATCAGCAAAATTACATACCTTGCCATCAAGACCATCTGCAATATCACTAATAAAAACATTAAAGAGAATGGGTCCAAGTACAGATCCCTGAGGTACCACACTGGTGACAAGACCATGCTTCGAATATACTCCATTGACTACAACCCTCTGTTGCCTGTCACTCAGCCACTGCCTTACCCATTCAACAATATTGGAACCCAAACTTAAAGATTGCAATTTATTGATAAGCCTTCTATGCGCAACAGTGTCAAAAGCCTTACTGAAAACTAGGTAAGCAATGTCTACTGCACCACCCTGACCTATTATTTTAGTTACCCAATCAAAAAAAGCAATAAGATTAGTTTAACATGATCTCCCTGAAGTAAACCCATGTTGTCTCGGATCTTGAAATCCATGTGTTTTTAGATGTTCAACAATCCGATCCTTTAACATGGTTCCCATTACTTTCCCCACTACAGAAGTAAGGCTTACTGGCCTATAGTTGCCTGACTACTCCTTACTACCTTTCTTGTGAATGTGCACAACATTCGCTAACTTCCAATCTTCTGGGACTACTCCTGTAAACAATGATTGGTTAAATAAATCTGTTAATGGTTTTGCTAGTACACCACTAAGCTCTTTTAATAACTTTGGGTGTATTGCATCAGGTCCCATTGACTTATTTGTCTTTACTTTTGACAGTTGAAATAGAACCTCTTCCTCTGTAAACTCACATGTAACAAATGACTCATTTGTCCTTTTTCCTAACTGAGGCCCCTTTCCTTCATTTTCATCTGTAAATACTGAACAAAAATATGAATTGAGGCAGTCAGCTAGACCTTTATCTTCTTCCACGTACCTTCCTTCTTTTGTTTTTAATCTAACTAATCCTTGTTTTACTTTCTGTAGCGGATGGTACTGTGGCTGTCCTTACAGACTATGAGAATCCTGTAATTCGTGTGTTGTTTCTGCTTTGTATTTCATTGTAACTGGCATTCGTATGCTTGTTCGGTAGTTTACATCTGTATTTCATACGAATGGAAACTACCGAACTAATAGACCTCCCCGGAGTGAAGTGTGTCCCTAATTAAGCTGTAAAATACGTGTTAACCGCAGACTAATAGGTGGTTTATGGATGTATCTGGGTGGCCGCCATTTGGCATGCGAACATGTGGCGGCGGCCATCTTACGCACGAAAGACTCAGCGGTGTTTGGTCGTCGAGTGTCTGGAACTCAAATCGGACACTCGATTACCCGAACACCGCTGACACCTCCAGAGCTCCATAACTCACGAACGGGAAGACGAATCAGCCCCCCGTTCGGTGAGTTTGGAGTATCAACAAGGGCATTCATGCGAATGCCGGTTTAATGGTGGATGGCATGTATTTCTGTGTATTTTACCTCCTGAATGGAGACCGACCGCAGGGCCAAAACGCATGGAACCCTTTTCGGATACCACCTCATGTGCGGTCAGTCAAATTTCACCCTCCACCTAACTCCCGAACCCCTGGTCTGATCTGGGTGAATTTTGGATATGTTAGTCACCCAGATCAGGGCTACCAGGGGTTACCCTAAGTATTGGTGTACCTGCTAATCTTGGGGTACATCCAGAACTTGGGGAAAACTGTAACCTGTATAATGGGATTAGGTGTCATACTAAGGGGAGGAGATGTGTGGGAGGTAACTGCTATTTCTTTGGGTACTGTACTAATGAAGGTCAGTTCTGCTCCTGATGCTGTGTGTCGTCCAGTCATTGGGATCTGTATGGGGATATTCTTGGATTACCTTGCTTGTTGAAATTATTACTTCATGGGATTTTTCATCACTTGTTCCTGAGCCTCACTGGGATCTTAGTGGAGTTAACCAGTGAAATACCAGGCCTCCGCTACATTGGTTGGCAGCGCTGGGATCCAGACTCATAGAGGAACAAGTACCAATGGAGTACGAATGGAGATTGACTATTCTGCACTAAAACGCTCCACGCTAAGAGACCTCCTGGAAGCAAGGGGCATTCAAGCCAGCAATAAAAAGAAAGCGGTACTTATTACCGAACTCATGGCAGAGTACCGAACGGATGGCGGTTCAGTTCCCAAATAGGGTGGCATTCGGCGGAAAGACAGGAACAAATGGAGTTCCAGAGACAACTACAATTTAGGCTGTCTATTTATGGAGAAAACCCACCAGCAGAAATTATTTCCAAGACAATGACGGAGGTCCAGGAGTTTATACTGAGACAAAGGATAACAACAGCCCCAGAACCCAGCACTGCAGTAAACATGGCACAAGAGGGTAAGCCCCAAATACTGTAACAAGCGTTCAAAATGTATGTAGAGGCAGAAGAAGACATAGATGCCTTCCTGCAGGATTTTGAAAAACTGTGTGCCTTGCATAGAATCAGTGCAGAAGATTGGGTTCACATTTTGGCTGGACGTTTAACTGGGAGGGCAGCAGAGGCATATCGTACTGTACCAGACGAGGAAATCAGGGATTACAGTAGAGTGAAAGAAATTATACTGGCCCGGTGTGCTATAACACCAGAGGCATACCGGAGGCGTTTCCGGGACCTAAAGAAAGCGGAGAAAGACTCGCATGCAGAGTGGGCTTGCAGATTACAGCGGGCAGCCCTCGGGTGGGTGCAAGCTAGCAAGGCACGGTCCATGGAGGACGTGATACAAATGCTACTGATGGAACAATTTTATGATGGGGTATCGACCGATGTCCAGGAATGGGTAAGGGACTGTCACGTGCGTGGGCTATAGGCCCAGCCGAGACAGTGGGGGGAGTGTGGAAGTGACAGGGTTAATGACACCAGACCCCTGGTTACCTGTTGCTAGTCCCAGCAAACACTCAATTAACCCCTGCAATCCCTTCTACACTAACTCCCTTAGTACACTTTACTGCCACCACCAAGACTTTTAAACCCGGGCGTCTTAGGTTACCCCACACACAGGAGAATTATAGTATCACCGTTCTACTTTTACTGATAAAACATATATAGTTAACCCTTTTTGGTAACGTGTTTACCTGAGCTTTCCTCTGGAGAGTGAAGCTCATAGAGAACAGAGACACAAGCTGATTAAGTAAACATTTAATCTGACAAAAAGGATTCACAGTGCTGAGTACAAAATACAGAAATAAATGACATACAGATAACAAATTGCAAAACAGTACATAAAATAAAATAGGAGAAAACACAAGAAATTCCTTACATATATTTACCCCATATAGAATTCTTGTGGGAGTCTTAGATGGTATAGGTCTCCTAGAAGTTACTGACAAAAGAAAAATGAATAACTGACTTCCCTGGATAGTCCAACACCCTCATATATCTAAACTAGTTGTTTCTCAGTGGGCAGACCCCTGGGGGGGGGGATCAGAGGGGGCTGGTCTGGCAGTCTATTGCCCACTCTATGAAATTCCTTGTGTCCAGCTCTGGTGATGGCTATCTAGATGTTTTATGGTCTAGGCCTGGTGCAGGATCAAAGACCACAATAAATGTCATCCCAAGGTTTACAAAAAAACAACTCTTAACATATATAAACACACATCAAGCACCAACTCATGCTTTTGGCATGACACCTCCCCCTTAAGATGGTGGACAGAAAAATGCACCCACAGGCTGATTTATCTGTCTACCATTAACCCTCTAGTTGCCGAGACAGGCCATCTGCATTCCCATGCAAGCTGCCCTTTTTGTGTTGGACAGTGAAATTATACTGTTGGAGGATGAGGCTCCAACGGAGCAGCTTACCATTGTTACCTGATACTCTGTCCAGCCAATGCAGCGGGTTGTGATCAGTGATGACAGTAAAGTCTCGGCCGTACAGATATGGCTGTAATTTCTGCAAAGCCCATACAACAGCTAGACACTCCTTTTCTATTACTGCATAGGCCACCTCCCTGGGTAACAGCTTCCTACTAACGTAGAGGATAGGATGCTCTTCTCCTTTAGAGTTAACCTGGCTAAGCACAGCTCCCAGCCCAAAGTTGGAAGCATCTGTCTGGACCACAAACCTCTTACTAAAATCTGGGGCCTGAAGGACTGGGAAGCTAGACAAGGCTGTCTTTAAGGCAGTGAAGGCTTTTTCACAGTCCTCAGTCCACGTTATCTGCTTGGATACTTTCTTTTTAGTTAAATCTGTGAGTGGTTTGGCTGTCTCACTGTAGTCTGGGACAAATCTGCGATAATACCCTGCTGTCCCCAAAAATGACATGACCTGTTTCTTGGTCTTAGGGACTGGCCAGGCCGTAATAGATTCCACCTTACTGGGTTCAGGGCGAATGGACCCCCCTCCTACTCTGTGCCCCAGATACTGCACCTCTGTCATGCCTATCTGACACTTTTCTGGTTTGATGGTGAGCCCTGCCCCTCTTATTTGCTCCACTACTTTGCCCAAATGAACCAAGTGCTCCTCCCAGGTCTTGCTAAATACGGCAATGTCATCCAGGTATGCCACGGCGTATTCCTCATGGCTCTCCAATAATTGATTAACCAATCACTGAAAAGTGGCCGGGGCATTTTTCATCCCAAAAGGCATCACACTGAACTCATACAACCCAAAAGGAGTGATAAAGGCTGACCGCTCTTGGGCTTCTGGAGTCAGAGGGATTTGCCAGTACCCTCGACTCAAATCCATAATAGTTAAATACTGAGCACCTGCTAACTGATCCAGTAGTTCATCTATCCTGGGCATGGGGTAAGCATCAAATGTGGTCACTGAATTTAACCTTCTGTAGTCTACACAAAACCTGATGGATTTATCTTTCTTGGGAACCAGCACTACAGGAGAAGCCCAGGGGCTCTTTGATTTCCTAATTACCCCAAGCCCCAACATGTCTTCAATCTCCTTATGGATGTGGGCCCTTACCTCTGGGGATACCCGGTAGGCTACCTGTCATAGTGGTGGTTGGCCATCAGTATCTACGTGGTGGGTGGCTAGTGTGGTTCGTCCTGGCTGCCCGGTAAATGTGTCACTAAAGGGGCCTAGTACCTGATGTAGCTGCCTCTTCTGTTCAGCTGAGAGCTCTGGGTTGATTTTTGTATCTTGTAGGGATTCCTGGCCTTTAGCTTCCTGTACCAGATCCAGCAAAGGATCATTACCTAGTTCTTCCTCTGGTGAACTACATACACTGAGTACCAAATTCTCTGGGTCATAATATTCCTTTAACATGTTAATATGATACTGCATCTGCCTCTTACCCTTTTCATTGAGGGCTACTACATAGGTGGTGGGTTCTAAACGCTGCAAAATGAGGAAGGGACCCTCCCAGGCAGCCTGCAACTTATTTTGTCTTATGGGGTTCAAAACCATGACCTTTTGTCCCACTTCATAGACCCGGTCCCTAGCATTGTGATCATACCAATATTTCTGCCTAGACTGCGCTGCTGTAAGATTGTCATGCACTAGCCCTGTCAATGTCTGCATCCTGTCCCTAAACTTAAGAATGTATTCCACCACAGAAGTTTCTGGAGTGTGTAGCCTCCCCTCCCATTCTTCCCTTACTAAATCTAGGGGTCCCCGCACTTTGCGTCCATAGAGTAATTCAAAGGGTGAAAAACCTGTGGATTCCTGTGGTACCTCCCTGTAAGCAAATAGTAAATGGGGTAAATACTTCTCCCATTCCCGGCCCTGTGATTCTACAAATGTTTTGAGCATCTGTTTCAAGGTCCCATTAAACCTCTCACAGAGACCATTGGTTTGGGGATGGTAAGGGCTTGCTACCAAGTGCTGTACATTAACCTTCTTACAGAGACTCTGCATCAGATTAGACATAAACTGCATACCTCGATCAGTGAGCATTTCTTTAGGGAAACCCACCCTGCAAAATATACTGATCAGAGCGTCCGCTACCTTATCTGCCCTGATAGAGGATAAGGCGATGGCTTCAGGATATCTGGTTGCATAATCCACCACTGTCAGAATAAATTGCTTCCCTGTACTGCTGGGGATAGCCAACGGCCCCACAATATCTACGGCAACTCGTTCAAAGGGTACAGTTATGATGGGCAGAGGCACTAAGGGAACACGAGTAACATCCCCAGATTTACCCACTCTCTGGCAGACGTGGCAGGACCGGCAGTAATTTGCAACTGCAGTGCCCATGCCAGGCCAGTAGAAATTGTGAGCCAATCTTGATTTTGTCTTGGTTACCCCTAGGTGTCCTGCCAAAGGGGTTTCGTGGGCTAACCTCAGCAGCTCACCCCTGAACTGCCTAGGAACCACTAGTCGTCTTTCTCCCTCCCTGGTCCCCTGTATATTGACAGGAAGGGATTCCCAGTACAATATATTATTATCCCAATATACATGGTGCCTATCTGTGTCAGTGCCTGGTTGTTCAGCGCGGTGTCTCAGCCCTTCCAAGGAGGGGTCACTGTGCAGAGCTTCCAGGAAACTCTTATTGCCCTCTCCCCACCATGCTGCACAAGAAGGTACTGCTCCCTCTGGCAGAGCCTCAAGGGGTGGGATAGGGTCTACACCATTCTCTGCCTGTTCTACCGCTGCAGCTCTGGCACACTGCTGACGTGTTACTACTGCCACCAGGGGTACACATCCCTGGCTTTCACCTTCCTCCTCCCCCTTACTCTCTGACATCCCAGCCTCACAGTATTTTGATACAGGCACATCACTACTCTCCCCTATATTACATTTGGTAGACATCACTGGTTCAGTTACAGGTAGATATTTATCCACACCCTGCTCTCCCTCCCAGCAATCACACTTCACAATGTCTCCCAAAGTTTCACACAATACCTTAGGTGGAGCAGTCAGTCCTGGCTCACAAACAGTGTCCTCTGGAGCATAGTGACAGAGCATCCTGCCCAAATCATTCCCCAACAGAACATTAACAGGGATATCCTCCAAAACCCCCACTTCCCGCAAACCTTTGCCCGCACCCCAATCAAGGTACACACATGCCAGGGGCACAGCGGGACGCACACCCCCAATTCCGTTGATGGACATGGTTCTTCCAGGGATTATGTCCTCCGTATTCACCACTTCAGGGCGCACCAGGGTGAATGAAGCTCCAGAATCTCTCAGTCCCACGGTCACTTGGTCACCCACAATTACACTCTGCAGGTTATCCTTTCGTTTCCCCACAGACCCACCCACAAGCAAAACTGATGGTGCCCCTCCACGGGCTGGTGAGGGTATATTCCTAGTGGGGCAAGTCCTGCTCAGATGACCAATCTGGTTGCATCGAAAACAACGGCGGGCATCTGACTCACTTGACATAGCCCTGGCTACGCTGGCAGTCGGTGGTGAAGTTCTCACTGCAGATCTTACAGGTGGTGATTGAACTGTAGCTTCTCTCCAGGTCGAAGTAGCAGCTGACACAAGTCCACGCCTGGATGTGGGTGCATGGATGTCGGCATAGTCATCTGCCAGTTCTGCAGCAGCCCTAGCATTTTTTGGCTTTCTTTCCAAAATCCACTCTCGTACATTAGTGCTCCGGTTCTGCATGAACTGCTCCAGGACCAGTAAGTCATTAAGGGCTTCATAGGTAGTAGCTTGTACTCCTGTTACCCATTGCCGGAACGTGGTTTCTAATTGTGCAACATATAGAATGCAGCTGGATGATGGGCATTGCTGCATACTCCTAAACTTTTTCCTGTAAGACTCAGGAGTAAGGTTAAAAGCTTTTTGCAATGCAGATTTGATTGCCTCATAGTTGTTATCAGTCTCTGGGGGAAGGGACACAAACACATCCAAGGCTTTCCCTTTCAATTGTGGAGTTAAATATCTGCCCCACTGGTCTGAGGGTAGTTGATGCTGCCTGCATACTTTCTCAAAAATTTTTAAAAATACATCCAAATCTGTCCCTTCTTCGAGGGAAGGAAAATCATCCTTACGGAGCCTACGTGTGCTGGACTCTGATGCATTGCTGTTCAGTGAGGACTGAAGGGTAAATTGCAGTTTAGCAAGTTCCAGCTCATGTCTCCTTTGTGCCTCCCTTTCTGCTAGCCTCTCTGCAGATTCCCTTTCTGCAGCCTGCTGTTGGATCATCACATGCAGGGCCTCCTGAGGATTTGCAGCCATCAGTTGCCGAAATAAATCAGTTGAGCAAATGTCCTTAATGTTTTGAGGGGTACAGCCACCAGGCATTTCAGTAAGCAACACTCCTGCAGTAGTAGGGAGCTCGGTAACCCTTTCAGTATCCGTCTCTGGCTGGAAAATATGGCTGTCAGCCTCCACAAGGTCAGCAATAAGTTGTGCCTTATTTTTGCCAAAAGTTGGTAAATTCTTTTCTTGGCACAACAATTCCAAGGCCTCTTTTGATTGTTTGCGATAGGCCTCCATATTCACAAATAGGATAGAGAAAGAAAAACAAAAGATGGGAGGGAAGAACTGTTTTGCACTTTGTATGTATTTTAAATCAGCACTGAGCTTGGTCTTTGGAAATTACACAAAAACAAGTATGCAATTTCTTTTAGTGCTAAGACCCCCTTTACAGGTAAAATCTAGCAAGCACTAAAAATCTCTAAATATATCCCACTAGCTGCCGCCAGTTTGTCACGTGCGTGGGCTATAGGCCCAGCCGAGACAGTGGGGAGAGTGTGGAAGTGACGGGGTTAATGACACCAGACCCCTGGTTACCTGTTGCTAGTCCCAGCAACCACTCAATTAACCCCTGCAATCCCTTCTACACTAACCCCCTTAGTACTACTGCCACCACCAAGACTTTTAAACCCGGGCGTCTTAGGTTACCCCACACACAGGAGAAATATAGTATCACCGTTCTACTTTTACTGATAAACCATATATAGTTAACCCTTTTTGGTAACGTGT